>VDFB02058242.1:57949688-58047673 GCA_007258455.2 Sequoia sempervirens
TCCTTTTTTTCTTAAATCTTGGTGTTTTATGAATTTCTGTCCTTTTTTGTCTTGAATTGTTATGGATTCACTGTAATGATGACTGAAGCTCATTGAGCTTTTGCTGAGCTGCTTTGGTTTGACTTGACTAGATATCTTTTGTGTTTCTGATAGAGAGAAATGATGGCCAAGAATGCTTCTGATACTGAAATGGCTGTTAGAGATCCTGCTGGCTCTGTATCCAATGATGACAATGGTTCCCACTTTAATATAGAAGAGCCCTCATCAGTGAAGCAAGATGAGCTGCAGGACGACCACCCAAAGAGTGCACACAGAGTTGGTCATGGTGGGTATCATTATGATGTTCTGGTTTCTATAATTTATAGGTCAAAATGGACTGTAGGCCAAACAAATTTTGATTAGGATCAATTCAAGATGATTATTGCTGAATGTTTTTGGATTAGATTGTGTCAGTATTTTTGCATCAACATTTTGGATCACACTCTATGAACCATCATCATCAGGATGAAGTAGAGAGCATAAGGAAGAAAATCAAACCCTGATGCTCTCTACTTTATTCTGATGATGGATCACAGAGTGCGATCCGAAACGTTGATGCAAAATACTGACACAATCTAGCAATAGGATCTGAGTCTTTAATTTGAAAATAAGGTACCCAAGCTTTATTAGGTTGTCTTGTTATGAGATTTCAAGAACTGTAAATTGGGCTAAGTATTGGAAGAAGATGGTGAAAAGGGAGAGAGATTGTATGATCATAATATGCATATATTTATTTATTTTGTCTGTCTCTTTGACAAGTCACTGATTCTATATTGTAAAACTGTGTTTTAGATCCATGGTACCAGTTGGGTCTCTTGCTTGCTGTGAGTTTCAACTGTGGGTATATTCTGGGATTCTCAAATTTTATTATGAAGCCCTTGGGATGGATATGGGGGCCGCTCTTAATGACTGTTCTGGCTGTTATATCCGTCTATGCAAATTGGTTGCTTTCAAAACTGCATATAATAGATGGAAGAAGGTTCATTAGATACAGAGATCTGATGGGTTTTGCTTTTGGTAAGTGTAACTATGGATATATGTTGGAACTTCGATATGTTCAGTAGTTCAATCATTTGAATGCAACTTAGATGTTCTGTAGTCAATTTCAAATAATTTTTTGAAAAAGGTTTGATGATGTGTATGTTTGGAATTTTGTATTGCAGGAAAGGAGATGTATTATGTAACCTGGATTCTGCAGTTTCTTTTATTCATTTTGGGAAACATGGGATTCCTTGTGCTCTCTGGACGAGCTCTCAAGGTACTTCCAATAATTTTCTTTTTAATTTTTTAATGAAATAGAGTTATACTGGATTCAAAGAAAACTATTTTACTAATAGTCATCATGATTTTTTTTCCTAGAATTTTATTATCTTCAAATAAATATGTCAAACTGTCCCAAAAAAATTAATATGGGAGCATGTTATAAAGTCAGTCTGTTGAGTTGAGAAAATAGAAGAGATTGACCATTAAAGTCCTCAATCAGGGTTCTGAATAGATCACACACAATATTTCAATATTAGGTGGAACAACATGTATTAGTTGAAGGAATCGGGTAACCCCTCTTATAAACTGCAGTGCCCCTGATAAACTTTTTTCATGTGGCCAGTGATGCTAGCCCTCCTATACCACAATGATAGGGGGAGACTAGACCTCGTGACCCCTTGCGTACAATAGAATGTTTTAACCAGTGAACCAAAGCCCCAAATCCTTTTAGTTGTTATATCTTATTCTTCTTTCAAACCAATTTCAACTTGACTTTGTTGTATTTTCCCTCCTTCCAATGGATTTTGTTGTTCTACCTCTCTATACATATTACCATCATCTAAATTTAACTCAGTGACTTTAAAGAAATGTTTCTGCAAATCTATATTCATTGATTAATGGTTCAAATACAATCACCTTATCTCCATGAAACATGAACTATTTCTTAAAAATCATAACTTTATTCTTTTCACCAAAAATTTCAAATAAAAATTAATCCAATCATCGTAATTTTGATTCTTAACCAAAACCCTATTATAAAGCCATTTTTAAAACCTTGTTCCACCTTTTTGCTATTTTTAGTTGAATATAAAATCTTAATATTAATTTTTATTTTTTATTTTTTTTATAAAAAAGCCAAAAAGAAACAAAATTACATTAAAAAATGAGAATTTTAATCCTAATATTAATATTAGGTACTGGTGGACTTGTCTTTTACTTAACTCACGTCACTCTTTATGGAATAAAACTTCATTCTAACAATTTTTTTGTTCAAAGATACCTGACGTATATAAAAAAGACTGACTTAGCACCTAGGCTAATGTTTTTTTCACTATTGAACGGTGAGTCATTATAGTTGGCTAGTTTTAAATATTAAAAATAAATTTTGGTTTTTAAAAATAAAATAAGTATTAATCAGAAGTTTAAATTTTGATGATAAATATATTTTTTAAAATTTTAAGTTGTATTTTATAATTTCATAATTTATAAAATATGATTTGGTATGTTTTTTAAATAATTATATATGTACAATTTTTTAAATTTTAAGTAGATTGTAAAATTTTATTGTAGAAATATATTATATTGTTTTAATTTATAATATATACTATTTCATAAAGAAATGTAATTTATTATTACATTTTTATGTTAAAAAGGTAATTTATAATGATAACACATAGAAGCATCAAATATGGTAAAAAAATGAAATACAATTATTTAGAGTCAATATTCATGTTTTATCAATATTTTAAAATATTTTATTTACTTTCATTTGTCAAGGTTTTTTTTCTATTGGTGCATCCTTTCTTTCTAAATTATATTAAAGAGGTTGTCTTTCATTTGTAAATGTCCAAATATAGTTGCACTTGTTTAATGATTTGATTATTATAACTAAATTATTGTTGCACTTGTTGATATACTAGCTTATATATCTCTCCATGTATACTATATATTTTATATTATTTTATTTGATTATTGTAATTATTAATTATTTAATTATATTATTATAATATTAGTATATTTAATATTTTTTATATTAAATTATTCTTATTATTTTATTGTTATTAATTTTATAATTTTAGTATTAGAATTACTAAAATATTATTTCTTATTTATATTATTATTAATATTATATTTTTATTATTATGTTTTTGAAATTAAAAGTGGCAAATAAGGGTGTTATCCCTTTAGAACAAGGCCCTACGGGCCAACAACTAAGATAATGAGAAGAGCAACAAAACAAGGGTGCAAGCCCTTAGAACAAGGCCCTGCAAGCCATCAACAATAGAAACCACCCTAGCAAAACAAGGGTGCAATCCCACTAGTACAAGGCCCTATAGGCCATTAACAGTCGAAACACAACAGAAACACAATAGAATAACAACTAACCCCTGGTCATAGAAGACTAGGAGTGACAAGACACCAAGGACCAAGAGCAATCCAAGCCAACAACAAACATAAAGCCCATTCTTGACACGAAAACCAAGAGCAACCGAATACATAGAATCAATAACCTGCAGTTGCTGGACAGTAACAAACCTTCCAAACAAAAGGCCACAAACTGTCTGCAACAACGAACCTACAACATACCTTCCACTCAAGATAGACCAACCCATCTGCAACAACGGACTTGTAGCAGACCTTCCACTCAAGATAGACCAACCTGAGCCTAACGTAAAACACAACTTCAAGCCCTCCAACACACACCAATCGAACCAGGAAGCCAACTCAACCTCCGCCTCTAAAGGAGAGAGCTCCCCTCTAACGAAGAGGATCATATGCCAACAATTCCCACTAGACCAGGAAAGGAAGCATCCACCCAAGCCCACAACACCCAACTTCACCTTGATAGAAGAGGAATGCACCTCTAGAGGATCAAGCTGTAGAAACAAGGAGGAAGCCACCACACCCGAAGAAAAAGTTACCATACCACCTTTCGACAAACCTAACAACGACCGCCACATAACAACTCCAATCATAGAAACCATTCTATCCACCCCAAGGGGCAACCCACAAGCCAGGGGAGCCCCCACAACCTGCCATCCCACAACAAGCCACAAGGGATTCTTCCAGCCCATACCATTCAGCTCGACTGTTGGAAGAAGCACAACAACCATCCTCTAGAAGAGCCTTGACAACCACAACAATCGCTGAAAAAGCCACCAGACCGCCAATGAACGACCCTCACTGTCTTTAGAAACTGAACCAGGGACAACACCCTTTTTGCAGCAAACCAGAGCCATCACAGGCAAAAATTGACTGTCAGAGAGTCCAATTAGAATAGAGACCACCAACACCTCCCTCCAGAGAACTATGAGACCCTACCGTAGAGAAGTCCCGACACCATAAGGCAACATCAAACGCAAATGATCACAAGCATATCCACTAAGGGAAGCCACAACAAGGACCGAGCCTAGATGGTTACAAGAACACCATCTTATAGACAAAGAAATGAACAACAGTGGGTGTGGAGGAGGTCACAAAACTTTCACCCCAACCACCCCTCCAAAAATCTCCACCAGGCGCCATCACAAGGAGAGAACTCTAAGATGCACCTCCAAACACCAGTGTAGAGCAGCAACCAACAAGCAAAAGACTGGACCCAACCAAACAACAAGGAGAACCACGTCAACAACAGAGCCCTCACCAATACCATGAAAAGGAGGCCAGTAGGACCATCCCCCACCATCGAGCGACACAACAAACTGACCCAAATTATCATATCTAGCATCAACAAAACACTAGAGTAACCACACACCCAGACCTAGAACCATGCAAAGAGTGGAAACACCAGATCCACCAGCCATGTAACATGCGAAATCTCCAATGCCCACGGAGAACAAAGGAAATAGAGGAAATGTGCCCTCATAGTACACCAAAGCACACAGAGAACAGCGGAAACGGAGAATAGAGGTCTACCAAGGCGCACAGAGAACAACATTCCCTCACACTGCACCTCCAACCAAAAACAACACCCCGCAAGGGAGCCACACAACATCCCAAAATGAAGAATGGAGTGTAAGAAGCACACAACGCACTCCAGAGAAACCTGCACGATTGCAAGAGAGGACAACCCGTCCACAAGAGAATCACTCACAAGGAAGGGATCAAAAAGCCACACGAGTTCAACAAACCAAGGAACCACGTCATCTTTGTCTAAATTAGAGCCATCGCCATCCTCAATGCCAAGAGATTTCAAATTTGGAGCCCCACTCCTTTTCCCGCTTGACTGTTGCAGAGCCATTAGGGGAAATAATATGTTATTATTAATATAGAATATTAATATTATATTATTATATAATTATTAAATTAATAATATTATATTATTTTATTAATATTGTATTATACATTTAGGGTTATGGTTAGGTATAGGGTTAGGGATATGTTTCATGTTCAACTAAGGTTAGGGTTAGGGTAGGGTTAGGGTTAGGATTGGGGTCAAGATTTGAGTTAGGATTAGGGTTAGGGTTAGTTTTAGGGTTATGATTACAATTAAGGGTTTAGTGTTTTGCTTCAGTTTAGGGTTACAATTAGGGTTAAGGTTAGGGTTAGATTTAGAATTAGGTTTTAGGGTAATGGCTAGGGTTAGGGGTTATTTTATATTTAGGTTAGGATTGGGGTTGGGTATTAGGGTTAGAGTTAGGGATAGGGTTATGAGAGTTAATGTAGGTAAATAATGAAAGAAATATTTAAATTGATAACAAAGGGTGCAAATTTCAATGATAACAATGAGATAACATTCAACTTGGCACTTATGTTCATGATAGTATATTATACATTATATCCATCTAGTATAACATTAATTCTTGGATAATTATCATAGCTAAATCCTCACTTAAAGTAATATCATTGAATTATTTTATTTATAATATTATATAGGTACTTTACAATTCCTCCAAATTGTCTTGTTGAGGAAATGCCAAAATATATTCTAATGTTCTCACTCATGTCCCTTCAATCTATTAGAAAATTGCATTGGTTGTCTTCCTTTTCAACTAGTTATATTTTGATGTAGATATAGATCTAATAACCCACTTAAGTACTACCAAACTAAGAAATATGACAATAAAACTAAAAAAAAATAGAAAATAACACATATAAAATAAATTACATAAGTGTAAAAATTTACTTCATAAAACAAGGTGTAGGGTTAGATTGCAATAGTTTAGATTGTTATATTTACAATTGTAAAAGATAAAAACATATCAAATCAAGATATGATTCATAATACATTCCAAGGATACATAATTATACACATATTTGGTCAAAATAGAACCTATAGAATCTCCTATATATTGTGATGGCCCTCTTAATTTGGAACACCATGAGAATTTCAACAAGTATCAACTCAAGGTGGATCAATATAGACAAATTATTTGGTACACACTAGGGACAATTTTGCACTAACCATGATTTTTCTATTGACAAGTCCAAGTTAGATTAACACTCAAAGCATATAGTTATACAATAGTCCTATGACTAGGTGGATATCCTAGGCATTCAAATATTTGAATTTAGAAATTTAAACTAGGGACAAGTTTTCTTCCTCTTAAATAAATACATTCAAAAATCATAGAAACTCAATAGCTAGTGAATTTTAATGATAATACAAATATATCTAAGCCTAGATGAATCCATTATATAATTAATGAGTATAGAACATTATCATACCAGTACTACATAACTTTAACTAGATAAACATAAATATAAATATTTAATAAGATCCTTCTTTGAATAGATATGCAAATAATTTCATATTATAACAGTTTTAAATTATCACAAAACCATATAAAGGAATTATTCAATCCAACTAGAATGAGAAAACACAAAATCTACCCCTAGACACACAAAAGGAACCTAGAAAATAGAGAAAAATCAAATAAATTGCACAATATTTTTGGTTTATACATGATTATGGATGAGTTAGGCATGCTCTTCCATGAAACACCATAAGTAACTTATTTATGATCTTAATTCTCAAAAATAAGGGATGAATGGTGATTCATTCTTTGAATTGTTATGGGTACTTTATGAGACTTTAGAAGACATATGATCCCCTTAACTTCTTCCATATCTATGTCGGGTTATGTCTTATCCTCCTTTCCTAAATATTAGTCTATCTTCTCTTCTTCATAATTATTGTGGATTGAAGTATTCCATAGTCTATCTACCTCCTCCAATCAATAACTTCTACTTTTTCCTTTTGGAATGCTTCATTTTCTTTACCAAATCCATCTTATTACCATATGATTGGGAACATTTATTATCCTCTCTCTATTTTTCCACCTTACCCTTCATAACTATCTATAGTTTCACACATCTCTTACAAGTTCTTCTACCTAATAGATAGTCACCATCTAATCTTCTCATAGCTATGATACTTCCAACTATTTATATTTTTTTAGTTCAAAAATAGTACTTAATAATATAACCCATTGTTGTGAAAAAAATATTATAAATTTCTAATTTGATTCATCCTTCCTTTGATGGGTGTTTGGGACACCCACCAAGTTATTTTGAATCCTTTCCAACATATGCATTTTTTGTAACAATTTATTTCTTCTCTTTCCTAGCATCATTTACAACAATATACCAATCTACAATATGTCATTCACACCTTCCAAATGACATGTTATTTTCACAATGTATTCAAAATCTCTACTCAATAAACCTTGAGTCTTTGGTTATAACCACTTATTTTCTCTCAAACCTTTACAACTTCACTATATTATTTTGCTAAGTTCTCCATTATTGTCAAACACTCTAGAGTGGAAATTCTACTTGAATATATTAAATTATATTCCAATTCACTAACATCTTTCTATGGTGATCACAAACCCTACTCCATATACCTACTTTTTTGAGTAGTACTTGATAATATCTATTGAAACATATTCTTCTTATTCTTAAATAATGTATCAAAAATATTCCTCCTTTCTTTCCTCAAGCTCCCTCTCAAACACTTCCTTGATGTTCTACTCTAACTACAACATTTTTTTCCACCCTCTTTCATAGGGAATACTTTACCTTCTTAAAAAAATTTCAAATAATCCTCCTCAAGCTCCCTCTCAAACACTTCCTTGATGTTCTACTCTAACTACAACATTTTTTTCCACCCTCTTTCTTAGGGAATACTTTACCTTCTTAAAAAAAATTCAAATAATCCTCCTTGGTCATACCTCAAGCCTTTTGATAAACCAATTTAAAATAAATTATACCTTCACTAATTCTTGAGTTTTTCGTAAATCCTAGTTGCAACAACTATTTTAATATCATGCCATATTTTGTGATACAAGCAATAATTACAATCCCTACTTCCCTTATACCTTCAATGTCCATGATCTCCTTGTATATTATCACTTTTGTGTTTTGCCTCATAATGTTCCTTAGGATTCTTCAAAGGATATAGAACATGGAACTCTTACCCTCCTTGAAAAGGTTGTAGGTATTTTTTTATCACATACAACCTCCTTAACAACATATCATAGTATACCCAACAAAAAATAATAGACACCCATTTAAATTATGTTAGAAGTCATCTTATCCTTATACTCTCCAATGTGGAAAATCACTAAGTATTTATCCTTCACAACTATCTAATATTTTGCAACTAGGATACCTTGTAGGTTTGTGTATGAACCATTCTCTTCAACCCTAATTTCTCCACCAACTCAATTAAAATATGATTTTTTTAATACTAGTACTATTCAAAACCACCTTACAATATTACCCCTTGAATTGTACACCATGTGGGGAAAAAACGTGAATTACATTGTCTCTCTAGTCTCATGAGATAGTTTCAATAATGCTCTCCTCATCATGATAATTTACATACTCTCTAGTTCTTCTACTCTAACTAATAATTTATTAATAATTCCTCATTGACCGAGCTATTAAATTTTCATCTAGAAATCATATCCCCTATTTCCAAAAAACTATTTCTAATGCCTTAATAACTTTGTTGGCCACGCTAAAAAATAGGTACTAGAGAAATTTATTCTATAGTTTTTAGTCCTCCCCATTTTTTCTTGAGCTTTCATTATCACACTTGCTAATGATTAACTAGGGCACATTTTCCTCCCTTCCTCCTCAATATTAGTGTGTTCTCCTAGAACCTAACCTACCTTATTTTGTCACCAATTCCTCCTTTCCCTTTAGCATTATTTCATTTCCTTTTTTTAGCTTCTCATTACCCTTTAGGGTGTAATGGTAAGATTCCTCAATGATATAGGGCCTCAACATACTCATTTGTTGGATAGTAATCCATGGTCAATTAAATCTTGGTTTACATTCTCTTTATTTAATTCATGGTATCCAATTTGAATGAGAGGTTTTTAAAACCTTTTAAGGAAGAAATAATTTGACAAAAATAATTTTTCTTTGATCCTTGGGGGATTTTGAAAGAAATGCCAACATCTTAGCTATCACTTTTTGGTCAATGCCATGTAGATTGGTATCCTCAAAATTTGAACTAGATGATTAGGGGGCATGGAAAAACATTATTTTGTACTTTAACCATACTTGAGCATTAATGATTTGTGAGGGTGAGTGTAGATGTTAGTATAGGTCACTCAAAAATTATACTAAAGCAACTACTTGTTCCAAAAAATGGACTACAAAATTGAATGAGGCATGATTGATTACATCTAATATTTCTAGGAGATATGGATGTTGGTTGGAATTGTAAGCATGTATTTATGGAATTGCAAAATGGTAGATAGAAGAATTCAAGTCTTCTAAGTATCCTTTTAACCTATTTCCAGTTGACATCAATGGGTGAATTAGTTTTGAGAACCTTGTCGAAGTCTTACGAGGTTATTACAACCTCATCGAGAGTCGATAGAGGTTTCAAAACCTCTTAACTTTTGAAAATATTAAATTTCTCTTTTTTATTTGTCTTCTTCTTTTTGTTTATTTGTACATTATATTTCATTTTTTCCATCTTCATCTCCCTTTGGTTCTATTTTTTGCATTGACACTTGGTTTCAACAATGAAATAGGTTCTGAAAACCTTGTCAACATGTGATAAGGTTGTGAGAAGTTCATTGAAAGATGACATGAGTTTCAAAACCTTTATGAATTGCACACAAATTAACACTTCTTAGTTTATTCTTCTATGGTTTCATTTTTATCACTTGATTATTTCTTATCATTGCTTCAAGTTTTCTCATTGACCCTTAAAGTTGAAGATAAAACCAATTCTAAGGACCTTGTTGAGAGTTGACACTAGTTCTCGAACCTATATGAAATACAAAAAATAGAACCCTTTTCATCTTCTTTCTCTTTCAACATTAACACCAATGTTTTCCCAAATCTAGGTATCCTTGAACACTATGATAATTGATAGGAAAAATAGAACCCGCCAAAGATTGAACCACTTTTGACAACCTCTTCAGAGTTTGACAAGGTTGTGACATCCTCGTCGAAAGTTGATAGAGGTTTCAAAACCTTTGGAAACTTTTGATGCAACTTTAATTTAGTCAAATTTCATGCTCCTCACTTTCTCTTAATGATTATTGACAAAATTTATCTATGATAAAACCTATTTTGAGAACCCTGTCAACATTTTGCATGGTTGTGACAACCTTATTGACCTCCAACAAGGATTTTGAAATCTTTGAGTTTTGTTGAAAAGTTAATTTTTCTTAATTCTTAGTTGATTTCTTCATTTCTTTTCTTCATGCTTGTGAAAATTTTGGATAGTTTTGACAACTCATCGACTTTTGATAGAGGTTTCAAAACCTATGAAACTAGCTAAAACAACTTATACTTGCCTCTTTTCTTCCTTCTCTCTTTCGCTATTGGTAAAACTTGTCAGAATTCAAACCAATTTCAAGAACTTAGGGAGGTTCTCAAACCATATGAAATTTCTAAAATAGAATTCTTGCTCAAAATTTCCTTTTAGGAAAAGTTAGTGTAATGATGTTGGGCTCTAACAGGGTTTTGACAACCTTTTCAATTTAGTTGATAGGGTTCTAAGAACTTTGTTCAAAACTTGTACAAAACTTTGACAACTTTTACACTTAGCCACATTTTGGGTTTTCAACTTGGTTATTTGACTAAAACATTAAAAAAGGAAACAATACAACCACCAGAGGCACATTTTAAGTATGACTATCCCATTTAATATTTCTCATATCAATTCTAATTTATGGGAAATTAATAGGGAGCATGAAGTGATAACAATGACCATGAGGTACATGTATTCTATATAAAATTCACCATTTTTATCATCCCCATGAATACTTAATATGTCAAAAAGCATAAAAATGGTCATTAGGAATTAGAAAAGTCTAGAGGTAGAAATATTTGACATTAGATTCACACATATTTCAAGGTCATAGACTTGGTGGAGAAATATAACTACTTAAATTTACTTCATAGGTACTCATTCTACACAAATAAGGTGAATATGTTAGTTTAAGAAGAGGGTAATAATTTTTTAACAATATATAGAGAGACCCATTATTCCTTTTGAACCAAATGGTATTCTTTCCTATGTCAAAATAATTAGCATATTAGTAAATAATATCTAATTTTTTTGTACAAAAGTAGATGGTGACCTCTATGAGGGAATCACAAATAATATTGGTTATATCCAATCAACAAAAGAAGATTTTGTTTCATAAGATGATTAATTAATATTAGCCAAGTTAGAAGAACAAATATTAAGATGTGTGAAACAAATATATGATTTGTTCGAGGGCCATGCATGAAAATACAAAAAGGATTGAATGATTAATTAAACAAAAAAAATTAGTTCACAAAATAGGTTTTATCATTGAAAAAAAACTAATAATCATTAAGAGGAAGTAAGGACAAGGCATCACAAAATTTTTCTTAGTTCATAGGGTATTATGTGGAAATAAAGTGGCAAGGAAAAGATTAAACCAAAGGGTGGTAAAAATTATCGGAAACTAAGATGGATGATGAAAATTTATGCATTCCTTCCCAAGGATAAAGTTTAGAATGAACATCTTAAGTGAAAAGACAAAAATAAAAAAATATAAAAAAGTTAGAGTGAGGATCATGGAGGAGATGATGAGTACTCAAACCGAGAAAATTTTCACAAAGAATAAGATAAATTAGGAAGTTGGTGTAACTAAGGTTGCATGACTAGACAATATTAAAATCTATTTAAATTATTTTTTTAAAGAATAAAATAAAATAAATATGTAATTTACTATAGTATAAGGATATTTCATTGTTGGATTAATGTTTGTATCATTGATAAAACAAAAATTAATATTAAGTGAGAGATTTATAAAGCTTGAGAATTAATTCTAGAATGATGAAAGTGATTGTCAATAGAGCTAGAATTGGAGATTCCATGAGTCATGGAAAAAGACGGTGAGCATATCAATAGAAATATGTGAATCACTAAAAGATGGTGGCAATGAAAGATAAACTAAATAAGCAAGAAGAGTGACCTAGTGAAGATGGTAAGACCAATTTGAAAGGAAGTTTGCATAGAAAGGAGGAAAAGGAAAATAAGGAATGATAAGGAAGAGAGAAGATAATATGAGAATGTGGCTTTGAAGGAAATTATGCTAATTCTAAAATAGAATTATAACTAGAAAATATTAAAATAATAAGTGAGAAAGAAAGTAATGATTTAGGAAATCTGAAGAAAAGGTTATCTAACTCATGTAGAGGTAAGTGAAATAATTCAATTTAGAGGAAGGCAATAAAAAATAAATGAGAGGTATTTTATTACATTGCATAAAAATATATTTGAAGAAAAAATATAGCCTTCCAAGTGCCCAAATTTTTTGAGGAAGCTATTTGAAATTGTAAAAATTGAGTGAGGAAAGAGGCACAAATGTATAAATAAAATAAAAAAGGGAAGAACTTGGTTCAAGATAAGAAAAAAACTAACAAGGAGAAATATGAAGCATCAAAAAGTAAAACATTGTTTGTTTCTTAGTTACTATTAAGAGTACCAAATGAAGTTGGATAGACATCAGTGAGTAAGATATTGTAATATTTAGTAAAAATGGTAGAATATGTGTTAGGAGTGAAATCACTCAAAGGAACATTGGACGAAAATTTGAAAAAAGTAACAAGAGTAAATGATGGAAAAAAGGTATATGATCAATATTGAAGAAGCATTGGTAGAGGCAATATGTTTTTCAACAAGCAAATTTCTAAGTATTAGTTGTCTTGAGATATTCACAAGTTTTTGAGTTATAAACATGTTGGGAGGTTGTACCAATAAGACAAGAAAATAAAACCAAACACATTTTTTCATGAAGATTATATGATTGAAAGATTATACGTAGACATTAAATAGAATATGGAGCAACCAAATTTAAAGATAGATGAGTATAATTTATTATTTTTCAATCTAAGAGTGTTATATAAGCGTGTGGAGATTACATGATTTGTATATGTGGCATATGATCTCCTTATAGGATAGGTTTTCATAAATGAAATGTACCTACAATGGGGAATAATGAGGGAGAATAGGAAGAGTAAGGTGTAGAATAGAAGAAATATTAAAGTTGTACTAATCTAGCATAAATGATTCTAATGAAAATCTTCAGTAACAAATCAAATTAATAATAAGGATTCAATTAATTACTAGAAAGAAATGCTATAAATCAAAGCTACTATACAAAACTATTGAAAAGATTCAAATAAAATTACTATGAAAATTATAGTTCAAATGAAACAAGTATATTTTTATAATAAAATAAAACACAAACAAAAATACCATGGAAAAACTAAGATACTAAATATGTATTAATAATTATAATCATGTACAATTCAATAGAGTAAGTGTTTTTATTTTCTTGACCTTTTTCTTGAAATATTTCCTAGGACATATCTTGTGTTTCATGTGCTAAAGTGCTAGCTCTATTCTTTCATATCGTGAATTTAAATATATTTAGTGAAACTATCTTTATTTGGATTATTAGTTCTTTTTTCCCTTTTATTTAATATAAAAGATTTATAGTTATTTAGATTTGTGAGAGGGAGAGAATTTTGGCCTATGATAATATTTTATTGGGTGGGAGTTTTATGTTTGGGTGAATCTAGATGTTAAGGATAGGAGATGGAAAACAATTCTAGGATAGAGATTGAGAATCTCAATAATTAGAACTTTGAGTTTTATAATCTCAATTGGGAGGATCTCCTTGTAAATCATGATCAATGAATAGTTGTGATTGACCTTATTCCCAAGGGAATGGATTCAAATGACAATGAAAAACTCAATACAAATGTAAGAACCACCATCTATATATTCCTCTCTAATTTAATGGTTTGGCATGTCTCAAGTTATGACATTTCAAGGAAAGTTTGGGATAAGTTAGGGGCTATATATCAATCAAATTCATTTGTAAACAATATTTTTCTATAGAATAAATTTAATACCTAAGAATGAATGATGGCGATTCAATGCCAAAACCTCTTGTAGATTTGAAAATGGAGGAACAAGACCAATGTATAACCTTGTTAAATGGTTGTTGCTTGATTCATTAGAAAACCTTGTGATTGAAATTAATAGTACCTATCTAAATTTAAAGCTTCAGGAAGTTGTTTGATCATTGTTTTAGAAGAGACAATGCAAAAACCAAGTAAAAAAGGAACCATTCAAGCTTTATGAAGATGTTATTGCTAATATTTTCTACATGGGTTATTTGTACCAATAAAATATGAGAAATGTTATTTTTGAGGGATGGTTGGGCATCTTGAATAGAAAATTATTATTTGTATAATTGAATAGTTTTTTAATTGTCAATAAAAATGCCTAAAATTAAATTTAGGTCTATATTAATGGTGGTTTTTTGAAGTAATGGATTCTTTTGTTTGTAGTTATGGTTGATTTATAAGATTGATATAGTCTCAAAAAATTTCATCACTATTGGATATGATACAATTGGACCATTGAGATAACATTAGAAACTAGCAATAATATATTTTACAAAAATAATTTATCAACAGTTAAATTGTAATTTCAACCTATTAATGAACAATATAATATTTATATTGTGTTTATTTTTTTGATAAATTTATAGTTAAAGTTGATGACATGAACTAACTCCTTGATACATGTTCTATATAAATGTCAGGAAATATATATGGAAGTTGGCAACTCTTCTACAATGACCCTTCAAGAATTCATTATCATTTCAGGGGGAGTATATTTTGTGTTTGCTTTTCTTGTACCACACTTGTCAGCTATGAGGATATGGATTGGTATTTCGGCATTTCTAACACTTGTATACATCATAATTTTGATGAAGATATCAATATCAGATGGTATGTGCACAATTATATTTTTTCCAAAATTAAAAAAAAGTATAAAATTCCTTTGAAAATTTTCATCTATTTTCAAATTAATTTTTAATATACACCTTTGAATGTTACATGATGTAAGTTTCCACCTAGAGATATCATCATTACTTTTTATCTTATATCATGACACATAACAAATTATTTGAAAAGTAAAAGATGACATTTTAAATTCATGTTTGCTGTAGGTACGTCAAATTCAAAAAATTATAAAATACTTGGTTCAAGAATAGAAAAAACCTTCAATGGATTAAATGCAATTGCAACCATATTTTTTACCAATAATAGTGGAATGGTTCCTGAACTTCAAGTAAGTAATAACTACATTTTTTTTATTTTATCTAAATAATGTTAGACAATTTGTACAATGTATAAGTTAAATCGTAAGATAACTATAGACCTTTTTTATTTACGTAGAACATAAACCAAATATAGGAACTTATAGTCTCTTTATATGCTAGCTTAAGTCATACATTATTGCACTTTAATTTGTATTTATCTTATTTAGATGGATATAAAGATATTATGGATTTTATTTTAAAATATTATATAGATAGTTTTAGGAATGACTTTCTTTCTTCCTTTATTTTGTTTAGATATGTTTTAGGAAATTTTATTTTATTTTAAAAGATTAATTTTCCATCTTCATCTCTTTTTTATTTGAATTATACAATATAATTTAATTACACTTTATAGTTGTTTCATTTGATGAATAAGATATTTCTTTGTTTATTCATTCTTTATTGTCTACATTAGTCTTTATTTCTTTGCATTAAGTATTTTTTAATAATAATGTTTCATTCTTTAAGTTGGATTTAATTTAATATATTAAATATTAAATTCTATCAAAGTAGGTCAGATTAGGCAAATATTTATTTGTGTAAAATTGTTAGGATTAGGTGCATTGTTTGTTATGTCTTGGCTAAGTATTTATGCAAATATTTTGGTTATTTAAATTATAGTCTTAAATAATTAAAAATAGAGCCTTCTAAACCCTAAACTATACTAATGTAAACATAGTAGCATTAATGACTCATTTTATGCTTTATACTTTATTATTTTATCCTATATGACAAACTATAGTCGAATTTGTATCAACTCTACAAAATATATGAATTTCTCATTATGTTCACAAAAATAACAATAATACCTAATATTATTGGTCACTCCACAAAAATATGATAGTCTACATATTTAAATATATTTACTCTAATTCACTAAACCTAGATTACAATTAGAATCACAAAAGAAAAATGAATCAAATAAGATTTATTATATTAGGTAGGTCTATAATACATTAAAAAATAATATAAAACAATCACCATTAACTACAACGTGGATCTCTCCAAGGAATTTCCCGCTAATATAATTCTAAAGGTTGTCAGTCGTTCCTGGACTCAACTATTAGATTATTAAGGTCTCCCCTTCCGGTGCAGGAGATGTTTTGAAATAGGGCATATGGTTGCAGCATGTCACATAAAAAATAAATTAGTTAAAAAACAACCTTCATGGTGGAAATATGTCCTCTCAAAGCCCCTTCCAACTGGGCAGAAAGTAAGTGATCCTTTGCTTCTTCAGCGACACTTTCAATAAAATCGAATATGAAGGATGTCACCTTTCAACAAGTTCAGGAAAAGTCTCCTCCACTTGGGCAAAAGATTGCCTCATGTGTGGCTCCAACAACAAAATATGGTGTGAAGTTTAAAACTCTTCCACAAGATTAGGAATCAAACAAGCTTGGGGCTCATGAGAAAGGTATGGAACAAAAGAATCAAGCAGAGGAGTGGAATTTGGACATTCCATCAAGTAAAACCTCATCTTTTGAGATGGATTCTATGGACAACCATTGGAATCTTGTGCAGAAACAGAAGAAACCATATTTCAATTTGTCTCTAGCATTTGCTTTTTCCTCCCCTATTCACATTGAAGGGGATTAGTTTGTAGCTTGCATGGCACTTGCTCTGTTTACTACTAGATGATGTTGCTTGGCTTATCTTTTGTATTTCCTTTTATATATTAATATATTTTATATAGGTGTTACACCTTTTGCCTAAGAAAAAAAACTACAAATATAATGCTTACAATACAACCACCTGCAACTCAGATAGATGATGCATTGTTGGGGCTTTCATAGCCATTACAACTCCAATACAATTTTAGGGAAATACCATTCCTTTGGAAAAGAGGGGTTTCATCCTTTGACAAATGAGAAATGTATATTTTCAACCTTTAAACTCTAACAAATCTATGGGTTTTTGTTCTTAGATTTGGACAGTTAGATATGAAGGCTCACAATGAGTTCTAGTTATGGTTTTTGTGTATTTTTTAGAATAATAATTCCATGAAGCATCTAAATCCTTAATAGAACTAGAAAGGGAATACAAATATATTAATGGATTCCTACTTGAGGCTATTATTTGATGAATATTGCATATACCTATCAAGTGCCATATTCTTTTGAATCATGCCTAGGATCATGTACACATGTACAAAAATATGCTTGATGGGCATGGAAAAATTGTTGAAAATGGAGGTAATTATGTAGCTTTAAAACTTGTAAAACTATTATACTATAGATCTAATTAAGTGTTCTTGATACAATTTCTTTGTGGATGATTATCTATTTAGATTCATTTTACCATTTGTAGAAATAGACAGAAGATTGTAGAGGAATAAGACCATAAGATAAAAGTGACACAACATATACCATGGAGAAACCCTTTGGGAAAAAAATCCACCACTAGAATCAATAGTGCTTGTATTATTTAACCTTAGAATAAGATTACAATAATTCTTTATCAATCCTTGCTTGAGATGCTTATTTTTCCTTCAACAAATCTTCTTCACAACTTGTAATAAAATCTGATCAAACTCTCTTCAACTTGCTGCAATAAATAGACAATAATGAACCTTGTAAACTCCAAAGAGTTTACAATTACAAAGCACAAAACTTATCTCATAAAACCTACGCCTATTCTTTGCAAGTAGAGTTCTTCCGTGAAAAGCAATGTCAAACCAAGTCCTTCATCAATTTGGGCATCCCAAACTAAAGTCATAACTCAATGTTGATTCTGAAGATATCTTGTAAGCTTCTCCTCAAAGTTGGCACCCAAGAATGGGCCCACTTAACTCAGCCTTATAAAATATCTTATCATGCAAAAGTGTTAAATCCAAGATGCCAACTTGGGCGCCCAAGGTGGGTCCAAGTCAATCTCTTTTAACTGAAACATATCTCTCCACCATTCATGCATGATTGATCATCCCCAGTTAATTGTAAGTAGTCATCTATTATCTGTCATGCAACTCAAGTCATTAGCATGAAATTCAAGTCAACTAAAGTCAACTAACATGCAACTCAAACTAACTACATGCAACTAAAGATAACTGAACTGAATTGAATTGAACTGATACTGAACTGATACTGAACTGAACTGAATTGAATTGAATTGAACTGAAATAAACTGATCTAAACTGAACTAAAATGAACTCCATGCATGTAAACATCAATCCCTAACTTCTAGGATCTTTACATGCATTACTGAAGTGTTATCTTTTTCTCCAAATAGTTAACTTAACTCAAGTTGGGTTCCACCTTCCATGTGGGCGCCCCATGTGCTCCTATTATTTAGGAACTTTTCTTGGACTCCCTCACATGTTCCTATCATTTAGAATTAATTACAAATGTCAATGAACATGTTCATTTCATTCAAATTTAATCTCTTTCTAATACTAGTGTTGGGGAACACTTTCCAAGGACTTAGGAGATACATGAAATATGTTTAGGATTGCAATTAAATGGCAACCTATTCCCAACATTCTCTCACTTGACATTATACATTGCAATTATTCTAAACAAGGAATCATTATTATAAATCAAGTACAAGACTCAAGGCCAATGGCCTTCCTCCACCAACTAATCAATCCATGCCAACTTCAAATGTAACCTACATAATCATGAAGCTCCAAGCAAATGATTAATACTCAAAACCAAGAGAACTTATCTATAGGAACTGGTTTCATAAGATAATCTGCAACATTAATCAAAGTGTCAACTTTCTCAATTAATACCTTCCCACTCTCAACCATTTCTCGCACAAAGTGATTCTAGACATCAACATCCTTAGTACGAGCATGATACATAGGATTTTTGGCTAAACAAATAGTATTTTGACTATCACATTCAAGTTTAACTCGCAATTAAAACCAATACCTTTCCCAAGTCTCTATAACCAAACTGCCTCTTTGGAGGCATGTGAAACTGTCGAGTGTGTTGAACTCACATCCAACCAAGGTGTAGGCTTCTTTGTCTTTAC
The DNA here is from genome assembly GCA_007258455.2 of Sequoia sempervirens. Taxonomy (NCBI): domain Eukaryota; kingdom Viridiplantae; phylum Streptophyta; class Pinopsida; order Cupressales; family Cupressaceae; genus Sequoia; species Sequoia sempervirens. The sequence continues at coordinate 57,969,320 of VDFB02058242.1, forward strand.
TGTTGAATTTTTTTTTCTTACAAGTAACCATTCCAACATATATCTCTTACCATAAGAGAACTCAAGCCTTACCTATTTCTCCAAGTATCCATGAGGACCTGTAACTAACCAATTCATGCCAAACTCCAAATACAACATAACACTATCATGAAGTAATCAAGCAAATGATTAATGTACCCAATACATAAGATAACTACACAAGATCAATGTCAAAGCTCCAATCATGAATCAGGAACAAAAACATGACAACATGATCTAACCATCTCCTCCAAGGAGATCACATGCATCATAACATACATAAACATCCTAGTCTTAATATAACAAGTACCATGCCAAACTCTAAACACATATCAAGAGTAAACTCTAAACCACTCTAAACCAAGAAAAAACATATCCCCAATCACATGAGGATAACCTTACCAATGATGCATCCACGTCACTGCCAACAACTCCCACTAAACTATGGTACGAGCTACACATGACATCATGACTACCATCCTCTTCATGAAGATCACTCTTTAACATCAAGAAAAGAGTCATCACTAACCTTTTTACATGAAATGGTCAATGCATGATTACTGTCATCCAAGGATTCCTCTGTAAAAGAATCAAAACTCTTTTTCTTGTTCTTACAATCCTTCTTCACATGTCCTAGTTTCCAACAGTTCCAACACTTTACCTTACTCCGTCCTTCGGACTTACCCTTCCCTTCCTTGTCTCCCTTAGGTTCCCTTTTCTCAGTCCTACCTTTTACAAACAAGGCATATTGGATTTCTGTTTTAGACTTCCTCCTCATCTCCTCTGATAGGAGAGTAGGAATTATATTGTCCATCTTCAGATCTGCACCACTACCACTGATAGCAACAATTAGATTTTCCCAAGATTATGGTAAAGAACAAAGTAGCAAAATGCATTTATCTTCATCTTCTATCTTTACATCTATAGATGCTAACTAACTTAGAATCAAATTAAAAGCATTCAAATGATTTGCAATAGAATCACCATCTTTCATCTTTAAAGAATACAACTGTCTTTTCAGATACAACTTATTAGTAAGACTTTTAGTTTGATAAATATCACCTATTCTCTTCCACAGTTTATATGCAGTAGTTTCTTCTGAAACATTCAAGAGAACAACATCGACAAGACATAATCTTATGTTCCCTCTTGCCTTGTTATCAAGCTTATCCCAATCCTCATCTGACATCATTGTAGGTGACTTTGTCTTATTACCAACAACTAACCATTGATCTCTCTCTTCAAGGAGATCCCCCATTTTTAGTTTCCACATCTCATAATTAGATCCATTGAATCTTTCAATATCTAAACGAGAATTAAAACTCATTCTAACAAACTTATTTCCCAAAATCATCAATAACACAATAGTAAAATCTCCCACTACAACCAAAAAACCTTCAAACTTTTAAGAGAAAGGCATCCCAAACTCTACCCAACCGTTAGCTCTGATACCAAATGTTGAAAATGGAGGTAATTATGTAGCTTTAAAACTTGTAAAACTATTATACTATAGATCTAATTAAGTGTTCTTGATACAATTTCTTTGTGGATGATTATCTGTTTAGATTCATTTTACTATTTGTAGAAATAGACAAAAGATTGTAGAAGAATAAGACTAGAAGATAAAAGTGACACAACATATACCTTGGAGAAAACCTTTTGGGGAAAAACTCCACCACTAGAATCAATAGTGCTTGTATTATTTAACCTTAGAATAAGATTACAATAATTCTTTATCAATCCTTGCTAGAGATGCTTCTTTTTCCTTCAACAAATCTTCTTCACAACTTGTAATAAAATATGATCAAAATCTCTTCAACTTGCTGCAATAAATAGACAATAATGAGCCTTGTAAACTCCAAAGAGTTTACAATTACAAAGCACAAAGCTTATCTCACAAAACCTATGCCTATTCTTTGCAAGTAGAGTTCTTCCATGAAAAACAATGTCAAACCAAGTCCATCAATTTGGGCATCCCAAATTGAAGTAATAACTCAACGTTGATTCCAAAGATATCTTGTAAGCTTCTCGTCAAAGTTGGCACCTTAGAATGGGCCCACTTAACTCAGCCTTATAAAATATCTTATCATGCAAAAGTGTTAACTCCAAGATGCCAACTTGGGTGCCCAAGGTGGGTCCAAGTCAATCTCTATTAACTGAAACATATCTCTCCACCATTCATGCAAATATCATGCATGATTGATCATCCCCTGTTAACTATAAGTAGTCACCTGCTATCTGTCATGCAACTCAAGTCATTAGCATGGAATTCAAGTCAACTAAAGTCAAATAACATGCAACTCAAACTAACTACATGCAACTGAAGATAACTGAACTAAACTGAACTGAACTGAATTGAATTGAACTGACACTGAACTGAACAAAATAGAACTGAACTAATCTGAACTGAACTAAACTAAACTCCATGCATTTAAACATCAATCCCTAACTTCTAGGATCTTTACATGCATTATTGAAGTGTTATATTTTTCTCCAAACAATTAACTTAACTTAGGTTGAGTTCCACCTTCCATGTGGGTGCCCCATGTGCTCCTATTATTTAGAAACTCTTCTTGGATGCCCTCACATGTTCCTATCATTTAGAATTAATTACAAATGTCAATTAACATGTTCATTTCATTCAAATTCAATCTCTTTCTAATCCTAGTGTTGGGGAACACTTTTCAAGGACTTAGGAGATACATGAAATATGTTTAGGATTGCAATTAAATGACATCCTATTCCCAACAAAAATGTCCCTTGTGAGATGCAATAGTTCCCAATCATAATATCAAGGGGTCCCTTAGGGTTCGAGACACTATCTATTGCATTAATAGTATCCAAATTAGTCTTCTCTTTTGACATAGTTAGAGGTACATAGGGATCCACATACTCAACCTTGAATAATGTTTCTATGTTGGTGGGTGCCTATTTGGAAGACACACCATCACTTTAGGTATTAATGAATCTCTAGAAATACAATGAGGTATGTGATGTTGAACACTGGAAAGAGGTGGGAGAGTTAGAGTTTGGATGTTGGGGTTTAAAGGTGAGACATGTTCATGTTGGGAAGTCTAATTTGTTAATAAAGGTTTGTGAAGGAGCAGGGTTTTGACAAAGAAGTAAGATGGTATAGGTAAATATAAACCCCTAATGGAAGAGGGAAAAAAGGTGGGGAATAGGAAAAGGGTATGAATAGATGGAGAGTTCTGATACCTTGATAGAGCTAGAAGAAAAAAATTACTTCGAAGGAGAGGTATGGCAAGAAGGGGAACTCAGCAACTCTGATAAATTACATCAACATTGGAGGTTTTTTATGTCATCTTACTTAGAAAACTTGGAGATCTTAGGTAGATGCACGATGGATGAAGGGATAGAATACATAATATAGGATTATGAGAAGTATTGGAGTTAGGAAATGGGAGTTTTGGTCTATCAAATGAATTATAAGAAAAGAGGACATGAAAGGTCTTCCTTTCTCAAAATTTCTTTCCCTCAAGCAATTATAAGTTTTCATGACCCATTATCTCCGGGCCTTCCCATATTGCATCTTTCGTAAGAATAATTTTTCATCTGATTAGGTACTATGCGATGCTTTGACCTCTAATTTTTTTTATTACCTCTATAGTCACGTTAGGGATCAAAATTAATTTTCCTTCATTATCCAATAGAGGCATCTCTAGTGAAGGTACACTATATTTTCCATGTGCCCTCTTGAGGCAAGACACATGAAATACATGGTACTTTCTTTTGGTAATTCTAACTCATAGACAATCTAACAAGAATTTTTGAAAGACTTAAAAATGCATATTTGATCACTATACCATTCTTTTGTAATATCATAACATAATTTGAAATGAGGCATATATGAATACATGCTTCAATGTGTGTCGTCTCTAGTTTGTGATAGAGTATTTCTTTGGGAAGAATAATCAAGGGTTTTAATGTCCTTCAGTGCACATTTGTTGCACCTATGTTATTTTCATTGTTAATATATGTTCAAGGATCATTGTCATCTCTTTAATGAAAATAATAAGAATATTTTAGTTACATAATGGATTTTGAAGAAGGATCACATTGTTAGCCTATAAAAGGTCAAGTTATTACAAGGTAATAATTCGTTTATGAATATCAAAGTATATTTAATGTTATGAAATGAAGATGTATGGTAGAGTGACTCTATGACCCTAAGTAGACATTGATATGTTCTTATTTCCCCCACAACCACAAACTTACATTTAAAATGATAAATATTAAGCCAGTTTTTAAAATTATTTTCTTGCTTCGTATTTGGAGTTTAGTGATTAAAAAGAAATAGCCATTTTTAGAACCAATTTACAAATCCTTTTCATAAATGTATCAATTATTTCATCTACTAGGAACTAGGATATAAATTTGTTCCATATTTTTAGTCAGTGTCATAAAGGGAACCCACCTAGGTCCTATAGAGCCAAAATTATAGAGAAAAATATACATTTTTGAAGTCTTTCAAAAATTCATGGTAGATCAAGAACTTGGTATAAGTTCCTTAGGTTCCTAGAACTAAGGAAAATCCTACATTCACCCTTTACACTTCTTCTGACACTTTTATTTTCTTTGTCATGTTGTGTGTATTGTGTAGATTTTACCTTCTTTTGGATGCAAACTTTAGACCAAAGCATGGATATTCAACATTTTCCTAGTGTTTTTGTGAAAAAAGAGGAATTTTGGTCAAGATGTGGACATATCCCATTGATCATGAAACATCCAAAAAAATTAAAAAAACCATCAAAACTTAGAGCAAGAATAAGAACCTTTCGACAATTATTGGGGTTCTTGGAACACCAAAAACCTTTGAATTGTTCTTAAGTAAGGTTAAAGCTCTAATTTATTCATTGATCCACTTAACTCATTTTTAAATTTCTTTTTGATCACACCTTTTTATTTTTCTATTTTTTCCTTAGGTTTTGGGGCTTGAAAGGGAACTAGGAACATGTTGTAGGTTCATATGGCTCTAGGAGCCAATGAAAGATCTTACACTTAGCACTTCCCTTTTTTTCTAGATTTGTTCCTTTATTATTGATAAAATTTACCTTGATGCCTCTTTACTTCAAATCTATCAAGGGTTTGCTAAGAACCAAGAACCTATTGGGGGTTCTTAAGGTTTTGAGAACCACTTCTTCTATGATCTCCTTATGGATACCATTGAACCATCCCATTGGATCATCCTGTAGGAATAGGAACTCGTCAAAGGTTCATGAGGTTCTTGGAACACCTAAAACCTTTAGTTTGTTCTTATGTTAGGCCAAAGCTCCAAAATTTTCCTAACTTATCCATTTTGTTCAAAAATTTTCCAAATTGAAAATGGAAACACCTATTTAGACCATTCTCAAGGTGAACCCTTGACATCTTGCATGTTCATGCTCATTCTTAAACCTTGTGAGGGGTTCATACCCCATTAGGAACCATGAAACAAAACCCTTTGTTGGGTATGTGAAGTAAATCTAGAACTAATCAATATAGTATCAGGGGTTTACCATCATGCCAAAGAGAAAAGACATTAAATAATCTAAAACCCTAAAGAGCCTTTGTCTATTAGTTATTGAGCCTCATGCCTACTGCACAATGCATACTAATCGGGTTAGGAAGAATATCATGTATATCTTTGATGTCCTAATGAGACATTATTTTATTGGGAATTGGCCATTGGCCATCCACCATGGTTTTTTCAAATGAGGAAGAAGAGAATGAGGGATGTTGACAGTCGAACCTTTGACACATTAGTAGATTGATCAAATTTTCAGGGAATCAAGGATGAAAATAATGGAATGATGGTAAGAGAAATGCCAATAGTATGATGAAATGACTTAGACGAACATAAAAGAGTGAAGGAAATGAATTGGGAGATAGGGTTAGGGAAATTTTTTTACTACTTACTGAAAGAGGTATCAAGAAAAGGAGACCCTTAAAACACCGATGAGTTAAGATTTATGTGTTTTACAAAGGGTGGACTTTGAGCATTAGGGAGGAAAAGGGAAACATGCCAAAAAGGGACGAAGGTATGGAAGAGGTTGATGCCCCAAAATTCTAAAATACTTGGTACTTAGGAAATTTTACAAAGTGAAACATAGAAAAAGTGAAACCCTAAGATTTCACCTAGGATTTCAAGGGTGCTTTTCCTAATGTTTCATATGAGTTGAAGTAGTGAGGGTTTGATGGTTTTGGAAAAAGGTATAGGACTGACCTATAACCTAAAAGGTGAGTCAAATTTCCCTTGAACAAGCTTATAATGGATTTAGGAATGAAACATAATGATATAACTAGGCTAATGATGCAAATAACTATTTTGATGCAAAAATAATAGATGTGGAAAGTCATAGGAAAATTCAAATTTCAAAAATGGATTGAGAAGGACACTATGCACCTATGATATAAATTTGAGCTTGATTTTGAGGGATGTTTTTGTTGGGGGTGACTATGTCCTTGTTGACCAATTTCAAATTTATTTTTATAGTCCTTGGGAGCTAGATTAGAGCTTCCATCTATCACTTATCTCACTATTGACTCTTCATTAGTTGTCAAGATAAGTGAGTTTTTATATATTTCCAATATATAGGGTTTGCATGCAACAATGAATAATTGACCTTCAAACTTCTCCCTATCTTCTTTATACATGAAACCTATACATTCAAAGAGAGAGGAAGGGTTGTGCCATGTAGGGGATAATTTAGGAGCATCCCTAGTTGTAAAGCAATCATGTATCAACCAAAAAACATTTATTTTCTTTCATTTTAGTCTGTAGTTGTCTCAATAGTTTCTTCTAAATTTTACCACTGTACCATTTATTTTCTTGCAAGTATTCAGTGTTTGCTTCGGGATGTGCTCCACTTTTCTTTTGTGTCGATTCTATACTTGTGTATATTTGAGATATTATTCATGGTTGTTGGTAGTTTCTATATCCATAATTTGGGCTTTTGGATCATTGTATAGTGCGTGATATTTTCACCATTGTGTGAACTAGTTGTTCAGTAATATTTTCTGTTGTCTGGGAGAAATGCATTTTCTCCGCATTTCTCTACTATTTCAATTCAGGTTTTGTGGATTTGGGAAGTTGTTAATAATGCTTTTATCTTTCTGTGTTCAAAGTTCTACTTGATTTGGTGCAGTATAGAGTAATTTTCATTTATCAATATGCAAACAAGGGTTATCAGTTGTCTTGAATTGAATTAGTTGTTGATGTGAAGCTTGGTTGAAGTGGTTGATGAATCTTAAATAATTCATGGATTGTTCTAGATTGATTTCAAGTGAATTATGCTATCCAAAACTTTCGGCTTGATCTAATGAAGCGTGTACTTAATGTCTATGGTATTTTTGCATGGGTGTTGGCCGACCTTGTGTTTAACACTACATGTGAGGCTTGAAGAAGTGGGTTGAAGTGTCTTAGGATATATTTGGGTCCTAATTAAGGATTTTTGTAGGTTTCCTTTATTTCTTATCCATCGTGAGAATGTTTGGGTGCTGACCTATTTCAAATTTGAATGTATAACGGCTAGTGGCCGACATTGGAGAATTATTTTGAAGAGGTTGATATAAATATGTATTGTGTTGATGCAAGAGGGATGATGGAAGAGTAAGAAGCAAGATATATGCGATATTGTTGTGATTGAAATGTAATGAGATGTGAATTTGAGTAGAGAAGTGTGAATTTCATGTTAGGGTTCCAAAGGTAGTGAGCTGAAGGCATCCGATATCTTTCATGTGAGACTGCAAAAGTGTGTGAGCAACTGTGGTGGAATCCTTGTTGCATTGAGAAGTGTTTCAAAATGTAGCATTCTTCTTCTATCTTCTTGTATTCTTTCTATAGTAGTGAGCCTCTGTATTTAGTTTTGAAAATCTTTATATTGTGAGCTAATCCTCACCGTGGTTTTTCCCTCATTGGTTTTTCCATGTAATTCTGGTGTTCTTATGTCTATGGTGTTGTGATTTCAATTTCTATTATCTTCATTTCATGTTAAATCAAACTAACAGAATAAGGGTTTAATGAATGCTTGTGAATCTAATTATTGTTGAGGGTTTTGAAGGAAAAAATTTCTACAACTGATTCACCCCCCTCTTAGTTGTCTTGTTCATTTCAACAATTTCCATTGTGTTGAGCTCTAAACTACATAGTTAGAAAATACTTTCTGGAACCTCCATCTGTGACTACACCAAGTGGTATTGGAGTGAGTTGTGAGTCCTAATAAGGAATTTCTTGTGGTGAACAGATCGTTGAACTGAGGTAGACTGCATGTGTTTTTAATCAATCACCAACTGTGAGGTAGTTGAAACCCTTCTAGGAAGATCACTGAATTGAGGTAGTCACATTGGATCCAAGGAGAGAGATGCCACCAAGGAGAGTGCTTACTATGGTGAGTATCACTAGATATGACAAGAGCAATGAGAGTTTGATTGGATGTTTTAAAAGAAGATAAAAGGTGAGGTCTAAACCCTAGACATGCAGACGAAAGTGATGATGAATTAGATCATGTTGCAAATCAAAATGAAGAAAACCTAGAAGAAGAAGAATTTAGATTAGGTAAAGATGTTGAAAGCTATTTCCAAGATTGGTAAGGGACCTAGAATTGAAATTCAAAATTATGTGGGAAAGTTGAACCCTGAGGAATTGATTGATTGGATCAATGATATGGAGGATTACTTTGAGTATGAAGAAATTGAAGATCTAGAAAGAGTCAGATTTGCAAAAGCTAAGTTAAAATGACATGCTTCTATTTCGTGGAAAGAATTTCAATTGGATAGAAATAGAAGAGGAAAAGAGAAAATCATAAAGTGGGATAGGATGGTGACAAAGTTGAAGAATCAATTTATACCTGTTGATTATGAGCTTAAACTATTAAAAAGATTGAACTTGAGGAAAAAAGAGAAGTCTTTGAAGGAGTATACTGAAGAATTCTACAAGATGATTATTAGAGATGGAAATAGTGAAGCAAGAAAAGAGAAGGTTGTGTGGTACATCAATGGACTGAGAAAAAACATCCAAGAAGAATTAAGCCTGGTGAAGATGACAACAGTTGAAGAAGCATACCAATTTATGTTGAAGGTAGAGGAAAAGCTAAACAATAAGTTTGAACAAAGTCAGAGAAGTGCAAGAAGAATATTCTTGAGGATTGAATCCCAATCCAGAGAAAGAAGACCATATGTAGAGATAAACAAGAATAGGAAACCCTACCGTAGTGAAGAAAAGGACAATAATTCATACTGCAGAGGAAGAGAAGATAGAAATTTCTATCGCAGTGAAAGAGGAAGTCATAATTCCTACCGCAATTATGGATAAAGGAGAAATGAAGGAAGATCAAAGAAGAAACCATTTAGAGGAACTTGTTTCAAGTGTGGAGGTGAAGGACAGAGAATTTGAATATCATCAGGGAAGTACTGATAAGAGAACTGAGAATGCTGGAAGACCAACTTATGTGGATGAAGAACCTATTAGTTCCCATAGTTCAGTTGGGAAACCAGAGAAAGGTGAGTCATTGGTAATGAGGAGAGATTGGATACATAGATAAGTGATTGAGGAACCACTACAAAGGAAAAAAAATTCAGGAAAAGATGTAAATTCAGAGGAAAGGTATGTAAAATTATCATTGATAGTGGTAGAATTGATAATTTAGTTTTAGAAGAAATTGTAACCAAGTTGAATTTGAAGAGGTTGAAACATCCAAATCCCTACAAGATAGCACAAATTCAGGATGAACATAAGATCTTGGTAAATGAGTAATGTTTGGTGAAATCTCATATAGGATCATATAATGATGAAGTGTAGTGTGATATTATGCCCATGGATGCATGCCATTTACTATTAGGAAGATCATGGAAATATTATAGGAAACAAATTCATGATGGGAGAAGGAATACCCATACTATTACTTCAAATGGAAAGAGAATTAAATTGATACCTTTGGAGGAAGAGGAAAAAGTGAAGTTTGTAACATTGCCAGAGTATGTTTGGTAGATGGAAGAATTTATTTGGAAGGATTGAGGCATGAGAACATGTGTTTTTCATTGATTCCAAATAAGTGTAGTAGTTTGGAAGTAGAGGATTTTATTGCAAATGGAGAAGATCCACCTCAAATTGAAGTAGCAGAACTGTTGATAGAGTATGAAGATATCATATTAGAGAATGTACCTGATGGAATTCCATTGGTTTGGAGCATCATTCATCATATAGATCCAATACCTAGATAAAGTTTTCCTAATAGAGCAAAACATAGGATGACACTTGCAGAAAATGTGGAGTTAAACTAGCAAATACAAGAGTTTTTGAAGAAGGGATTGATCAAAGAAGTTTAAGCCCATGTGTGGTACCTATTGTACAAGCACCAAAGAAAGATGGAGAGTGCACAAAATCAAGAGTAATCAATAGGATCATTGTCAAGTATGGATTCATATTTCAAAGGATGGATGACATTATGGATTGTTGGAGTGGAGCAAAGTATTTCACAAACATTGACCTAAAGAGTGGATACCATCAAATCAAAATCAAAGAAGGAGATGAATGGAAAACATAATTTAAGACTAATGAAGGATTGTATGAGTGGCTAGTGATGCCTTTTGGATTGAACAATGCACCTAGCACTTTCATGAGTTTGATGAAAGAAGTGCTAAAGCAATTATTGGGTAAGTTTTTTATTGTCTATTTGGATTGTATTCTAATTTTCAGTAAGACTAGATAATAACATTTGTGGCACATTAAACAAATATTATAGAGGTTGAAAGAAGAGAAGTTGTTGATAAAAATCAAGAAGTGTAGCTTTATGAAGACAAAGTTAGTGTAATTGGGTTTGCCATTTCTGCTGAAGGATTGAAGATGGACCTTGAGAAGGTTAGAGCAATTGTTGAGTGGCCTACACTAGTAAACATTGGAGAGGTAAGATCATTCCATGGATTGGTAAGCTTCTACTAGAAATTCATAAAGAGATTTAGTAGCATTTGCACACCCATGGCATAAACAATGAGAGGAGGTATGAAAGAATTTAAGTGGAAATCCAGAGCACAAAGAGGTTTCAAATTGGTGAAGCAAAAGGTGATAGAGCAACTAGTGTTAGCACTACCTAATTTTGATAAATTATTTCAATTTGATTGTGATGCTAGTGGAAATTCAATAGGAGTAGTGTTGAGTCAAGAAGGAATACCAATAGCTTATTTTAGTGAGAAGTTGAATGCTACTAGAAGGAGATATTCAATTTATGATTAGGAATTCTATGCCATAATTCAAGCCTCAAAGAAGTGGCAACATTATTTTGCTGCCTAAGGAGTTTGTGTTGTACATTGATCATCAAGTCCTGTAGTATTTGAACAGTTAGGGTAAGTTGAACTGGAGACACATGAGATGGGTTGAGTTCTTGTAGATTTATACTTTTTTGTTGAAGCATAGGAGTGGCAAGTCAAGCAAAGTTGTAGATGCATTGAGAAAAAGAAGGAATTTGTTGACAAAAGTGAAGGTAGAAGTATTGGGTTTTGAAGAACTAAAATATATGTATGAGGATGATCTAGATTTTTTTGATGCTTTCCATGCATGTAAGGAACCAATAGTAACAGATAGGAGTCAATGGCTAGATTATCTCATTCAAGAAGATATGTTGTTCCAGAGAAATCAGTTGTGTATTCCAAGGAGCTCAATGACAAAAAAATGATTAAGGAGAAGCATAGTGGAGGACTAGAAGGACATTTTGGAGTGGATAAGATAATAGCTTTGATTAATGAACACTATTTTTGGTCACAAATATACAAGGATACTAGGAAGTATGTTCAAAATTGTAGAATTTGTCAAGTAGAAAAAGGGAGTAGTTAGAATATTGGATTGTATAAAACTTTGATAGTACCAAAGAGACCTTGGAAGGATATAAGCATGGATTTCATAGTGGGATTACCACAAACATAGAGAGGATATGATTCTATAATGGTGGTAGTGAATAGATTTTCTAAGATGACACATTTCATTCCTTGCAAGAAGACTAATGATGTAGTGCATGTTGCTAACCTATTTTTTAGGGAGATTGTGAGATTGCATGGATTACCAAAGATTATAGTTTCAGATAGGGATACTAAGTTTATTGGATACTTTTTGAGGACATTGTGGAAGAAGATGAAGATAGACCTAAAGTTCAGTTTAGCATATCACCCACAAACAAATAGACAAACAGTGGTGGTGCACACAATTTTGGGTAACATATTGAGATGTTTGGTTGGAGATAAGGCAGGAAATTAGGATATAGTTCTACCACGAGCAAAATTTGCATGTAATAATTCAATAAATTGAAGTATAGGGAAGAAACTATTTGAGGTTGTGACAGGAGTACATCCTAAAGGAGTTGAAAAGCTTAGAGACATTAGTATGGAGGATAAGAGGAGTGCATAATTAGAATAATTTTCAAGATTCATGAAAACATTGTATAGTCAAGTCCATAATCACTTGGAAGACATGAATAATAAGTATAAGGAGAAGGTATATGCGAAAAGGAGACATATAGAATTTGCTATTGGGGATGAAGTGATGGTATATCTTAGGAAGGAAATGTTTCCCATGGGAACAAAAAATAAGTTGAAGATGAGGAAGATTGCAGCATGTAAGATTCTCACGAAGTTTGATTTAGGAAATACATATGAAGTGGAGTTACTAGAGGCACTTGGTATTTCACCTATTTTTAATGTTGTAGAAATTTATGAGTTTCATGAAGGATAGTCAAGTGGGAATGAAAAAGAAGTTGGCTCAGAAGAGCAGTTACTACATCAACCACCATAGCAGATTGAGAAGATCTTGGATACTAGAATTGGAAGGAGCACTAGGAACAAGTAGTATAAGGAGTATTTGGTGAAGTGGAAAGGAAGACCAATGGAGGATTCATCATGGATTTCTCAGGATCAGGTGGACCATTTTGTCTTTCCTCTAGCCCCTAGAGAGTGGGGGACTCAATTTTTTTTCAATCCTAGGTGTATGATGCATGAGCTGTTGGAAGACTGAAATCACTGAGAGGGGGGGGGGGTGAATCAATGATTTATAAAAGTCACAAAATTTTTGAGTTCAGTTTTCACTTTTAAACCAAGAAAACAAATGACAGTTTGTGAAGTAGACTTGGCTTGTGTATCAACTAAGCATATGAATAAGTCATTGGTATGAATAGACTTAAATGAACTATTTGTGCTTTCCCTTGAATGAAAGTTCATAACATTAACAAGACAACTTCAGTATAAACATTTGCAGAAATGAAAAGACAATCATTCAACTATGAACTAATAAGGAAAAACATCACAATCTAGCCTCATTATCATAACAAAGCAATGACACTATAAAACCATGAATTTGATGAGTGGAAAACCCTCTTGGGGTAGAAAAACCACTCCAAAATGATGCCTTACTAGCTTATATAAAACCACTATTTACAATGCCTTATAGGCAGAATTTAGAGCACCCACTCTAGGAGCACCAACCCCTTACAAATTTAGGAACACCCATTCCAAGGAGCACCAACCCCTTACAAATTTAGAGCACCAACTCCATTACAATGCAACAAAATTATAGTATTCTATCATAACCCTAGAAGTGCAAATTTTGCAACCCTAGAATTTCAATAGAAGACTATGAATATCCTCTTTAAGCACATTGAAGAATGTTGTATGAGAATGACATCTTCCTGAAATACAATAATATGAGAATCATAATAAAGATTTTCAATGTAGTACAACCTTTACACAATGTGTCTGAAGCTTCATATTCTTCTCACTGAACCCTTCCATACTAATACATCAAATATCCTAAAGATTCAACCTGGAATCTCTAAAATTCAAGAAATATCAGTTAAATACTCTGCATCATATTTGAAAGATTTACATTCCAAAATCTTGTGCATTAATCCTTCAAAAATACCCACACACCCAAACAGTGATCAACCACATTGTTTATATACTATCATGAATCTTCATTGAAAACTGATTGCAATAACTATTTTGCTTCAAGATACTTGAATACATTAACCCTTTACCTATTTGCTAAAAAATAGTCAAGTTCTTCAAAGTAAAACAATGTCATAAACCTCTATAACTGAAATCTTATTGTCTTAACAAAAAAGTATCTTAAATCCAAATGTCTCAAAGCCCGTTAAAAGGAGATTTTATTTTATCCTTGTTTAAGCAATGAAAAAATCAAACAAATACCAGGCTGATGGATACAACCACAACTGCACAGCTGAAGAAGCCATTATCAACTACCAAGTCCTTGCTGACTCATGATCTGTTGTCCATGCTTGTAACGAACTCGTCTAACTCCTTTAGTGTCATCCAAAAAGAATAGATTTACAACTGTGAACACAACATTCTCATGGCGGATAGGGTTCCAAACCCTTCAACAACAATATTGCCCTAAATTTATTTCTTTCAAGACTGTCGAAGACTTTATAGAAAACAATGATGATTTGAAGTCTGATGCAAGTCAAACACAATGATTAATGAACCATCATAATGCTTTAGAGTTCGATGACTAAGTCTTCAATGCTGACAAAACATTCCAACTGTTCACTGCCAATGCCAATTCATAATAAATAAAGTGAAGTCTCTTGTGTGTTATGTCCCATATAGCCTGATTTAGACTCAAAACAATGATCCGTAATATCATTGCTAATAATTTTAAAAAAATCTATTTCATTGACATTCAACAAATGCCTTTATCACATGCTTCGATACTCATTAAGAGTATAAAGTAAACACAAGCTTTTTACAAGGAGTGTCGATCAAGGAAAGATATGGTGTAATCACCTTTTTTTTCAAATGGAAGTCAACTTTAAACCAATTTCCTTATTACCACGTCAAACACTGATGCAATGTGATCAAGCACACATGCATTGTGCTCAAATACAAAATGCCATGCAAGCTGCCTGAAGCCATATATGACCAATCAAGACAAACTGAAGCCTTGTCAGGATGAGCCCAAAACCTTATTAATGTCACTGCCATATGACTTTTACAAAGATAACTCCAATGTGAAATGAAATAACCACTTGATATGCCAAGGTAAACAATAATACAATGTGCCAAAATAAAACAATTAAGGTTTATATTATATGCCACATTAAATAATCAATCAAGATGCTTATGAACACTTCAATGTTGATTATCATAGCAAGGATTGTATAGAGAAGTCACCTCAGAAATGATTGTTTTGGAAAACTGAACCTACAAATGATCAATCGGAATATGATCAAATAACCTATGACATGCAACCTCAAATGGAGCCTTCAAATGATCCTGAAAATGATGAATCTTGAATAACTTGTACAATGCCTTATCAATACTATCAGTCCAACATAATCATAAACACTGAAAGAATATCATGTAGAGTAGATCCAAAATTGAACATCATGTGGCTCATCAAATATCCTTAATTTTGAAATCAAGGACAAATCAAAGACAACTGAAAGCCAATAGGAGCATCCTTGGTTGTAAAGCAATCCTATATCAACCAAAAACATTTGTTTTCTTTCATTTCAATCTATAGTTGTCTTGACAGTTTATTTTGCATTTTACAACTATACAATTTCTTAGATTATGGAGAAGGATATATCATCTACATGAGGTCATCTATGACATGTATGGATTGAAGGTGATTTGCATTCATTTGCTGAAAGTTATCACTCTCAAAATTTCACTATTGATTCTCTATTAGAGTATTTAGGTCCGACTTGGCTTAGAGTTGTTGTGCAAACCTATTTTAGAGCATGTGGATCTTAATGGAGAATCATAAAAGCATTTTGGGTCCAAGGGGAATATTCTTGAAGATCTGCAATTCATTTCATTTACCAATGGATTGCCTTTTCATGTTTTTTTGGTTGACCTACACACTTGATCACACATTGGGGTTTATAAACTATTGGGGTTAATGCAGATCATAATTAGAGCTAGAGATTCATATTTAAGATCATTTATAGTTTATTGAAAGGAAATTAATTAGTTAGACCATTAGTTGTAGTTCACAATTCAATCTAGCCTTCTAGGCAATGTAATAAGGCCTTGAGCCAATTATAATATTTGTGATTCCCTTGTGACAGGCTTGTGAGCCCTTGTTAATATGTATATGAGGCATATGATGGATGTACGATTAAAATTTGTTGAATAAATGATAGTTCATGTTTTCTAAGCATTTCTTGTGTTATTTATGTTATGTTGAACTCTAAGTTGCACGGTTAGATAGTCCTTTCTAGACCCTCCATCTGTGATTGTACTAGAGGCTTGCCTTAGTCAAACCCCATGTTAGTATTTCCACTTCCATAATCTAAATGCCAATTATATATGTTGTTCTATGGAGCCTAATCATACTCAGAGGTTAAATTTTCCCCACTTTTATCAGTGCGGTTTCCTCCCCAAATTATTCAATGGGGGTTTGGGGGCAGCACCCCCAAGATAGGGTCAAGGGGCAGTGCCCCCAAAACCTCAAATGAATTTTATTATTTTATAAAGGCATTGGGAGTTATTTTTCTATTGGTCGACATAAAAAAAACCTATTTTGTAACTGACATAAGTCTTGATAAAATGGCTAAGGGTTAGGGCTTCCGTTGATATTGTATTGTAGCATTTGTAGTAGTGTTGAGTTGCAAGGATTGTTGGTTGTAATCGGTTCAATTTGCTGGATAATAATATTGGATTCTCTGTTGGTGGATGTAGCCTAAGTTTGTGTGAACCACGTTAAATATTATCTCTCATTATTATTTCTATTTAATCTTTATTTGCATTTAATTGATATTTTTCTGCATGCAATTGCTAACAATATAAGGCATATCCTTTTAAGAGATATGACTAAATGATAAAAAGGAATGATGAATCAATAATGGACTGCAACTCACCACCCACTAATGGATTCCTTAAAGGACTAAAGTCATGCACATCTCCTCAAGGTTTGGATCTTGATTGATTGAATTGCTTAAAGACCTACAAGGGTTAGATCTCACAAACACAAAGATGACATCAACATAAATAAAATTTTCATGATTCTTTGATATTGAATTTCTACAATAAATCTTGAAATGCTGCTCTTGACTTGCTTGATAATGCTTGACCACTAAATTTTCCAATAATCTCCACTTCTTTCTTGTTACCTTACAAATGATGCAATAACTAGGTATTTATATGCAATTATTATAATTTCCTAGAAATTAGATCTCAATAGCCAACTTTGGGCATTTGAAATTCAAATAATAAAATGTTGACATTGGCATACTTGATTTTGGAGGCAAAATAGGGGGACCAATTTTCCTAGGGCGACTTAGTCTTGGCCATATTTTGTAAGATACAAAGTGTTAAGAGAAAAATATTGAATGAAATGTCACATTTGATATATTCAATTTGGGGCCAAATTAAGAGTACAAGGGTGCCAAGGGTTCCCTTGTCTAGACCCACTTTTGCAGGATCTAAAAAGCCAGGGGAAAAATATTGAATGTATGCATTGGTCTTCTAGATGGATTTTCTTGATAATTGTTCCAATGATCCACATAATGTATAATTCAAGAAATTAGGTGTATAATTAGATCTATGCACTTAGGGGGGAGCAAAACATAGTGTGAAATTATCAAGGGTGATAATTTACGATGCTACACAAATAAGACTTTGAGCATTAGGGAGACATCAAAACAAATACCAAAAGAGGTGCTGATATCTTGAAAGTTTGACAAATCAACACTTAGATTCCTTTTATCATTAGACTTTGGGGATTAGGGACATTTCATGAAGGGGACTCAATTTGGTATGTATGGAAGGAAAACCTCGATGACCAAAAAATTCAACAAACTCAACACTTAGCTAATCTTATAAGGTTTTAAGTGGGGAGTTAGGCTCGATAGAGAAAACATGATGATAGAAGGAACACTAAAATCTTGACAACTCGACAACACATACTCAGTCAATTTTAGATTCTGCATCTTGGGGTTTTTGCCAAGGAATGAACATGGGGACAAAGCACAATATATAGAGGCACAAAAGTACTTAGATTGGCTATTTAAAATTCCTCAAACCAGTTATAAATGGTGGGAAATTAGATGGGGGAATGAAAACCAATAAGACCTAACATAACTAATATTGCAAAATGCATTGAATCAACAAACTCAATAGGAAGTTCACATAATTGTTTCAAGAAAAGTGTATATAGTTAAACCTTATCCTAAACACTTTTTTAACATAACTTGGCCTCTGAAATTCACTTACCCTTTGATGAATAATCCATATAAGGAGTGGTCTCCATATGTTCACCAATAAAGGCCACAACCAACTAGACCACTTACTATTACAAAACAAATAAATAAAATTTTAGCTAACATTACTTTATAGATGCATTCACAATCTCAAGATAATAGACCTATAATTCTAAGACATTGTGAAGAAAAATATTGAAATACTAAATCCAAAGAAAATAGGTTATACCCACATAAAAATTATCTACATCTTAGGTTAATTTCTTCAAAGATGGAAATTCAAAGCAAGAAAAATGAGTTTCTTTCATTTTATGGCACTGTGAATTTTGGTGACTAATTTTTTTATAACTACAATCTATACATTTTAGTGCTAGTAATAATCATTCTTAGGAAAAGAGTTGAATCATTTGTGCTCAAATATTATCCTAAATAAATACAACTCACTTAACTGAATGGGAACCCAATTAAAATAGTACATATGTTCACATAAATTCCTTTGACTCTACATTCTTGTCCCAACACATTCCTCAAGAAAAATTCATTATAGATATCCATGTTGTGTTTGGAATATGTTTATCAAGAGATTGTCTAGATAGAATAATATAATGTTTATATATATGCTAGACACACATGATTATGAGAAACAATTATGGAGCCAAAGTTAAGATTGATGAAGAACCAATATTATATTTATATAGTGAATCCTATATTACAATAGGAGAGATGATAATTATATAGTTTTTAATAAAGAAGACATGCAAGTATCTGATAGAGAAATGTATGTTATAGATGGTCTAAAACAATCATCTATTAATAATACCTCCTAAAGGTAGGGTACTAGAATAATTTATTTAATCCAATTTATAATTGATTAATACAACATGAGCTATCAAAATCATTCCAATAGATTTTATTAAGGTTTCAAATTATTTTTTAATTATTTGATTAAGAATAAAATAATCTATATTGGCATGTGTTCCTTAAGATATTCTTTATATAATAATCATGTATATTAATATTTAGAAATTTGCTATAAACTAATTATAATTATCTATTTCTATTGATTTCTTCACCAAAAAATAATTTTGACATTTATTTTATCAAACTTCTTATTGATTTTCCCTACCATATAGTTGTGAAGATCTATGATCTAAGTTTTATTTTTATATTTTAAAAAGACATTTAATATAATTATACTAGACATAACTTATATTGTGATTTTACAAAAAAATAATATTTGATTATGAAAATTTTTAATGTTATTTTATTAGAATTTTATAAAAAATAAGATTGTAGGGAAATAACTTAGTCCTTTGATAACTAAATGTTTAATTAAATGATAAGTTAGATAACACATTTAAATGCTAGATAATTCAGTCGAGACTAATAAATGACAATTTTTGACAAGGTTAGGGGTGGTTAGCTCCATTTGTTGACCATAAAAGTTGGAAATAAATGCCATGATGTAGTTAATAATTGATGATTAAATTTAATCTTCTAATATTAAATCACTAATGTAACTACTATCATAAGCTTGCTTTTGAATTTTGTGATGTATCTAAATGAGGTCACACACAATTTATTGTGGTATGTATTTTTCTTCTTGGTTATATTTCTATCCTCTTGTGTCACAAATTTGTGCAACACACTTATAAGGATATATGCGTATGTGACTCACTAGTGCTAAAAAGCACCTTGAGGAGCTTTTTATTAGACAATAAAAATTATATTGACTTAATGTTAATCAAGCCCTATTATCAATTCTACAAATTTGAAGGCAATAAATATATAATTTACAAAATTCATATAGGATATCAAATATAATATTTGCAATGTAGATGTTAATGTGATACTTCATAATTACCTCCAAATGATATTAACATACAATGATAATCTAATGATCCAATCTAATAATTTATTTATAACTAATATAACAATGTTGTTGATATCTAATGATCTATTCTCAATCATATTCATCACAAGAATGATATTAGTTTTCCCTTCTTGTTAAGCTCTCTTGATTTTTTTGTGATCAATGTTCTCCTTAGGAAGGTAGATATGCAATTGTACTAAGGTTTTATTTATAAATTTTATTTGGAAAAAGCTTCCACCATAACCCTATATCCTAGGGTTATTAACCTTGCCATTATTCCTTCAAAATTGAGTGAAAATCCCCCATTGGTTCTTTCCCCTCTAGTAGTGCTAATGTGTCATCCCATCCCCTATATTCCAATATTGTTATGGTGGACAAACCCCCCAAGTTAACTATACTAGTTCCACCTTTTAATATTCAACAAGAGAAATAACCTGCTTTAGCTGTCATAAATTCCCATCACAAATCTCTAATGGACAAGGGTAAGAGTATACTAGGAGAAAAAATGGTTATTGATCCCTCTTGCAAGCTGTTGAATTTGTAAAACCAAGATTTCCCCAATTGTGTCAACTTAAGAAACTAAATTGGATATGTGGAAGATAATTTCAACCTTCACAAAAGAATTATGAAATGATTTTTTTGGTCACATCAATATTCTATGAGAATATAGGAAATTGAGAAGAAGTTGTTCAAGATCAATAAAGAGAAAACTAGTGATCATTTTGATTAGGAACATTGGTAGATTGGTAGAAAGCTACAAAATTATTTGTTACCTTCCAAAAATGGGAAATCCAAGAAAAAAATCTTCACATTGAAAATAATTGGGAAGAACTAAAAATCAATATCACAAAGCTAGTTTCTTTTTAGCAAAAATACCATTAAAAACTCTATGACTAGTTTTTTTGGTTCTACAAAACAACTTAAAAAAGAAAAGAAAAAGGGAAAGTAAGATGGAGAGACCTACAAGAATGTGGGTTAATACTATGGTTTAGGATATTGGAATCATTAAAATCAATGAGGAGATCCCGTAGTGAATTCCATTGTTGATCAAGTCAACTTCGTCAAAAAAGAGTGGCAAACAATCACTACTTTACAAGAATTAGTTGATATTAAGTAGTTAGTGTCTTTTCTATGTTTTAATTTTTTCTTTTGTATTATGTTATCATTGTCTCTTCTCTTGGTTTTTGTTCTTATTTATCTTTGTTATTTTTGTTGTTGCATAACTCATGAAATTTATTTCTCTAGCCTGCGGGTAGTTTCTCTGTATAAGGGTCTATGCCCTTTCAAAATAATTAATATAGTTTTTAATGAATAATATTTCTCTATGTTATTAATAGGATTTTTATATTAGTTTAGTTTTTATACTAGAGAGGAAATTTAAACTAAATTATAAAATATTATTATTGTGATGAGCATGATTGATTATGTAAATAATATAAATAAAAATGACTTATTTGTAATAGGTGAAGAGATTATGATAGAAAAATTGAGGCACATACTTGCCACTACATAATTTTTAATAGAACAAATAAAAGTTAGCACTAGCCATTGTTCTTTTTTTATCGATAAAGGAAGGGAGTCCCTGCAATTTTTTTTATTAATCTCGAAAAGCATTACATTCCTCTTAAAATCCTTAATAGGAAATAAAACCCATACATTCTCCACCCCTATACCATAGCTACGCATCTCACACCCCTCCTAACACAAACATCCAAAGAATGTCACAACATAACTGTAACATAGCCTTTCACTTTTTTTCCCTTTTCCATGAGAACTGACGAGGGAGCAAACTTGAGACACAAAATAACACTCACAAAATAGAGAATAATATTTTATCCAAAAATATGGAACTCTTACATGCAAAGAATCTCAAATCCTCGAGCTCTGTGATACATGCAAATTATAGACTTACAAAAAATTACCCAGATTCCCCTTTCGCAGCATGCAAACTTCTTTCCCCAAAAAGTTATCCAAAAATCAGAAAACTGGCCCATAAATAGCCCCTTTTCGGCTTGGAGCCAAAAAAAACATTTGAGTTATGAGTTTTGGTGGTTTGGTGCCAAAAATTACAATTTGAAATTCAAATTTAAATTCACATTCGAAATTAGCACATTTCTAAAATATGCACCAACTTTCGGGAGCCATAACTTTTAATCCGACTGTCGGATCTTCAATGATAATACCTTTTCGAAAAGCTCTCGAGAAGACGATTTTCCTAAAAGTAGGGTCTCTGCTTTGGTGTTTCTGCAAATTTTCAGGCCCATTCGGGACCTTTTAGTGCCTCAAACTGAGCTTAGAAGGTTTTTCAAGGCAAAAAGCAGAAACTGGAACTTGAATAACTTTCAAACCATGAATGATCTTGAATAACTCTTATTCGATGAAAAGGGTATCCAGAAATGCAAAAACATCTACAAAAAGCAAACAACAGGGGAAAGCATCTTTTTGGGTGATGCAAGATTGCCCTCACACCACTGGATGCTCCTGCAACAAGAACGCAGATGCATATTGAAGGAAACTTCTTGCCGCTTCTTCTTTTGAAATTTATGCCAAAGCTCTTCCTGATCATCTGTCCAAGTATGTTCCCCTACAACCACCTCTTGGACACTCTCATCTTCAGATGAGGCTATGTTTAAGTAATCTGATCATCCCCCCACCTCTTCTTGTGGGACACAATTTTCCTCACCTTTATCCCCTGCCTGCACCTGTGGGGATCCTTTGTTGATGGTTGCATTACATGTATCAGTTGAAACCTTACCTCCTACACCCTTGTGCTCTACTGAATAGTGTTGAGGGGTGACTTCATTCCACCAGGTTGTCTGGTTACCCCTCTTGTGCTTGGAACACTACTCAACAACATGACCAGTACTAAAGCATCTACGACAATGAAACAAAACTCCTTCATAGTCAATCATCTATTTCCATTCTACACCTGAAACTTTCAAATTTACATCTACAGGGAGGTCTTTTGACAAATCCATTTCTACCAAAATTCGTGCATAAGTAGTATGAAGAAAATTTAACGAACCCTCATCAACCCCCAAATATTTCCCTAGCGAGTTTCCAATTGCTTCAAAGCATGATTCAAACTAGAAGTGTAAAGGAAGATTTGATAGTCTTACCCAAAGAGGAGCCAACTCAAAATATTCAATAGTTGGATTGAAAGTGGGGTTCCATGACTTCAACATTAGCAGATGTTTGTCTTCCCAACTCCATTGATATTCACAGAGAACTCTATTTTTGTCCTCCACAATCTCAAACACCACCACAAAAAACCCCCTTGCATTGGGATAAATTTGGACTTCACCATCTAAAATGGGGCACTAGGTTTCAGAAATCCACCAATGTAAATCAACAAGGCCTAGCCAAAACCCCCAGAATCTCCCAATCAGTCTGAGTTCTGCAAAGTACTTAGCATTTTTAGAGATCTCATTTGCTATTTCACTAACTAGGCTAACTGAGGGGGACAAAACTGTGCAACACATTGAACTGAAAACTTCTCTCCTCCTGCTTACCTACTACTTTCTCCCCTCCTCCTCACAAGATCCCCCTCCATCCGCTAAGCCTCTCTTGGACCAGAAAAGTGCACTGATGACGCCCCCTGCAGTTGGTTATTAACTCTCCCAAACTCCCCATTCTGCCTCCCCACAACAAACTCACCTCCCCGCGACACATTTCTCTTCACATCATCAACATAATGCAAGGCCCCACGAGTTGTAAGACGAGCAGAGGCGAAAAAATCCCATGCCTTCCTACCACTGAAAACCCTATTCGCGACATCCATCCGAGAGATTTTTGATATTCTTTAGCACTAGCCACTGCTTGGTCCTTGATCTTTTTATTATTTATGATTGTAAAATAGTTGAACATAATAAATTATTGATGCAGGAGCATCTAGGTAGACTGGCAATTGGAATCAACCAAAAACAAGCTTCTGGTTTGGATTTCCATTTTGGTGGTTTTTTGGGTTCATTTGGCATCTCTTAGTATTGAAAAACCTCTCATGTGATTTAATTTTTAAAATTTGAGTTTTTGCTCTATTGCAGTTTTAAGTCTCCCATAGGTAGTTTTATGGAAACAATTTTTTCTAGGAATATATAAGAGTTTTGTTAAAATCCTTTGCAAGATATATTATTAGATGAACTACACACAATGTGGTGAAGGTTTCATGACCAAACTCCTCACAGATTGGGAGAATTTAAAATTAGAAAATTTGTCCTAGATGGCCACGAAAGCAATTAATTTTCAAAAAAATTAAGTGTTGGAGAAAAATCCTTTGGAGGGAATCATCTTAATGATATTATTCATATCTTGACAAAGTTTCATGTGAATATGAGCTTTTGGGTAAGATTTATGCAAAAAGTTGGTTTTAAGCACCTGTTGTGCAACGTTGAAGTCACATGTTTGATTTTTTTCCAAATTATCTATGCAGTCTCAGAAGGTAATGCTTTATGGATTTTATTTATTTCGCATTTATATTTTGAAGAAAATTATAGAGTCAAAATGGGCAGTGGTGGAGGATTTTAAATTATTAGCGTAATTTTACCTTTTCTCCATGTAATCACTCTCGGTAAAATGAGAAATAATAAATATTTATTTCAGCTATTACAAAGAAAAATTTAGAGGTGAAAACATGGATATCATCATTAATTCTAAGACCCAGGGGTATGGATTGGTAAGAGGCAAGTATTTTTGACCTTATTGATTAAAAAATCTATGTTTAGACCTCCATTTTGAAGGACATCTTTAAAAAACGTGAGAGCAGGTTTGAATACCAAACATAGAAGATTCCAATAGAGATTTGAATTATTAAAATGTATATTTTATTGAGGGAGTGGGGTGGCACTTCGAGGTGAGCATTTAATTGCTTTTTAATTCAGATTTCATAAAGTTTTTTTTTTTTAAAGGAGAGAGGGAGAAATGGAAGGCTGCATGGAAGTAAGGTGGAGATGAGGACAACAACATGGATGTTTTGGAGAGAAGATTTTCAAATTTTGCAAGAAGTAGAGATGAAGACTGAGTTTGAGGACAAGTGAGAGAGAATGGCCATGGAGAGCCAAACTTTGTAAATTTTTTTTTTGTTGATCATATTATTGAATAAATATTGTAATTGTTTCAACATGGTTGCACATCATTTTCAAATTTGAATGCAGTTGATTTTCTTGGTTCAACTTCTATGTTTTGTGAATTTTTGGATGGGTATGTGTTTTTATCTTCATCAATGGTATTAGAGTGGGAGTTCTTGAGTGTGCAGGTAGAAGCATTGATGTGAGGTAGTTTGCACTAGGACTTGGGGGTGGAGTGTGTGTGGTGTGTAGAAAGATCGTCGGATGTGAGGCAGTCTATACTTGAGAGGTTCAATATTGAGGGTGTGTGGCAAGTGTTTAACAAAATGGCAAAGAAGAAAGGAAAAAAGTTTGTCATAGTTGTGTATGCAGGTGAAGAGGAAGGAGAACACATTGCAGAAGTATGCCTTGAAGACAACGAGAAGAAAAGTAGAGAAAATGAGTGTTGCAGCCAAAGAGAGAAGGAAAAAGAAGTGAGAGTAACCCCTATAAAGGATGAAGAAGATAGTGAGATTGCAGAACAAAAGCATGTCTTTTGGAAGACAGAGAGGAGAACAAGCATGAGATGGTGGTAGAGGTTGAAGAGCACAACAAGGCTACAATAGACAATGATAATAAAGAAGGATATTTGCATGCTAAAGGCCAAAATTTGATGAACTTGGGAAAAATGAAGAGAATCTCCTATTGATAAAGGAGATGGAAATAATAGATAGGTGGTTAAGAAGAGATTTAAATCTTGAAGAGATGAAGATGGATACAGAGGATAAAGAACATAGAGAAATTACAAAAGATGATGATGAGGTAGAAGTTGCAGTAGTAGAGGAAGAGTATAATGAAGACATGTTGGTGAACATGGAGCATCAAATTGATGAAGAGGTAAATTTTGATTTTTCTACATTGTGTGATGAAATAGTTGATATGAATTTGCATAAGGAGTTAGTGCAAGAAGATAGAAAGAGAGATTAAGTAGTTGCAGATTGGTGTGTGGATGTAGCATATTTATATGTAGAAGCTATAAAAGATGTTGCAGGTGAGATTTGGTGGAAGTGGTTAGTTTGTGATAGGATAAAACCCATAAAGAAGAAAAAGAGGGAAGAATAGATGTGGAGAAGGAGGATGGTTCATGGTGGGCATGAGTCCACAAGAGCAAGGAAGAAGAAAGTGCACACTTGGTGGAGGAGGACAATCAGTGTCTTGGCTAAATGCTGGAAGAGGCGAAGGAAGAAATTCCTTTTGTCTAAACCACTGATGGAGTTTGCTACATGTGATTTACAATCTGAAAGGGTAGTTCTATTACCCAAATCCATTTTGTGAGTTCTACTCACAAAAATTTTCCTACTTGGTGTGTCTGATGCAGGAGCATCTGAGTGGACTAGCAATCGACATCAACCAAAAACAAGCTTGTGGTTTGGATTTCCATTTTGGTGTGTTTTTGGGTTCATTTGGCATCCCTTAGCATTGAAAAACCTCTCATGTGATTTAATTTTTAAAATTTGAGTTTTTGCTCTATCGCAGTTTTAAGGCTTCCACAGGTAGTTTTACAGAAACAATTGTTTCTAAAAATATATAAGAGATGGGTTAAAATCCTTTGGAAGATATATTATTAGATGAATTGCACACAATGTGGTGAAGGTTTCATGATCAAACTCCTCATGAATTAGGAGAATTTAAAATAAGAAATTTGGTCCTAGATGGCCACGTAAACAATTAATTTTCAAAAAATTTAAGTGCTGGAGAAAAATCCTTTGGAGGGAATCATCTTAATGATATTATTCATATCTTGACAAAGTTTCATGTGAATATGAGCTTCTGGGTAAGAGTTATGCAAAATGTTGGTTTTTAGCACCCGCTGCGCAACGTCGAAGTCACATGTTTGATTTTTTTTTCCAAATTATCTATGCAATCTCAGAAGGTACTGTTTGATGGATTTTATTTATTTCACATTCATATTTTTAAGAAAATTAAAAAGTCAAAACGAGTAGTGGTGGAGGATTTTAAATTATTAGCTTAATTTCACCTTTTCTCCATGTAATCACTCCCGATAAAACAAGAAATGATAATTATTTCTTTCAGCTGTTACAAAGACAAATTTAGAGCTAAAATCATGGATATCATCATTAATTTGAAGACCCAGGGGTATGGATTGGTAAGAGGCAAGTAGTTTTGACCTTATTGATTAAAACATCTATGTTTAGACCTCCATTTTGAAGGACATGTTTAGAAAAACATGAGATTAGGTTTGAATACCAAACATAGAAGATTCCAATAGAGATTTGAATTATTAAAATGTATATTTTATTGAGGGAGTGGGGTGTCGTTTTGGGGTGAGCATTTAATTGCTTTTTAATTCAGATTTCAAAAAGTTTTTTTTAAAAAAAGGAGAGAGGGAGAGCTGGAAGGCTACATGGAGGTAAGGTGGAGATGAGGACAACATGGATGTTTTGGAGAGAAAATTTTCAGATTTTGCAAGAAGTAGAGATGAAGACTGAGTTTGAGGACAAGTGAGAGAGAATGACCATGGAGAGCCAAACTTTGTAAAAACATATTTGCTGATCATATTATTGAATAAATATTGTAATTGTTTCAACATGGTTGCACATCATTTTCAGATTTGAATGCAGTTGATTTTCTTTGTTCAACTTCTGTGTTTTGTGATTTGTGGATGGGTATGTATTTTATCTTCATCAATTATTCATAAACTATAACAAAATTTTAAGGAAATATCTAACCATTACATGGCCTTTGCTATTTTTTTTTTATACTATAGGGGTGTCCCCGCGACCCAACCCAACAACCTAGGCCCTTGCTATTTTTTATTATGCTAATCATATTCAATTAATTACAATTATGTTCCTATTTTTTATTTGTATAGATATATAATTCTCAATTTCAAGCTTTTATAATGCTAGTAGGGATAAAATTTATAAATACCTACCATATTAAGATAGTTTGAATAGGTTGGGAAAATGAGATTTGAACTAAATTATATAATATTATTATTGGAATACTATATTCATATGATAATTCTACAAAAATACTTTCACAAGTAAAAAACACTGCAAAAGAAATTTAGAAGTAGTCATGAACTACTACTTCAATTACAATAGCAAATCAAAGGTACACACTAGCCACTACATGGTCCCTACTATTTTTTATTATGTTAATGATGATAAGAATGATATAATTATAATAAATATATTATATGTTCCTTATTTTATTTATTTAAATATTAAATTTATTTCAAATTATATACAAACATGGAGCTTGTTAAATGTATATATGACATTGATAAATTATTTCATGCAGGCAAGTTTAAGAAAGCCATCTATCAAGAACATGCACAAAGCTCTATATTTCCAATTCACTGTTGGTCTTGCAGTATATTATACAGTAACTATAATTGGTTATTGGGCATATGGATCATCAGTATCAGAATATCTTCTTAACGAGTTAAGTGGACCTAAGTGGGCAAAGATCTTGGCAAATATAACAGTCTACCTACAAATTATTGTATCACAACATGTAAGCCTCAACACCTATTTTATTATAAATAATTTCTATGTTTATATTAAAATTAATAAATTTATAATTCTTTATTATATGTATATATGTATAATATATCTATGTATATATATGTATATATGTACATATATTTGTATATATACATAATTATATTAAAAGTTAATTTTAACAATTAGAAAATATTTTTTCTATCTTGTAGAGAAATATTTTAAGTTCCTAGTAGAAAATAAAATACATCATTTAAAAGGACACAATTTCTTAAATGAGAGTATTGTTAAATTTGAGCACATTTTTAAACCAATATTTTATTACATAATTTTTATTTCTAAATTCTTAAATGAAATGCCTTAATTATTAGGGTTTATTGATTTTATATTGCTCTAATTTCTATATTTTAAATGTTATAGTCACAATTATAGGTCTAACTTCCATGAATTAAATCTATAAAAAATCTTAACAAAGATCAAATTCGCCAATTACAAGAAGATACAAAGTAACATTGAGAATAATTAAGATTAAGAAAGTAGAATAAGAATATCTTTTTAATAATTTGAATTGAATTTTCCATATCCAATTCAATCATTTTTTTCATTAGAATATTTGATTTAATGAATAATACAAATGTATTTGAGGCTTGCTTGGATAAGATTTATTTGATTATAGAATTATGATTTATTGTTTGACATGGCGTCTATGGCTAAATTGATGGATTCAATTTTCTTAACAAATAGTTTATATGAAAATTTCATCTAAACATTAATTTATTTTTTAACTCATTGTGTCTTGAGCGAGATTTTTGTTAGAATTATGTTAATCATTAATATCATTGATAAAAAAACCTGATAGAGATTACTTCTAGAAGTGATTATAAATAAATATAACAAGGAGATCAATATGCATAAGAACCCAAATGATTAAGCATAAATGTAGTTCTTGAATATGTGTTTAATGATTCTTGGTTTAGAGTCATGAGGGTAGAGAGGGGTGGAGCTAAAGGAAGGATATTTGAACTCCAATAAGAAGGGTGAAGTGAAGTATATCACATCTTATGACTTGAGAGGGGAATTATCCTTAGAGCTCCAAATAATAGAATTGAGTTTAGTTTCTATTACATAATTGAATTTTTAGTTTCATTTAATATTAAGAGAGTGAAGTGTGCTTTGGGAAGAAGCAATAAGTAGATGGGCTTGAGTGGGAATTGAGCAAGGAAACTATAACTAGACCAATGGTATTCCTTAAGGAAAGTTCATGGGATAGGGTGGATATTTTGATACAAAGTTTAGGAGGCATGAGGAAAGTTATCTCATTCACAACATCCTTGTCCTTATGTTAGAGCCCAAATAACTCCAACATTCATTCCTAGTATTCAAATACAAAGAATTGAAGTTCAAAATATCTTGAAAGTAGGTAATAATTTGAGGAAAAGGTGAGATCCTTTAAGCTTTATGAGTAGAGAAAGAGTTTGATAATCAACTTGGATAGTTCCATTTCATTATATAGAGAAAGTGGATAACTTGAAACCATGCCTAACATATTTGTTGTGCTAGTCAAGTAATTTAGAAATAATTTTACATGACTTCAACATGCTCATTAGGGGAGTAGAAGATTTGATTTTTTAGTGCTCTTCCACTAGTATGTTATCATCCATGCTAGTGTTGTTACATTTACCTTTAGTAGTAGAAAAACCACTCTAAATCTAACAATAAGTTCCAAAGGTTCATTACTTTGGAAATATTGGGTAATCCATTTTTAAATGAGTTATATCCCTTGGGTTTTGGGATAAATAATGCCAAGATAATCCTAATATTTGACTATATACTATGGGTCCATTAGATTTTTTTTTTGGCTAGTTTATCATATTTTTCCTATAAGAACTTGATTCTAATTTGATGAATGATTTATAATTTCTTTCAAAAGTGAAAAGCACACAATAGAGCAATAACAAAATTATTATTTATTTATTGAAAATATTTTCTCGTTACAGAGAAATTACATTCCAGAGGATGAAATCCTCATAGGCTACAATACATGCAACTTTACTATTTCTAAAAAGAAATTCCCCCTTTCCCAATACAACTTTCTCTCTTCAATCGCCCCCCCTAGAATTTCCAAAATGAGTCCTAAATAGCCTTTTTCCTACTTGGAGCCAAAAATACAATTTTAATTTTGAATAGAGGCGATTGGGCACCCTAATTTGAAATTTGAAATTCATAAATTGAGTCCCAATTCGAAAATTGGAAATTTTCCAAAAAATGACCAACTTCCAAAAACCATAACTTTTGATCCGAGAGTCTGTTTGATGCGTTGTTTGAACCATTGGAAATGTCTCAGAGTGTAGAACGTGCCAAGAACTAGCTCCATTGGTTTTGAAAATTTATGGGCCTGTACGAGACTGTTTAGTGCCTAAAACTAGACTCAGAAGAGTTTTTAGGGCAATTTTGGGAAACTGAAACTTGAATATCTTTCAAACCGGGAATGATCCTGGCCTGATTCTTTCACCAAAGTGTATTTTTTTGTCCTGAAGCTTCCCATAAATTTATGCCTCCTCACACCTTCAAATTCATAACTGCTAAAAAAAGCAGTTTGACTAGAAAAAGCAGAAAAGATGTTGAGAAAATGTGCCTCAAACTCACTGGTATAACCTTGCTTCTATCTCTGATCAGCTTAGAATTGCATAAGCATCATTTTCATGCTTGTACCATTGTACCGCTAGGTGACTGTGAGAGAGGTGCGGTAGTGTGGTATACCGCCATACCGCGGGAGCTTTTTGGATGAGATATGGTAGTGTGGTGTATACAACCATACTACGAGAGCCTCTCAGCTGTCTAGCAGTAGTGTGGTTACTGCCATACCATGGGAGTCTTCAACCTACCTAGCGACAGTGCGGTAGAAGGACCATGGGTGAACGAGCATGGACTTGGTTGATTGTTGAGGTGTACGTCGATTAGTGGAGGATGGTGCTGACTTGGAGATGGTTGTTCAATGACTGGGAAGTTTGATAGTTGCTCAACAAAGGAATCTAAACTGAACCATCTATACAGAGAAGGAATCGATCATGGTTGTTGCTATACATTGCAACGTATAGTAACTGTTAAGGGTTTGATGGTTGGATGGTCGAATGATCAGTGTGTGTTCTTCATTGTATGTTGTATATGCATTGTAATGGTCAGACATAACTAAGTGTGATCAGAATTTACTCTATACGAGGTTGATCAGGGAAATGTTGTTGCTATGAGATTAATTATATGAAAGGAGATTTTGTAACTTGTATGTAATTCAATTACTGTAATACAAGTGATTTTTCTTTGGTGTGGTGGGTTTTTCTCTCGTAAGGGTTTTCCCATGTAAATTTGGTGTTCAATTGTGTATGTGTTTATCTCTTTGTTCTAGTATTATTTTCATGTGCATCTTAATGAATTGTAATTGCAAAATTTTAAAGACATATCTGCATTCTTCTCTAAGTTTTTACATTAGGATAGTTTGTTTCACACCTTTAGCTTTCCTTACAAGTGGTATCAGAGCCTGGTCAATTGTGCTATCCTTGTGGGTAGGTTGGGTTTTTGTGTCAATTCTATTTAGTGGGAGTCTTGTAGAAGTCTGGTAATTTAAATTACAGATTGTGATGGCATTTGCAAGTACATCAAGAAAGATTGAAATTGATAAATTCAATGGCAACAATTTTGAGTTGTGGAAACTCAAAATGGAAGATCTATTGGTTGATCGTGATCTTTGGCTTGCTGTGTTTGGAACAAAACCTTCTAGCATGAAGCAAGAAGATTGGGATTTTGCAAATCAAAAATCAAAGGGGCTGATAAGGATTTGTTTGGCAGACTCTGTTCTTCTAAACATTCATGAAGAGAAGATTGCATCTTCTTTATGGAAAAGACTAGGAGACATTTATCAGGGCAAGTCCTTGGTGAATAAGCTATTCTTAAGGAAGAAGTTGTACTCTTTAAAAATATAGGAAGGATCATCTGTACCTGATCATTTGAATGCTTTTAACATGTTGATTGCTCAATTAGCATCTGTGGGTGTGAAGATTGATGAAGAAGATCGTTGTATGCTATTGTTATGTTCTTTGCCGGATTCTTGGGAGCACAACAACCACTTTCAAGATGGAAGATGTGGTTGCTTCTTTATTATCACAAGAGATGAGAAGGAAATCTCCTGAGATGGCGAAGGAGGCTCTTGCTGTTCAAGGCAGATCGAAAGAAAAAGACAAGAAGAAGGACAAGAAGTCCAAATCAAAATCAGAAAGGAGATCAAAGTCTCTTGGCAAGAAGTCCAAGGTGAAGTGCTGGAATTGTGGGCAGCTTGGTCATGTCTGAAAGGATTGCAAAGAGGAGAAAAAAAAGAAGAATTCTTCCGACAATGATTCTTCTCCGAGTGATGCAAATGCCTTCATTGCAGTCTTGGCAACTCGAGCATTAGATGATGTTTGGCTAATTGATTCTGGAGCATCTTTCCACATGACATCTCATATAGACTGGTTCATAAAGTATGAAAAATACCATGGTGGAAAGGTGTACCTGGCAAGTGATTCATCTCTAGAAATAGTTGGTCGTGGAAGAGTCATAATTTAGTTCCCTGATGGAAGAGTGAAGGGAATCAATGATGTAATGCATATACTAGGTCTGGCTCAAAACTTACTTTCTGTTAGTAAGCTGAACAATGTTGGAGTGCAAGTCACATTCTCTGGCAATGGCTACAAAATGACTAGAGGCTCATTGGTGCTGGCGGAGGGTGCTCGAATTGGTACTTTGTATAAGTTGGATGCACTTGCTGTTATATGCAACAATGTCTCTACAAAGTCACAAAAGGTTGCTCGTGGAGAGGAGGAAAAATTTCTTGAGAGTGAAAACTATATGGAAGTTAAAATTCCAGCAGAGAAGACTATGCTCTGGCATCATAGGCTTGGCCACATTGGAGAAAAAGGTTTAAAAACTTTGAAAAATAAAAACCTGGTTGAAGGGCTTGATGACTGTAACCTTGAATTTGAATTTTGTGAACATTGTATATATGGCAAACAACACCATGTTTCATTTAATTCCATTCCTCATAAATCTTCTGGTATACTTGATTACATTTATTATGATATGTGTGGTCCAGTGAATGTTCCTTCATTATCAAAATCAAAATATTATGTTTCTTTTATTGATGACTATTCGAGAAGGGAATTTGTGTACTTCTTAAAAAGTAAACCAGAAGTGTTCATTCATTTTAAGGAATTTAAAAACCTTGTGGAAAATCAAACTGGAAGAAAAATAAAGTGTTTAAGGATTGGCAATGGCGGTGAGTTTTGTTCTGATGAGTTCAAAAGGTACTGTAAAGATCATGGAATTAAAAGACATAAAACTACACCCTACACTCCACAACAAAATGGAGTTGTTGAAAGGTTCAATAGGATGGTGATGGAAAGGGCAAGAAGTATGTTGAACAATGCTGGCTTGGAGGAGAAATTTTGGGCTGAGGTAGTTGCAACATGTTACTTAATAAATCGTTCCCCTAACTATGCTCTTGTTGATAAAACACCTTTGGAAGCATGGTCTGGAAAGAAGCCCTGTCTAAGACATATTCGAGTCTTTGGTTGTGAGACATATGCATATGTGTCGAATGAAAAAAGGATCTAAATTGGAAAACAAGACTATTAAATATATTTTTATTGGCTATAGTGCTGGCATAAAAGGATACAAGCTTTGGAATCCTGAGACTGAGAAGGTTCTGTACAACAAAAATGTTATTTTTCGTGAGCTAAAGCCTTCTACTTTGAATCTGCAGTTAGAGACAAAATCAGAAAACAAAGAGGATGTAGTTGAAATTCCTCTGACACCAGATAAAGAGGAATTGAAAATTCAAAATGTACCTGAAACAGAGGAGAGCTCAAGTAGTTTCGATAATTCTGAAGAAGAAGAACAACCTCAGCTTCAGCCTTTGAGGAGGTCTACATGTGAGAGGAAGCAACTTGATAGGTATGGGTTCTCTATGTTAGATTCTACTTGTGCCTATGCTTTAATTACTAGCACTGATGAGCCTAGGACTATTAAAGAGGCAATTAGAATGCCTAATTAAAACTCTTGGTTGGAAGCCATGAATGAAGAAATGGCATCTTTAGAAAAGAATGACACTTGGAGTTTGGTGCCCTTGCTTGAAGGTAGAAAGCCTGTGGGCTGAAAATGGGTATTTAAAAAGAAAATAGGTCTGAATGGTAGTTTTGAAAAGTATAAGGTGAGGTTGGATGCAAAGGGTTATTCCCAGGTAGAGGGAATTGATTATGGAGAAATTTTGTCTCTTGTAGCTAAGCTGGCGTCTATCAGATTTCTCTTGTCACTTGCAGCAACGTATGACTTAGAGATTGAACAGATGAATGTGAAGACAACATTTCTTCATGGTGATCTTGAAGAAGAAATTTATATGTCCCAACCTGAGCACTTTGTGGAAAAAGGTAAAGAAAATTTGGTTTTCAAGTTAAAGAAATCTCTATATGGTTTGAAATAGTCGGCTAGAATGTGGTACCAAAAGTTTGACACATTTGTTTTGTCACTGGGATTTGTAAGATCAAAATCTGATCATTGTGTGTATTACAAAGATGAGAATGATCGTATTTTAATTATTACCCTGTATGTGGATGATATGTTATTCATTGGGAATAGTAAGTTTATGATTTCTGATCTAAAATATCATTTGTTTGCAAAGTTTGAAATGAAAGATCTTAGTGCAACTAGGTATATTCTAGGAATGGAAATAACCTGGGACAGGAAAAGTAGAAATCTTTGGCTCAACCAGAGTAAGTATATTAACATTGTTCTAGAGAGATTTTGTATGACTGAGTGCAAGCAACTAGTTATTCCAATTTTACAGAGAACGAATCTATCTATTGAAGATTGTCCAAAATATCCTACTAAGATGGAGGACATGACCAAAGTGCCTTATGCTAGTGCAGTTCTTAGTTTAATGTATGCGATGGTCTGTACAAGACCAGACATTTCCTAAGTAGTGGGAGTAATTAGTCATTTTATGGAAAATCTAGGAAGGACACATTGGGATGTTGTGAAAAGAGTGTTTAGATATGTGAAAGGTACTTCAAAATATGCTTTGTGTTATCATGGTAACTCATCTAAATCATAGAGGACTCTCAACATTCATGGGTATGTGGATTCTGATTGGGTAGGGGACATTGACAACAGAAGATCCACCAGTGGATATATTTTCATGATGAATGGTGGTGCAGTTAGTTGGATGAGCAAGTGACAGGTTGTAGTCACTTTGTCCACTATGGAGGCAGAATACATGGTAGCTACGCACACTTGTAAAGAAGCAATCTGGTTAAAATGTTTGTGTTCTAACATTGGGTTTGATGTAGGACAAATTACAATTTACTGTGATAGTCAGAGTAATATTTGTCTAGTAAAAACTCCTACTTTCCATGCCAGGACAAAACATATTGATGTGTAGTACCACTTTGTGCATGATATGGTGGAGGATGGAAAGGCCTATTTAGAAAAAGTGGATACTCTAGAAAATGTTGCATATGCATTAACGAAACCAGTGAGCATAGACAAGTACAGGTGGTGTGCTAGTTCGATGGGCCTTGCAGCCCATGAATCTCAGTAGTTTCTGAATGCTCTAGAGGGTTCAGTGAGTTCTTCATCAAGTGGGAGATTGTTGAGAAAATGTGTCTCAAACTCACTGGTATAACCCTACTTCTATCTCCGATCAGCTCAAAATTGCATAAGCGTCATTTTCATGCTTGTACCGCTGTACCACTAGGTGACTGTGAGAGAGGTGCGGTAGTGCAGTATACTGCCATATCGCTAGAGCCTTCTAGCTGAGACACGGTAGTGCGGTGTGTACTTCCATACCACGAGAGCCTCTCAACTATCTAGCGATAGTGTGGTTACCACCATACTACAGGAGTCTTCAACCTATCTAGTAGCAGTGCGGTAGAAGGACCATGGGTGAACAAGTGTGGACTTGGTTGATTGCTGAGGTGTACGCCGATCAGTGTAGGACGGTGTTGACTTGGAGATGGTTGTTCGATGACTGGGAAGTTCGACAGTTGCTCAACAAAGGAAACTAAACTGAACCGTCTGTATAGAGAATGAATTGATCATGGTTGTTGCTATACATTGCAATGTACAATAACTATTAAGGGCTCGATGGTTGGATGGTCAAATGATCAATGTGTGTTCTTCATTGTATGTTGTATATGCTTTGTAACAGTGAGACATAACTAAGTGTGATCATAATTTATTCTATATGAGGTTGATCAGGGAAATGTTGCTGCTATGAGATTAATTATCTAAAAGGAGAGTTTGTAACTTGCATGTAATTCAATTACTGTAATACAAGTGATTTTTCTTTGGTGTGGTGGTTTTTTCTCTCGTAAGGGTTTTCCCACGTAAATTTGGTGTTCAATTTTGAATGTGTTTATCTCTCTATTCTGGTATTCTTATCATGTGCATCTTAATGAACTGTAATTGCAAAATTTTAAAGACATATTTGCGTTCTTCTCTAAGTTTTGACATTAGGATAGTTTTTTCGCACCTTTAGCTTTCCTTACAAAAGTAGTTTTGAAAGTTGGGAATTCTTATTTAATGAAAAGTGTATCCAAAAATGCAAAAACATCTACAAAAAGCTATCAGAAAGGAAAATTATTTTTGGGTGATGCAGGATTACCCTTACACCACTAGATGCTCCTACATCAGACATCCAGGGTAATTTGAGAAGTGATCCTATCACGTCTTAGATGGTTGAGGAAAAACCGAGCGGTCAACCTCTGCCTTATACAGCCATGACGAATCTTCCATAGGCCTTCCTTTCCACTTTACCAAATATTCTTCATACTGCCTATTTCTGGTACTCCTTCCAACATGGCTATCCAAGATTGCTTCAATCTCCTCCTTCTCCGAATTAGGTGTAGGAATGCTACATTGTTCCATTGTTGGTCCATCCTCTGTACCACCTTCATGATACTTTGTCAAATCTACAACGTTGAACACAGGGGAAATATTGATTCCATTTGGAAAATCTACCTCATATGTGTTCCCTAAATCATGTTTCTTCAAAATCCTATAGGGGACGAACTTCTGCATCTTCAACTTGTTGTAGGTTCCCATTGGAAACCTTTCTTTCCTCAAGTGGACCATAAATTCATCACCAATATGGAACTCCTTATACCTCCTCTTCTGATATACCTTAGCCTTATACTACATATTCATCTTGTTAATGTGTTCCCTTACCTCTTCATGTAGGTTCTTGATGTGCTTTGTAAAGTCTTCGGCTTCAACACTTGTCTTCTCGTCTTGGCCCATCTTCCTCAATTCTGGAGTGGTCCTATGACTTTTCTCTACACACAATTTGGAAGGGTGATCTACCAGTGCTCTTGTTGACATAATTATTGTAAGAAAATTCTACCTGGGGTAATATCAGGTCCCATCCCTTCGATTTTTCTCCTACCAAGCATCTCAGTAGGTTACCCAGACTCCTATTCACTACCTTAGTCTTCCCATCAGTATGTGGATGGTGTGCAGAATTGAACTTCAACTCTATCCTTAATTTTTTCCACAAGGTCCTCCAAAAGTACCCAACAAATTTGATGTCACAATTGGAAACTATACTTTCTGGTAGACCATGTAGTCTTACCACCTCTTTGAAGAACAAATAAGCAATTTGGAAAACATCGTGGGTCTTCTGGCATGGGATGAAATGTGCCATCTTTGAAAACTTGTCAACCACCACAAATACTAAGTCATTTCCTTTCTGTGTCCTTGGTAAACCAAGAACGAAGTCCATACTTATATCTTCCCATGGCCTCTCTAGTACAGGTAATGGCTGATACAACCCTGTGTTTTGGCTCACTCCTTTAGCCATCTGGAATACTCTACAACTTTGCAAAAATCTCTTCACATCCTGTGATAACTGAGGCTAATAATAATGCTCACTAATAATGGCATAGGTCTTATCTTGAACAAAGTGTCCTACCATTCCTCCACTGTGCTTCTCATTGATTAGGTTATCTCTCATGGAACTCCTCAAAATACACAATTGGCTTCCCCTAAACAATATGCCATCTTGGATTATAAAATCCAACCATTTTTTCATGTCTAATGTAACAAGCTCCTTGCAGGCTTTCCAAGCTTTTGCAAAATCAAGATCTCCAAGATACAAGGTCTTGAGTTCACTAAACCCAACCACCTTGATTTTCATTTCTGTCAACAATGTCTGCTTCCTACTCAAGGCATTTGCAACTCTGTTAGACCTCCCACTCCTATGCTCCAAAGCAAAAGTATAAATTTGCAAAAATTCTACCCATTTCAAATGTCTCCGATTCAATTTTCCTTGAGTATTTAGGTACTGTAATGCTTGATGATCAATATACAAAAAAAATTCTTTTGGCAACAAATAATGCCTCCATTTCTTTAATTCTTGAACTATTGCATAAAATTCTTTATCATACACAAAATACCTTTTCCTTGCATCATTTAAATTTTCACTGAAATATGCAATGGGCTTACCTTCTTGGCTCAAAGTAGCTACAATGGCATTACCACTGACATCACAATCCACCTAAAACACCTTATTGAAATTTGAAAGGGCTAAAATAGGTTGCTTTGTCACCTTCTTCTTCAACATGTCAAAAATTTTCGTTGCTCTTGTGCTCCACTTGAACTCTTTTCTATCCCCTCTCATTGTTTCAGTCAGGGGTGCAAAAATACTACTAAAGTTTCTAATGAACTTTTTGTAAAAGCTTGCCAAACCATGGAAAGATCTCACCTCAATAGTAGTTCTTGGGGTAGGCCATTCCAAAATAGCCTTCACCTTCTTTGGGTCCATTTTAAGACCTTCTACTGAGACAAAAAACCCCAAGTACACTAACTCCCTCTTCACAAAACTTCTTAAAATTAATCAACAATTTCTCCTCTCTTAAGTTCTCAAAGACTCTATGAATATACATCAAATGCTCATCTAGTGTCTTACTAAAAATCAAAATATCATCTAAATACACAATAACAAATTTTACCAAAAATTATTTTAGTACCTCGTTCATGAGCCGCATGAATGTGCTCGGTGCATTGGTTATCCCAAAAGGCATGACTAACCACTCGTACAAGCCTTCTTTGGTTTTGAAGGCGGTCTTCCATTCATCATCCTCTCTAATTCGGATCTAGTGATATCCACTCTTTAGATATATCTTCGTGAAGTATTGAGCTCCACTCAAACAGTCCATAAGGTCATCCATCCTTGGCAGGGGAAATTTGTACTTGATTGTTATCTTGTTTATGGCCCTAGAGTCTGTACACATCCTCCATTCCCCATCCTTCTTTGGTGCTAGTACTGTAGGTACTACACATGGACTTAGGCTCTCTCGAATCAATCCTTTTCTTAACAACTCTTGAACTTGTCTGTTCGACTCTTCATTCTCTCAAGAGTCATTCTATGAGCTGCCTTATTCGATAAACTGGCTCTAGGGACCAGGTCAATCTGATGACTGGTCTTCCTTACTGGTGGTAAACCTTTAGGTAAATTATTAGACACAATGTCCTGAAACTCATTCAACAAACTTGAAACTTCTATTGGAACCTCTTTACTATCTTCTCTATCCAGTATATGAATTAAAGCATAACACGTGTTCGTGCTTCATTCCTTTCAAAAAAATTGTTCCATCAACAAAAAAAATTCTAGCACTACTGCATACCTTCTCTTCCACCTCCTTCAGGGGTTTTAATTTATGGCAGACTCCATCCTTCGTCAGGGAATAGGTGTTAGCATGGTCGTCATGTACATCACACCTATCAAGCTGCCACAACCTCCCCAACAACATATGACACACATCCATGGGGATGATATCGCATAGTACCTCATAACAGTAACTGTCAATTTTGAATTTCACCAGGCATTGCTCATTGACCAGAACTTTGTGGTCCTTCTATAACCAGGAAATCCGGTAAGGATGTGGATTCCTTTCACTCTTCTGATGCCAAATTATTGGTGCTTCCACTGTCAATAATGACATCACAACATTTATCTTCACATTTTCACCTTGTGTGGAATAGACTCTTCCTCTGGTCTAGTTCCTTCTCATTTAGACAAGTTCTCCTGACAACTAGGGTTTCTCCCATTTTAGAATCATTAGAATGCTTAGACTGAGCTTCCTCATCTGCATGTGCAACTCTTGCATGATCTTCTGGTCTTTTGTTTGTCCTTCCTTGGTGTTGTGGACATTCATAGGCTCGATGCCCATCTTCACCACACTAGAAACAGGTTCCTCTGAAACCACCTCTCCTGGATCCTTGTCTAGGTCTTCCTCTTCCTCTCCCTCTTTGTTCACCATTATTTTGATCATGAGGGTGGTAGAAATTATCATTCTTTTGGCTTCGACTAGTACCCACATCTTCAATCTTCTTCTAATCCTCATTTCGATTCACAAAGGATCTTCCACCACCCCTTTCGCCTTGAACTCCTCATCCTCTTTTCTTGCTGTCAAACCTCTTATTTAGCTTCTCTTCAACCTTCAAAGCAAACTGGTACACATCTTCAATGGTGGTCATTTTGACCAAGCTTAGCTTCTCCTGAATACTTGGCCTTAACTCATTAAGGTAACATGATACTTTCTCTTTGTTGGCCTTTGCATGGTTGTTCTGATAATCATTTTGTAAAAATATTCTATATAATCCTTCACAGACTTGCTTCCTTGCTTTAACCCTTGCAACTTCTTCAACAAATCCAACTCATAGTCCATTGGAATGAATTGCTTCTTTAGTTTATCAACCATATGGTCCCATCTAGTGATCTTTCCCTTTCCTCTTCTATTTCTTTCCAGCTAGACCTCTTTCCACCAGATATTGGTATGGCCCTTTAGTTTTGTTTTTCCAAACTTGACCTAATCTGGATCCTCTATCTCTTCGTACTCGAAATATTCCTCCATCTTGTTAATCCAATCGATTAACTCTTTCGGGTTTAGATTTCTGGAATAACTGGGAACTTCGATTCTAGGTCTCTTTCCTATCTTGGAAATGGCCCTTAATAGCCTATCTTGATGTTGATCTTTTGCTTCTTCTATATCATCCTCGGTTGGATCTTCAACCTCTTCTTCATCCTCACTCTCTTCCCTTCTTCTCAGGTTAAACTCTTTTCTCAACTCTTCCTGCAATGCATCGATCTGTCTCTAGAGGGCTATGAAACCCTCATCTGCCAAAGCATTTCTCCCACCAACATTTTTGGAACCACCATGCATACCACACATCAGTCTTGGAGGAATCTTGACCTCAAACCCACAACCACAAGTCTTGGTGTGAACTGCTTCATGATCGGTGATCTGTCCACACACTCAGGAACAACCCGCTTTGATACCACTTGATGAGGGACACACCCTGAGACTCAGAAAAGCACACAATAGAGCAACAACAAAATTATTATTTATTTATTGGCAATATTTTCTCGTTACAAAGAAATTACATTCTAGAGGATAAAATCCTCACAGGCTGCAATACATGCAACTTTACTAT
The DNA here is from genome assembly GCA_007258455.2 of Sequoia sempervirens. Lineage (NCBI taxonomy): Eukaryota > Viridiplantae > Streptophyta > Pinopsida > Cupressales > Cupressaceae > Sequoia > Sequoia sempervirens. Next base: position 58,011,504 of record VDFB02058242.1, read on the forward strand.
TTATAAAAAGAAATTCCCTCTTTCCCAATACAACTTTCTCTCTTCAATCGCCCCCTTGGAATTTCCAAAATGAGTCCTAAATAGCCTTTTTCTGGCTTGGAGCCAAAAATACAATTTGAATTTTGAATATAAGCAATTGGGCACCGAAATTTGAAATTTGAAATTCACAAATTGAGTCACAATTCAAAAATTGGCAATTTTCCAAAAATTGGCCAACTTCTGAAAGCCATAACTTTTGATTTGAGACTTTGTTTGATGCATCATTTGAACCGTTGGAAAGGTCTTAGAGTGTAGAATGTGCTTAGGATCAACTCTACTGGTTTTGACAATTTCTGAGCCCGTATGGGACTGTTTAGTGCCTCAAATTGGACTCAGAAGAGTTTTCAGGGTAATCTTGGGAAACTAAAACTTGAATATCTTGCAAACTAGGAATGATCTTGGCCTAATTCTTTTGCCAAAGTGTCTATTTTTTCGTCCTAAAGCTTCCCATAAATTTATGCCTCCTCACAACTTCAAATTCACAACTGCTAAAAATAGCAATAGCAATTTGACCAGAAAAAGTAGAAAAATAGTTTTGAAAGTTGGGAATTCTTATTTGACGAAAAGGGTATCCAAAAATGCAAAAACATCTACAAAAAGCTAACAGAAAGGAAAAATATTTTTGGGTGATGCAGGATTACCCTTACACCACTTGATGCTCCCGCATCACTAGTTTATCATATTTTTCCTATAAGAACTTGATTTCTAATTTTATGAATGATTTATAATTTCTTTCAAAAGTTATCCGATAGGAAGATAATAAAAATTGAATTGCAAGGAATGTCTAGGCCACTTGAACCCATCCCACAAGGATATAAATTTATTACCCCAAAATTAATTTTATGACTAAATGAAAGGCATCTAAAGATATTTTGTGATGACCTTATAGTTTACTTCCTTCTAATTCATCAATATTCACAGAGGGATAATGTAGTTTGAGTAGTCATGAAAACCTTTATTTTGTGCATAGAGAGTTTAGATTTAGTGACAACATAGTAATGCCAATGTAAATAGGGTTATTTCACATATAGTTAGCATATCACCATTTCTAGGTTGACCTATTCACACTAATTAAGTCTCTACTTAGGAACCTTTAAATTTTTGTCTCACTTCATGTGTTTGAGACCCATGTACTCATACTAATTAACTAATTTAAAATAAATCTTTTATCATGATGAACATATATTAAAAAATACAATAGATCCTTTAACAAGTTGTAGAGTGGCCTGACCTTGGGGTCCATTCTATATTTTCTCTTGTCATAAGAATATACCATCTTCAATAATCTTGCTAACCTTGTTGTCATAGGTGACAAAGGCCTCAAAGGGGTTATAGGATTAGTTCCATCTTCAAAATTCTCGTTGGATTACCCTATCATTTGAAACCATGTCAAAAGTTAAATCTATTAAATATTTCCTCATTGAATACATGTTTGTTTAATAGATATAGTAAATATGGTGGTGAAAAAGTTTTTTATGACTTCTCGTTCACCTCCATTCTTCATAAGAAGTGTACCCATTCAGGCTTGGTCATGGCTTGAGTGGATAACCAAAGATTCTTATGAGAATTGTCAAATAACATTAATGGTTTCTAAGAGGCACTTACCCCCACTTTCATTCTGATCCTTCGTGTCACCTTCAAGAAATAGTCATTCAAATCATTTCCTTTCCACAAACAATTTGGAGACCTATGAATATCCCTCTAGTAGCTCCATGATACCTTGCATCCCATTTGGGCTCCACTAGGGGTTAGCCAAGCTACCAATGTGGCCCTACAAATCCATTGGTTTGAATTTGAATTCTAAGGATGACAATTCTGGTGGTGATGATTTCAAAGGAGGTTTGGGAACTTTGGTTTGGAGTGGTGTGTTGTGGGTGTCAGTGCTTTGGTTGTTGGTGCAATTGGTAGTGTTGGGGTTGTTGGTGATTTGGATGTTAGTAAGGTGTCCTTAGTTGATTTGATTGTTGGCAAGGTGTTGGAGATTTTGATCCCTGCATTCAAGGACTTTGTTGTGGGTTAGGTGTCTCTTCCTATGTTTGGGAAGGATGATTCCTCAGAGATTCCTATTTCAAAGTTTAGTTTCTCTTACCCAACTCTTGAGGCTAATAATGTGGGGGCTTACGATGATGATCAATTTTGTGTTGTGCAACATCCTCTTCTAGCTCAACACTGATAAGATTTATTTGGCTCTAATCGTAAAGGAAAAAGGGTTTCATCATCCAAACCCATGGTTTTTGCAGTCATCTATGGAAAAATTACTCTATCTATTCCAGACTCCATAGTGTAGAAAAACATTTCCTTGATAGAGTTCTCCTTGGTTGAGAATTTTCTAGGTCCTAGGCCTAACATTAAAGTGGTGTGCTCCTAGATCAAGAAGTAGTTTCTCAAGGGTCAAGTGGAAGTATTAGCTATGGATAAAGGTTTCTTCACATTCTCTTTCTCTTGTGAAGAGGATTTGAGGATGTTGTTTTCAAAAGGCCTACGGATGATAGGAAACTCCATCTTATCCCTTCATCCTTGGGAATTAGGTATGGACCTCTCTAATTTTTTTTTTTAACTCTGCTCCTATTTAGATTAAGCTTTTGATCCTATCTCTGGAATATTGCGATGAGGAAGCATTCAAAGGAATAGCCAGTTTGTTTGGGAAACTTGTTTCTATTGATGATATGATAGTCCCCAGAAGAGGCTAATGTTTGTAAGATTATGTGTTCAGGTGGATAATAAGGAAAAAATTCCTAAGGTTATCCATTTGAAATCCAAATTAGGTAGTTGAAAGCAACTGATTATTTTTTAATCTTTCCCCTTTTCTTGCTTCAACTTCAAAAGAGTAGGTCACTAGGCGAAGCACTACCCTTCAAAAGTTGAGGCACCTCCACCAAAGTTCTGGAAGGAGAAAGTGGCAAAGGAGAAGGCTATGCCTTCAGATCTCAAAACTTCCCTAGCTCTAAATATTTATTTGTTAAATCCCCCCCTCTTTTGAATGTTGTGGAGGAAAGGGTCTCGTGCTCCCCTTCTTCCACTTCTATGGTGGAAGGAGCTAGGGAGACTACCCCCTTGTCCATTGCTAAGCTATCTCTCCCTTAGACTTGTGCATCTTAGGTTGAAGGTCTACCTTCATCTCCTTTGGTTGGGACATTGGTCTTGGTGGCTTCTCCTCTGAGTCAGGTTGTGGGCAGTGATGTCATCTCTCAACCATTGGTTAGGGTGGATGATTCCTTCACTACAGTTAGGGGAAGGAAGAAGAAATTGTCTCTCCCATCCCCTTCTAGTTTAAAAGGTGTGGTTACTAGGAGGCAGGCGGTTGATTGTGGTTCAAGTCATAGAGGATAGGGTAGACCATCCTCTCAAAAACAATAGAGAGAGGGAGTGCAAGAAAGATATTGCTGAAGGGGTTTAGAAAACCCTTTTTGAGATGTGATCCAAGAGCACACCCTCAAGTTGTAAACGAAGATTATCTCTTGGAATATAATGGGATTAAATCATGTTCATAAGCATGACCTCCTTTGAAGTATTATTCGTAATCACAAACCGGATATCCTACTTATTCAAGAGATGAAAATACAGTGTGACAAAATTGAGAGTTTTAAAAATGGCCTTTTCAAAGATTTTGGTTTCCATGATTTTAGTTCAGATGGTGCCTTGGGAATTATTGTGAATTTTTGGAACTCCAACATTGTTAGGGGTTCCCTATTGGTAGTGGAAGTGAATCACATTGAAACTCAATTCCATCATCGATTTACAATTACCCCTCATGGGTCATATCAAATATCTATGCTCTCAATAAAAAAAAGCTAGAAAGTTGCTTTGGGACAAGCTTGGGGATCTGAGAGCCTCGCTCCCTAATTCTTTATGGTTAGTCATGGGAGATTTCAACACTCCCTTTAATGATAATGAGAGGATAGGTGGCTCTCAAATCCCTTTTGATAGTAGATTGGATCTAAGGTCTTTCATTGATGGAAATACTCTTGTGTACCTAGCCCTTCAAGGTCCCCCTTTCACCTGATCCAACAAAAGAATGGGTGTTGATCTCATTTAGGTCAAACTAGATAGGGATTTGATGTCTTCTAATTGGTTCTTGTATTATAATTTTTCTCTTTCCTCTTTCAACAGATCTAGGTCTAACCATTTTCCCATCTCTTTGTCTCTAGGTAGAATTGGTAAAAAGAAAAACTTTCCTTTTAGATTGAATGTATGTGGCTTAGACATCCCAATATCAAAGATTGGAATGCTAGAAAGTGAAAATTGATGGTAGTGCTATGTTTAAAATTGCTAAGAAATTATCTTACATTAAACTTATGGTTAGAAGGTGGAATAAGGAGTCCCTTGGTTATATCTTCAATGACAAGAAAATTGTGTCCCAATGCCTAGATGAGGTGCAATGTGATATTCATTCCAACAGAATGGTTGAGGCACTTCAGTTGGAGGAAGATGCATCACTCTCATGTCTCCATGATATTATTTCCAAGGAGGAAGATTTTTGGAACCAACATTCTCAAGCAGTTTGGCTTAAGTCTGAAAACTGCAACTCCAAATTCTTTCATCTTTTTTCTCTTAAACATAATTCTACCAACAGAATCAAATCGATCATTGTTGATTGCTCACTATTGGTTGATGATGGTCTATTTGAAATGTGGCTTCATATTTCCTTGCTAATCTATTGAAGATGGATTGTGTTTGGATCATGAATTTGAGAACTCCTTTCTTGATGTCATTCTTAACATTATTTAGGAGGAGCTCAACAAGAATCTTATTGCCATCCCCTCTGCTGAGGAGATCAAGATGGCTATTTTCTCTTTTGAGGGGAACAAATCCCTTGGTCTTGATGGTATCCCCTTTCTTTTCTTCCATGCTTTTTGGGATATTATTTCCTTTGATGTGATTAATGCCATGAAGGAGGTTTTTGGATGCAGAAAAATTCTTAAAGATCTCAATTCCACATTCCTTGCACTCATTCTAAAGGTCCTTGGAGTGACTAATTTTGGGGATTTTAGACCTATCATTATGCAGAATGCTATTTATAAAATCTTGTCAAAGGTCTTGGTAACTAGACTCCAATCACTTCTTCCCTTGACCATCTCTGAGCACCAAAGTGGCTTTCTTCATGGTCGCCAAATTCTTAATTCTATTATCACTATGCATGAAGCTACTCACTCCATTTTGATCAATAAAAAGGTTGGTTTCTTTCTTAAGCCGGATCTTTTAAAAGATTATGATAGACTCAATTGGAATTTTCTACTTAAGGTGTTGTCATCTTTTGGATTCTGTCCTAAGTTTGTGCAGCTCATCAAGTAGTTAGTTTCAACACCCTACTTCTCAGTTCTAGTGAATGGTTCCCCCTCTCCTTTCTTTCGTAGGTCTAGGGGAGTTCGCTAGGGGGATTTGATCTCTCCCCTTCTTTTCATCATGTTGTTTGAAGCATTGGTTAGGAGTATCCAAAAGGTGGTGGAAGTGGGTTCTTTGAAAGGTCTAAGGCCTCTTATCTATGCCCTCCTCTAACACATCAACAATTTGTTCTATGATAATGGGGAAATATTCTATCAAGGAAGTCAAGATGATTAGGTATATTATTGAAGGTTATGAGCATGCCTTGGGTCAATGACTAGCCTCTTGAAGAGTGTGTTGTATTTTCTCAGTACCCTTAATTATCTTCAAGTTGGTTGGGATTATCAACTATTATTTGGGTAAGTTCCTTGTTGTTTACTTGGGCCTTTTGCTTTGCAAATCTAGAAAAATAATAAGTGAAAATTGAGTTAGTATAAATGGAGATATCTAGAAACTTATATATGTTCATCATGGTTGTGTCAAAATAAATGATTATGATAAATATGAACGTGTCCATATTTCTATATTTGTAATTCATTTCTTATTGTTACCCACATCATTTTTTCATTATAAAATGGTTCCTTAGTTGTACTATGCACCATATTATTAAATTCATGTGTCAATGCTTGATGTTACCTATATAATTATGTCTAAAGGAGGTTCATGTTAGGAGCCAAATAAAATTTTGGTATTCATGTCTCAATGTACATCCAAAGGTGATTATTCTACAAGTTTCAAGGATATGAATCCAATTCTAAAGTATTTTTAAATATTAAAATAATTTATTTTGGTATTATTGATCCTTATTATGAGTGCCTAGGTAATGTACTATATTTTCTCTTGGTACCATATTTCTACATTTTTCCTTGTTTGAAGATGGAAAAAATCAGTTTGAGGTATTATTATTGGTAATACTGGTACTATTATTGGTAGTATATGTTCGAGGTAAGGAGTCTCAACATTTACTTAGTCAATCAAAGATTTGTATGCTAGTAGAGATCATTAAATCTATTATATATTTTGTTAAGGATTATTCTTGGATGTATTGAAGTTCATGAATCTTGTGATGTAGTTTTTTTCAAAGTAATATATTAATCTCATTATGAGAATTTAATTCCCAACTCTATAGAAATATTGTGTTGTCATTGGCTACGTGTTTGAGTAGTTTTTTATTAGACCTCATAGCCAAGATTTTGTCAATGTTTGAGGAATTCAAGGTGTAATAAATAAAATTCCATTATCATACCTCATCACACAAGTGATGCCATCCTTAAAGTAATTCAAAGTAAGAATCAAGTAGATCAATTAGATCCTTAAGATGGAATCATAAAGGTGAGAATTCAAAATTTCTCCTTAAGATAAATCCACACATGAAAACCCCATTCAAGGTCATTGGCATGTAATTGAAGATCAAACATGCAAGTGGTCGAACACCCCAAGCAGCTTGATGAGGTATTGTGACTCTTTAACTTTCAAGGGTGTCGTGAACAATTGAATAAGTATCAAATGGGCCTCCAAATATTCTAATGAGAGGTGATTATCTAAATGAGAGGGAAACCATTAAAATTTGAAATATATATTTTCTCATAAATTATAAATAAATAAATAATACTAATGACTAGACCTCTAAAATGTTTACATACTTTTATCTTTATTTTCCATATAATAAGTTACAATTTTATATATTTTTTATATTATTTACTTTTCTTAATAAATATAATTAATGGTTGAATATTTACTTTTCTTAATAAATATAATTAATGGTTGAATTTTCATTAGCATGGGGCATACCTTTCAAAGCAATCATTGTGAAGCATAAAAAGTGTAAACTCTTTTTTTTTGGTTTTCAGTGTATTATTGATACATTTAAAATTATTTTAATATTTGGTTTTTTAGGAAGTTGTAATTTGTTATTAAAATTGATTATTTATTTTATTTTGAGAAGACATAAAACCTATATTAGTTAAATCTTGAAAAATGATTGATATCAAATGTAGAAAATAAATTCATATTATTATTTGAATTGATTTTAGTTTTAATTTTTAATTTTTATTTTGATGCAGATGTTTTGTACTCCTGTACATGAAACTCTTGATACAAAATTTTCTCGTATCAATGAGAAAGACTTTTCTCCATACAACATGTTTATTCGATTTTCCCTACGATTTATATTTTTTACCATAAATACTTTTGTTGCAGCAATATTTCCATTTTTAGGAGACTTTGTAAACTTGATGGGATCCGTGTCTCTCATTCCATTAACTTTTATATTTCCAAGCTTAATAATCCTAAAGGTAAAATATTTCAAATTTATATACTAATTTTGGTTTTTTAAATTTTGTTTAATGATTTAAATTTGAAAAATAATTTAAAAATGCTATATCTTGAAATTCATGTATATTTTTGAACTAATCCTATTTTATTTTTTATCAGGTAAAAGGATCAAAAATCAAGTTTTTGGAAATAATATGGCACTATATTATAGTGATTATGTTTTCTCTTTTGACCGTGGCAACAACAATTTCATCTTTTCATTCTATCATCGATAATGCTAAAACCTATCATTTGTTTGCAAATACATAAATAGTGTTTTTAAGAACATATAGTCTCTTATGAAACATAAAGTTATTATGTAATCCCTTTTAAAGGATTTAAATATGTATATTTATAATCAGTTATATTTTAAAATATTTTTTTAAATTAATAAAGAATTATATTTTTTAGGTTATATTTTATACGTAATATTTGATCATGTGTTTTGAGTTTTTTATTTTTTATTTTATTAATTATTAAGGTTAGATACTATTCTTGCAATGCTATTTATTTATTTTTCACTATATATGTTGAATTTATATGAACATCTTGAATTGATTCATTTTGAGATATCATGTATTTTGTTATTTATCTAAATATTGTGATTATGATAGTCTATGTTACATAATATATATTTTGCAATGACTTATGTGTACACCAAAAAATGAATGATCAAGTTAAATTGTATTGTGTTATCACAATTATTATTGCACTTGTGAATGCGTTATTTGATTGAAGTTTTGATGCTTACTTATATCATATGTGCATGCATATAATAGGTTGTGTCATTATTTTATGTTAGGAAAAGTTCCTACAAGAATATTAGAAATTAAATTTGAAACAAATCTCAATATCTAAAAATACAAGCATATCCATATTAACCAGTTGACAAGAATATTGTAGAAATTAATGAATACAAAATTTAGCAACATTGAAAAAATGAGAAAGAGAGAATAATAGAAGCGGGCATAAGAAGGAAATAGAATCATATATACTCTAGGAAAACCCAACATCTAGATGATTGTACAACTTAATATATTATTAAATGAATCATAGTTACAATACATTCATAAAGCTTCCATGGAACATTTCAATGAGATCTTGTGCTTCTCTGGAATAAATTTGACACAAAATCCTACAAAATAGGTTCTATCCTTCTCTATCCTATGCCTCCAATATATAGAATTAATGAGATCTTAAAGCCACTAAATGATAACACCACATGAATCCAAAAAAGGTTCCAAATTACCATGGTGATAATTTTCACAACCCTCATATTTGTTGAAATATAAAAATTTAGAAAATAACCCTTACACACGTATCTTTGACTTACACCACTTAATCTTTCATATGTAACTCCCAATCATTACCCCATGAATTACTAATTACATTGTACAATGACTAGTAATGAAATATTCTCCTATTCGACTATGTAACCTCCCCATTAATACCTCATTAAGATAATGTTTTGAAGTCCCTAGTGAATAATAAAATAATTAATATGTCCCTAGCCCCACATTAGTTTCCTATGTTACCCACTCCATTATTTTTGGAGATACATATATTTTTTCCCATATGCAAATAATTAAGTTACAATAGACCTTAGTATATGCAAGGTGAATGAGATACCTAATTGTAACATATTTCATTGGCTATAATATCTCTATGTGTTTGATAGGTTCAATGAATTTGCAAGGTACAAGTGGAGTCAAACAAGGTGAAATATGGTTATTTTGAGTGCAAAGTTCCTAATATTTGAACCATGTATTTCCAATAATTATTTGTATTAAGGGTACCCACCATGCAACTATCAAACTATATTGTTCAACCTTAAGGTTTTCTAATTTATTTTCCTTTTTTTTACCTCTTGGTTCATATATAGTTTTCAGGGGTAAGTTGATTGATTTGCATCCTTGTGTGTGACTTGAAGTTGTTTTCATCATTTAAAAAATAATCTATAATTTATAGCTTTTTCACCTTTGAGTCTCACACCCTCTTTTGGATTTATTAGCCACCTCTCATAACCATTTCTTGTCTTTACCTAAGTAGGCATAACCATGTAATCTGGAATTTACCAAGTAGGTAAAACTCCCACCTATTATGGGCACTTGGGAGTTATTACCTCTCTTGGAATTATCTGCCATTATTTTTCTATATAAGCAACACTCACCCCTCCCCTTGGCTAGTAATATGGAATACTAGTTCAATGTTAAGGGAGTGTTGAGTTTATTCATCTGTTTACGATCTCTTTTCTTGCTTTCCTTCAATCATTTTGATCTTGGGTGATTTCACAATCAAATATAACATTATTTAGAGGTATATAGTAGAAGAAACTATCCCATACACACAAACATCGGTTTTAGCTTTGAATGAAATCCAACACTTGGACACCTTATCTTGTTTATCTTAATGCATGCACCTTTGTAGTGCATTACTTTTTATAGGTCTTTGTAGTCCTAGTAATTTTCAGGTGTGCAATATTGTTAAACTTATATTTTGTTGAGTTCTATTATGTGGACCCTATTACTTGGTTCTATTTACAATTCTTTGGGATTGCATTAATAAGGTGCAATTTGGTGAGGAAGAGAAGGGAAATGTATACAATATAAAATATAGTATAAATATTATAAAAATATATGGTTAGATGACACATTACACATTTCGAGGGTTATCATGGGATGGACCTACAAGGAAAATTCTTACTAAAGTATTTTTCACCATGTGAACGGTAATAAGGGATCAATAGTACCAATATGATTATACTATACACTCTCATGATTATATTTACATGAAGGGTTATGAGGGTATGCCCCATGAACTTTTGATTTATTTTTTATATGAATAGGGATGGTATTGAGGGAGAAACCCTACCATTATGGGCTATTGAAGGTTGTGATACATTGTTAATTATTTTTTTGATAAGTTTATGACTATGATGGTACCACTTCATTTACTTATATTATAAGATTTTTTAAAAGTTTTCTCTATTGATGTAATACCTTTGTGTGTCTCTTGTATTCCCTTTTCTAGCTACAAGAATAGAGTGTAGATGTTATTATTTGTGTGTATTTTTTTAGTTCCTCTGTAGCACTTGGAGCACCCCTCATCTCAAGAATAGTAAAAACTATTAGTTTGATGGCTCAATAGGTTGGGCGGATAATATTAAATATTATTTGAGTTTGAAACTTACTTGTAGAAAAAATATTAATGTTGTGTTTTAAAAAATAGGAGTAGTTATGCATTACAAATTGATGTATTAATAACAAAATTTATAACGTTTTGTACTTATTAAATTTATAACAAAATTTTGAGTAATGAAATTCATTTTGGGGTGTATTTTTCTTGTCAAGGGATGGATGTAAACACTAGTTTAATTATAACCTAGCTAATTAATATCTATTATACATGTTTGTATCTACAAAGTTATAGATTACAATATAGATAAATTATGTGTTTTTCTATATTAAATCAAGAAAATTGTTCAAACTAAATGAAATTTTATGTTTTTATATTACACATCAAGAAATTATTTAGTAAAATAAAATTATACACTTATGCAAATTTTGATCGAAAATATGAGATTAGAGTGTTATTATGATATTGAAAATTATCAAAATAACTTTTTAAAAATATGATTATGTTTTGGTTTTTGTATTTAATACCTTTGAAGTGAGTTTTAATTTTAAACTAGGTTAGATCAATGTTTTATTATAACAAGGTTAGTAGGATCGTGGTAGATGTCTCAATGAAATTATCTTTAGAAAATAGTGTAATTAATTGAGCACACAACTTAATTGTATTTCTATAATATGACTTGAGGTGGATTTGAGTCCTCACCATTGGTTCTAGGATAGCCATATAAGGATTTTGATACAAGGTAATTCTTCTTTTCTAGATGCATAGCTTGGTCTGGGTTGAGCAACAAATACCATTCATCATCAACTTCTTAAATCCTTGTGTTGGTCCTCCAGTTAACATAATTTATAAGATATATGCTAATGAAAACTTTAACTATAGGGTATATAGTGAAGTTAAAGCATCAAGTGAAACTAGAGGATTGAAATATCGATAGATTTTGCAATCAACAAGAACATGTCCATTTCTTCAACACTTTGATATTTGCAACAATCAATAGGGTGATCCTTTTAGTTATCTAATCAAATATTTGGAGAAAACCATTGTGAAATTTTTCGTAAGCATAATCAAACTATATGACATATAATTGAACCCAAAAATTTTCACTAATCCAAGATGTGTAAATTTTATGGGAAATTATAATCAAAGATCTAAATATAGAAAATATAATCAATCCATAAATGTATGAGTAAAGGTTATGTTGGTTTATTTTTGTGTAATCCAACTAGTTCTTTAAATTATCTAAAGGAATAGCCAATTCTTATACTCAAGTAATTTAAGGGGTTGGCCAACAAACATGACAAAGGTTTGGATAATTTCCTCCTCTGCACTTTAGGTTCTACAAGACCTAACAAGGTAGTCCTATACAATATCCACTATTATTTTATATGATTAACATTTGATATTGCTATAAACAAATATGTTCTCTTTATATGACCAATAATTATAGATAAAACACACTTGATGGGCTAGATTCTTGAAGTTCTTATGCATTTTGTGCCTAAGAACATGAGAATAACATTATGAGATAAACTATAAATGAAAAGGAAATTTTATTTTGAAGATTGATGACCATGGAAGCATAATCAAAACATCCATTTAGACTGATGCCTTAGAACTAGGCAACACAATCAAAGAGAATGCAATTAAACCTTGTGCAACATTATTTAATCTAGTTCTTTGAAAGTCTAGTATCAATGCCTTACATTAACACCACATATAACCTACAATCAATTCTCCTTATCAATCCCTATATACATTCAATACACTCAATATTTTTGATATAGAAAATTAATCTAGTCCTTGAATAGAAGTCATAAAAGAAATACACAATTGCAAAAAACTTGCAAAGATAAATAAAATGATCCTTGATCAATTTATATTCATAAGTAGTAAAGATGTTTATAATTTGGGAGACAATTGGCTATAAATTGTTACAATATATTCATGCATTTGAGCTAGTATTATCATACAAAATCACCAATTACATTGACATTCTTCTCCAAGAAAACCTAAACTTGGCATATACAAACCTAAATTATAGACACTTTGCGTACAAAATTTTCTAATATCCTTACAAAATGACCATGAATTCCCTTTTATAGAAACAAGGGAGCAAATAAGCTTCAAGCCATGGAAAGATGTCACATTTTTATTTGACAATATTATCCTAGAATCAAACAAAAATAATGTTACAACCACATAGTAATAAATAAAAGAATATTTCACTTGAGGATAAAATAGTTGGAGACAGTTCATAAAGCTACTTCTATTGTCATAATGATATAAAATAGGGAAGCTCGTGTACTTGATTAGCTATAATTCTCTATCCATTTGTAAAAAATATCTTTTAAAGACTAAAGATGTGCGACAACTTCTCTAATGTGAAGCAAATGATTTGAATATATACCCTTAATCCATTTCTTAATCTCCTTAGTAAATCTCTCTAAACATATCTCCAACTTATCAATAGTAGCATTCATCTTATCAAGATTCAAAATCCGATCCTCAATAATAGGGATAATAATTGGAGGTAGTATATTGCTAAACTCATTCCTCATTCTTTGTATTATTTAACTTCACCTTCTTCATTCATTATGCTAGGCATGAGATTGAATTTGAGGTTCTCAAAATCTTCAAGGAACTCTTTTATGCCTAATTAGAAACTTTTATGTATAATCACATTGTCTTCAACATCTTCTAGAGAATTAGAAATAATCTCTAACTCCTTTGGCGCATATAGATCAAATTTTGTTAGTAAAAACATCCTTTTAATCACATCCTTTGTGGGACCCCAAGTATCAGATACTTTGTAACCTGTTCTTCAAAACAATATGAGATATGTAGGCTGTTAAGACTTATTTATACTTGTTCCATGTCTCTTCAAGATGACTTAAAATGCATGGAAATATGTGATGCAAACACAAACTTCAACTCTCAATGTAATACCCATTAAATTAAAACTGACAATTTCGGCTTGCATCCAGGCAACAATTGAGAACTGTATACCAAACAATAATGAAAAATTTATTTATCTTCAATTCATAAACAAAATTCACAGGAATACAATTTCCAATTTAGATGAAATAGCATCAGAGTCAAAACCACTCAATTCAATTGTATTGAACTCCCAGTCCACAATTTACAGGTACTTAATTAATTACAATTCATCAGTCTCCAATGTCTTTATCCTGCATTTGTTTTATTCTAGTAATTTCTCTTGTATTTCCCAATTTTAATATCCTTAGTCCTGATCAAATATTGTTTCATTTCTCTGTGCATTCTACTCTTCGTTCACCTACCTAGCTGTGGCTTCAAACTCCTCTTACCATACTCATTTTGATTTTCCATTTTTTTAACTTTGTACTTTGAATCTAGCCGTGGTGCTTCAGCTGTTTAGCTGCCCCCTCACATTATCTCCCATATTGACCTCTTCAACAACACTTTTTTTCTTTTATTTGCATTTTTATCTCTTTCAAAAAAAAAATTCTTCAATGGCATAGTCTTTTGGTTTTCCTTACACTTTATATAAATTTTTGAATTCATCTTCACATTGCAAGTTTAGCACAACTTGTGTTTATTATAAAGATTGAGCATATTAACTAATTTAATGAACAACTGATTCAAATAATGAATAATAGCTTAGCTTCAAACTCAACTTTAAAAACATTTTTCCTAGTCAGATAAACATGAGAAGATGGATGGCTTGCACTTTAATTCATGGCTGGGATCATTTTCAGAGAAAATCAATTGCAATCAAATCCACCCAAATGCACCTACATCAATATGTAACCAAAAATATTGTCAATCATATCAGAAAGCTTTATATACTAATCTATTTTTTCCTTCAATTCTAGCTCTTCCTTATTATAAAGCTCTCTTTAATTTTTTGATTTCAACTTTTGATACAAATTTTTCTCCATCTTTCTTTTCACTTGTTGATGTAAGAGGAGGCAAAAATCCAGATAAGCCAAAGTACAAGGCATCTTTTGATGTTAACACTAGGTTATTCCCATCTGGCCTTCTAATAGTATCAAATGCAATGGAAGATGATATGTGCCACCATGGTAACAAAAGGAAACCACCCTTCTTTGCAATCTCTCTTCCCTTCTCTAGAGTCATGCCTATCATTTCCTTGTTAACCTTGTCCCAAAATTCAGTAATGATCTATGTTTTCTTTTCCTCGGTGAGAGTCTAATCATCCAAGGTTTGATTCAAATCCTTACCTTTTCTCTTCAAGATATAATCTCTAAATTGTATACTAATGATGAATTTATCATCTTCTATAAATTTGGAACATGCAAGTGTTCTCACATCATCTACCACCTGATCACCTATATCAAAATTGATTAACATTCTACTTGAGGATTCTCTTTCTACAACAACTCTCCTAGGAGGGTGAAATACATGAAGCAAGTTTGATTCTTCTAAAAATTCATTAGGGTCAATTGGATAATCAACCAAAGACCCAGTAGGATGAGCTACTTGTTGTAGGGGCACAACATTCTTTGAAATTGGCTAATTTGTTGCATGGAATGAGGATGGACCAAGCTCATCCTCTTGTGGAATTCTCAATGACACATTTACCAATAGGTTGGCTATGTCAACTAACATCATCTTTATTCTCAGGATAAGGTCCTCAATGTCAGTGTAAGCTCCCTTGTAATAAGGATTTACTCCTTCCCTTCTTTCTTCTACAATTTGAATCTTAATCCATTGCTCCCTAATTTTCATGGATTTTGAAGTAAAGGGGAATTTTTTGACTAGATCCTCAATAGGACAAAACTCATGAATAAATTCAGAAATCTTATATTGTTTCTTGGTGTTGTGAATAAAATGCTTGGGATCAAATTTCCTAGCTTTATCACACTTCATTTTATATGGCAACAATTTGTTAACAATAAATTCCAACCCTTCTTTGGATGTAATGATGAAGTCTAAGAAAATAAGGGTGGAAGGAAGAATTGCATGTCTTTTATAGTTCTTTAAATGATTCTTATCAACATCATTTAGTTGCCAATTGATTTCTAAAAGTAAAATTATTTCAAGGACTGTCTTTGGAAAAATGAGTGGAGCTATTGGGGACCCATAAATCCTGATAACAGTTGAATCATAATCAAAGAACTAGTCTCCCCAATTATGGTCAAAACCTGACTTAGGATGGAGTTGTTTTGGCCTTAAAAATATTCTTATTCCCTCTAATATGCCCCAATCAATTGTATATCCTAATTTTTTGATGATAGATCTTACAAAATATTTCTTGAAATACAATAATTACAAGTTTCATAATTGTTGTCCCACACATATATTGATTCCTACATATGGAGCATGTGTCCTTATTCATTACAAGCCCTAACCTTTAGTTTAGAGTCCCAAATTATTCTCCCAACATACAACAATATATGACACAGTAAGGAGTACCATTTAAAGTAAACAATGTTGGCATCTTTATGAAGGGGAGTCAAATCCTTATGAAGCTCCTCAACAATGAACCTTGCATAATCAGATGGCTTGTTTACATCCCTACTCTAGATGTCAATAGCCAAAACCTTCAAATTTACTAGCATTTAAGTTTTGCAATCAACTCCCAATACTTGACACAAAGAAAAATTTCTTCTCAAATTAGCTCTCAAAAATTTCATAATAGAATGGCTCGAGGTCACCTCCAATAAACCTTTGAAATTATTTTCTCTTTCCTCTTGGCCTAAAATTGGATAGCCATTTCACTTTGTATTTTTCCCTTAATATATGATATTCTCTTGTTAATGGTCCCAAATCAATTGGAAAATGAGCATTGTCTAAGACAAAATCTTCAAAAATGAATTCCTTATCTAAAGTTACCAAGGTTCTACCATTCTTAGTGATAATTACTTAGTGTTGGGGTTATATGACTTGGCCACAACCCTAACTAGGTCAATATTGATGAAAAAATTTGGGCATACCAATTGATCTGAATTAGGATCTATGACAATTGCTAATGAATGCTTAACTATTACAATGATTGATTCAAGCTTTAAAAATGAATTAACACAATTGAAATGTTTAAATGGACAAAGCATAAGAAATGTGATGGAAAAAATGAAAGAGAGAAAAGAGAAAGAAGACATAACACAGATTGATAAAGGAGTTCGCTGAATTGGCTACTTCTTTGGGCCCCTCTCCAACAGAGTGACCAATCCTATTATGCTCCAAAATTAGGATTACAAGGCTTCAACAGAATTGCAACTCCATTTCCTTCCAACACAGCAACAACATTCCCTCATTGCACTGAAATGGATACAAAAGTCTTTTGATCATTCTCTCCTTACTCATCAACTGGATGTCTAACTCTCCCATTTTCACCCCTTTTTATACAAAATTTTTACCCAATATGGTCTTTAACCATATGATTACAAAATCATAACATATCCCCTTATTTACTATTGGCATATGGCTACTAGTGTTGTCATTGATGGCAACCTAAGTCATTATTCCAGTTTGCAGATTAGGATTTGTTCATACCAGCAGGCAGAGTAAAGAACAAACTATTACTAGAAGAGAGAATGAAGAACAAGGTATCTGGTTAGTATGTCAATCGGTATGCTTCATCAGACTATCATTTTGAGTTGTGGATCTCGAGGAAGGTTTTAAAGTATTTGTATTATCTTATTGTTAAGTTTTGTGATGTTGCATTAATCAGTGTATAAGTTAGGAGATCCGACATGATATTTTTTGTTTATTAGCTCACGGTGGCCGACTTAGTGAATAGGGCATGTCACGGATATTCGAGGTATAATTAATTAAGGTATCCTATGCTTGAAGATTTTTTTTTGGGTCCTAGCTATGTCGTGGCCGACTTTGATGAGTATGCATTGAATATTAAATGTGGATTGGGCCGACTATTGGAAAATATTTTCATTTTGTTGAAGCCAACATGAAGTGACTAAATACTTGATAGTATATATATATATATGAGATCAGTTATTTCATTGTGAGAGCAAAGGTGAATGTGTGAAGTATATTGCAAATTTCAGAAGGGTTGTTGAGCGTTTTGGCATAGTTTCACTTGTGCAGAAGAGGATTGTTGTGAAGTGAATTAAGGTAGAGCAGAGCGAAGTGTAGAATTAGATAGAAGGTCCAAAATTTGATCTATGAGCCTCACCAGAACTAAAACTAGGCATTTGTAGATGCTACTTTCTCAGTTCAACTCTTCGTTGTAATCCAAATATGTTGTAAGGCAGTGAGCCTTCCTGATTCTGAGCAATGAGCTCTAGGCAGTGTGCCTAAATGCATGTGAATTCACTCTTTTCTTCATACTTTTAACACAGTATAAATTGTGGATTAACCTCCATCATGGTTTTTTCCCTAACAGGGTTTCCACGTAAAAATCTTGGTGTTATGGTGTTTTGATTGTTTCCTTCATGTGCTTGCATCTTTACTTCTGTCTAAATGCTGAAAATGGTTTATGATCTAGATTGTAATTCAAATATTGTTGAACACTGATTCACCCCCCCTCTCAGTGTTCCTTGAGTCCAACAATTGGTATTAGAGCAAGGTTCCTCTGCAGAAGTTTAACAACTTGAGGTGGATCTTGGAATGCAATGGACTCTGGTGGTCTTCAACAACAACTTTTGGTGGCACTTGATGATCTTGATCAGTCTAAAGAAAAAGTCTTGGAATTAAAAGAAAATCTTGAGGATGCTGAAAAATCATTCAATCATTGAAGGATGAAATCAATGAGTCAAGAGAAAAGAGGAAGGAACAGTGTGATCAGCTAAAGCAGAAAGAAATTAAATGCTTGGAAGATGTTCACCTGAATCAGTCCCTAAAAGAAATAACTGAAGAATGTGAAAAGCTTGCTAGAGACAATGCTAGTCTAAAGCTTGAGAAGGAATCTATGGCGATGAAGCTAACTAAGGAGATTGAAGAAAGGAAGAAGAATGAGGAGAATCTGGCCCAGTCCTTAAAAGAAAGATTTGAAGAATGTAGTAGAGTTAATAGTGGATTCATTCAGCTGGAGATTGAACTGCAACAATCTAGAAATAATGAACAAGAGCTTGAAAGATAAATAGTTATTCTCGGAGATGAACTCACTACCTACAAATGAATACAAGGAGAAGTTTAGGATTAGTTCTGCTAAGCTTGATGAGTCGACTAAAGGACATAAGGATGCTAATGACAAGCGAGGTCTTGGATATGAGAAGGGAGAAAGCTCCAAATCTAAACATAAGGATTCCAGACAAAGAAATCAAATGAATAAAGGTAGAACGTATCTGATAAGACAACCCAATGCTCAAAAGTTTAATGGTCACTGCCTTGCTTGTAATAAATTTGGTCATATGGCTTCTCAATGTAGAAGTAAAATAAATTCAAGTAGTCCATCATTTTCGGGTCAGTGTTTTAGTTGTAATAAGTTTGGTCATAAGTCAATTGAATGCAGAAGTATGTCTGTCAGTGTAAGGAATGTTTTTTTGTTAAACCTATGGAAGAGTTGGGCATATTGATAATCAATGTAGATCAAGAGGAAATCAATGGAATGAATGGTCTAAACAAAGAAATATTGTGTGTTACAGTTGCAACAGATTTGGTCACATTGCAAGATTCTACAGGAACAAAAACATGGATAGAAGAGGTCTAGTATACAAAGGTAGAATTTCACAGAAAGATGATAAAGGAAAAGGGAAAGTGACAGTGGAAGAAATAAGAGATCAGATGGAGAAAAAATGGGTAAGGAAGAGTGAGTTTGATGAAGGAAATAAGCCCGCACCAGAATCTGCTTCTGGTAATTCCTCCAAAAATTGAACTAAGGCCATTGGCCTGGGGATATTTTTTAAGAAAATCCCTTGTCCCCCTATTAGTAGTTGGCACCAGAATGCAGGAAATTGTTAGTAGTTGTGCTAATAGTTTACAAATGTATCAGTGATCACTTGTGCAAAAATTTGAGAAGTAGAAGGTCCGTAGATGAATTTTTCTTTTGTTGTCTAAGAAAACAGAGTATCGGGAACACCTAGGGAAAAACATTTAATGCAGTAAAAAGATTAGGTGTGCGAGTTATAAAAGGATATTTGGAACCCTCATTTGTCACCTTGCATTGAAGAAGAATAGAAGGAAAGCCTCTGCAGTAGAATTTAGGAGTAAAATCAATTCGGCGGCAAATTCATCAGGTATTTCAGTTTCTTGTAGAATTCTCACTTAATTTGGTGCTCGGAAGAAACTTGTTCGGTATGAAAAGGAAAATGAAGAAAATTAAAGGAATGATGAATATAGATGAATATAGCAGTGAGAAGATTAGGGATGTGAGAAATATGTTGTCGGTCGATGAATTGAAATGGCTTGAAGGTGTGAAACACAAAATTTTGGACATTTGGAGTGAATTTTCCTATTTTGATAATGCGAAAGTCGTTAGGTTTATCCTAAACAGATTGAATGATGACATTCTAACTCTGGATAAAACCTATCTCATTTCGAAAGAGGTGATTAGGAATGTAACTAGATTATGCAATGTTTGGGATATACCAAAAAAGAAGTCAATTTGGAATAAAGAAGTCAAAACCCTAATCAGAGTAACTGTAGATTAAAGGGATTTGATAATTTTGACAATCAAAGATCCGATAACAAGGTGCATTGTGCATGGAATCTCATACAAAATATTTTTTAGAAATAGGGAAGGCGCAAGTTTGGTAGCTGTAGTTTACATCTCTCACAAAATGATAATGGAGGATCAAGATTTTGACCTGTGCAGATTGCTAAAAGACCGATTGATGGAAAATGTGCAACTAACAAAGGAGGAAAATTACCCCTTCAGGTTTGGTACCTTGGTCATATGTCTTGTAATGTATTTTCTGAATTGCTTGCCACATATCAATAATGTTGTATGGAAAGAGAATGAACTGGTTTGTAAACAAAATTTTGAACATTCTAATACTTTGGAAAATTATGAGCAAGAGTATGCAAATTTATTTAAAGAATTGCTAGGGAAGATTGGAGCAATTAGCATCTCCATTCCGGTAAGTGCACTTGAAGTTGGATCTTCTTTCGATGAGATGGAGAGGAAGAAGAAAAGAGCACAAGAGATTGTTGATTACACTCCTTCGACACACAAGACTCCAAATATTGAAGGAAAAGGTAAAGAACAAGTGATTGTGGACATACCAGATGAGGAATCTGATGAGTACACTCCAAGGGAAGAACCAAAATCAATTGAACCGGATGTAGTAATGGTAGAAGGAAGCAAAGAAGGAGGTGTTTTATCCAAAGTAAAGATACTGTAGCTTGTTCAAGAGAAAGATGGGATGTAGAAAATTGCTGACATATGGTATGATAGACCCTCATATGAGTAGGACCTGATTGAGAGCACAGTAAGTACTTATTTTGTGCACAATAACATTGAATTGGAGAGTTTGCAGAATGTGTTTCCTGAAGAGATGATTGAGTGGATTAAGGAAGCCATGGTCTTTGAGTCCCAGGACATGAAAGAGGAAGAAATAATTCTACATCTGAAGGAGCAGTTCAGGCTATCTCTTACCAAACTAAAAAGGAAAATGAATGTGTTGACGCAATGCAAAAATACAACAAATAACATCTACAACTATTGTCTTTGTTGGCCTCATGCAGTTGGGAGATACAAAGATAAGCTAGAGTAGATTGAAACTGAGCTAAACAAAATTGGTCAGGATTATAACGTGTTTTAGGATCAGGATGGTGCAGTCAAGAAAAGGATTCAAGAGTTGCAGTCAAAGCATACAAAAGTTCATTTCACCAGAAACAATCTTGTGGACACCTTTTGGAAAGTGAAGGATTTAACTAAATGCAGACTGGAGCAGTTAATTGAGGTTTTGAGGAAAGGAGAGAAATTAGAAGAGGAAATCACAATTTTGGAATCTCTCATCTAGATTATCTACCATACATCTAAGAGCAACAACTTGATCTTAATCATTGGGATTTCAGTAGAAGCTTGGAGGAAATTTCTTCCGGAAATGAAAGATAAGTACAAGATAATTTTCTGACTCGAGTAGCAGTTGTATGTCTTCAAAATTTTGAATTAGCAAGGGGGGAAGATCCAAAATATGTTTCTCATTGATGTCAAAGGGGGAGAGAGAGTAGTGAAAAATTCCTTATCATTCTAAGGGGGAGTTGTGTTTTGAAATTTTGAACTCTGGCAGCGTAATCATATTGGTTCTCACACTTAGTCATTTTTCACTAAGTGTTGCCATCAATGCCAAATGGGGAGATTGTTGGCATATGGATTCTAGTGTTGTCATTGATGGCAACCTAAGTCATTATTCCAATCCATAGATCAAGATTTGTTCATACCAACAGGCAGAGTAAAGAACAGAGTATTACCAGAAGAGAGAATGAAGAACAGGGTATCTAGTTAGTATGTTGATTTGTATGCTTCACCGGATTATCATTTTGAGTTGTGGATCTTGAGGAAGGTTTTTAAGTATCTATATTATCTTATTGTTAAGTTTTGTGATGTCGCATTAATCGGTGTATAAGTTAGGAGATCCAACAGGATGATTTTCTATTTATTAGCTCATGGTGGCCGACTTAGTGAATATGGCATGTCACGGATATTCAAGGTATAATTAATTAAGGTATTATATGCTTGAAGATTTTGTTTTGGGTCCTAGCTATGCCATGGCCGACTTTGATGGGTACGCATCAAATATTAAATGTGGATTGAGCCGACTATTGGAAAATATTTTCATTTTGTTGAAGCCGACATGAAGCGACTAAATCCTTGATAGCAAATATATATAAGAGATCAAAAAAATTCACTGTGAGAGAAAAGGTGAATTTGTAGAGTATATTGAAAATTTCAAAAGGGTTGTTGAGAATTTTGGCATAGTTTCACTTGTGCAAAAGAGGATTATTGTGAAGCAAATTAAGGCAGAGTAGAGCGAAGTGCAGAATCAGACAAAAGGTCTAGAATCTGATCTATGAGCCTCACCAAAACTGAAACTAGGAATTTGTAGATGCTACCTTCTTAGTTCAACTCTTTGTTGTAATCCAAATATGTTGTAAGAGTCTTCCTAATTTTGAGTAGTGAGCTCTAGGCAGTGTACCTAAATGCGTGTGCATTCCCCTTTTTCTTCATACTTTTAACAGAGTATAAATTGTGGATTAACCTTCACTGTGGTTTTTCCCCTAACAGGGTTTCCATGTAAAAATCTTGATGTTATGGTGTCTTGATTGTTTCTTTCATGTGCTTGCATCTTTACTTCTGTCTAAATGCTACAAATAGTTTAATATCTAGATTTTAATTCAAATATTGTTGAACACTGATTCACCCCCCCTCTCAGTGTTCCTTGAGTCCAACATTTACATCATGTAGTTTCACAAATCTCCCTTATTTACAAAGGTAATATTCATAATTTCCCCCTTTTACAATGTAAATCCTTAATAATCCCTTTACATATCTTTTAAAAATATCATTTTAGTCTTTTAAATTTTGTCATTCTTGGGCTTTTCAGGTTTTAGGGAGATTTATTTTAATCTTCTTTAAAGATTAGGAGGTTTTCTTGTTTTTAAAATATAGGAAAAAGGTTAAACATGAAGGGATTCAGTTTGAAGAGTTGTTCGAAAACAAATTCATCCTGCATATACAATGAAATAATCAGTGGTTCAATGGTGAGGAAGGTTTTTAGGGGTGGGGTGGTTAGGTGGTTGAACCCCACCCCTTATTGTTTTATCCACTGATTTCAAATTATAAGTTGTTAAAATTAATCGCAGCCAATATATAGTTAGTGCATAATGCACACCCAAATAGTAGCCCGTGATCCTTGGAGAATAGAGGTGGGGGATTCGACCCCCACCATTTATTTTTATAAACTCATTCAACTGAAAAATGAGTTGGAAGGAGAGAGAGATAGGGTGCCATGTGGCACCACCTGGTTGGGCCATGTGGCAAGATCTAATTCGTTGCCAATAAACATGTCAGCCAACATGTTAGCATGTTGTACGCCATGTCGTCACCACATCACCTACTTTGTCAGCTATATGGATTGGCACGTGTTAGTCTAGGATTGGTCCACCTCAACATACATATTGCTGAGTTAGCATGCTGATGTCAGCATCCATACTATCCAATCATCTAGTCAACCCTAAAGTTTACCCGGCTATATCTTCTACGTATAGGCTTGAATTTTGGTGAAATGAGCGGTGTTGGGTTCATGTCGACGAGCTCTTTATTTTGGCGTTGATTCCATCAAATTTTGAGACGGTCACTTTTTTTGCCTTTTTACTAGCCTTTGACACCTAGTTTGACCAAAATTTGACTAGCCATAACTCAAGCATATAGACTCCTTTTGAGCCTGTTCAAGTTGTGTTGGACTCAAATTTCGAAGCTCTTCAACATAGTGCTAAATTTTGGGGCATATGGAACACTTCAATTTTCACTGAAAAGTATCCCCCTAGATTAGGCATCCCCACTAGAGATCTTTTGGACCTCTGAAAGCTTGATTACTCAGAAATAAAGTGAGGGTAGAGTTCTCTCACTTTACCAATCTCCATCCATTTTTCCTTGCTTGGATTCATCCCCTTCAGTCCCACTATGAGGTACTCAATTGTGCCTCTTCATGAAGTCTTGACTTTCCTATCTAAGATGACATCCTCTAGCAATTCTGACATGTACTCCGGTGAAAGATCATCAATTGATGGAACCTGAATGTATTTTTCTTCATCCTGTAGATCATTGGAGGCTTGTACAACTTTAGATTCTCAACATTGACAATTGAATAGATGTGCATGTATGGAGGAATATTAAGGTGGAAGGCGTTGGTTCCAATCTTTTCCAAGATCTCAAAGGAACCATACAAAATCGGCTTGAGCTTCCTTCCTTCACCATGCATTATTTCCTTGTTGATATGTAACCAAAATCTGTCTCCAACCTGGAAATGATGATCAATGTGATGCTTATCATGTCGAGCCTTGTATTTGTCTTGGCTCTTCTCCAATTGTGCTTCCACTGCCTAATGAATTACTTGGACTCTTTGGATGAAATTCAAAGCCTTCTCTGCATCATGGTGTCCATCTTCAACATCATCCTTCCCAAAAGAAAAGTCCATTGGTGTTTTTGGTAGATACCTAAAACAAGTCTCGAAAGGATATCTTTTTGTAGAAGCGTGTGCTGCATGCTTGTATGCATGCTACACATAGTGAATATTTTCATCCCACAACTTAGGATGTTTACTGTAGTAGCCTCAAAGAAGATGCACAACTATCATGTTCACTAGCTCTGTTTTTCCATCAGTATGTTGATGGAAGGTTATACTTTTCTTTAGTCTAGTGTCAATGAGTTCCCACAATGTTGACCAAAATTTCCCCAAGAATCGAGAATCTTGATCTGATACAATAGAAGTAGGTAACCGAAATTGAACCCATACAAATTGAAAGTACATATGAGCTGTCAGTTTAGTTGTGAACTATTTTTTACAAGGCATTAAAATACACATTTTTCTAAACTGATCAACTACTACAAATAGATAATCATGTCCCTTCCTAGACATTGGTAACCCCCTAAAAAAATCCATTGAAACACTTTCCCATGGATGGGATGGTACAGGTAGAGATGTGTACAACCCCAATTCCCTATTGCTAGGTTTACTTGTTGCACACATTGTTGGATGTTGTTGTTGTGTTGTTGATATGTGGTTTTCATTGATGTCAACACTATTAGCATTAATTCATTTGAAGCAGTATATGTCGAGGATATTGAGAAAATTGTAATAAATGAGTTGCAGGTTGTCAGTACTGAAGTGAAGTTTAGTATGTCAGTAAGTTCTGTACATTGATGATCAGAGGTTGTGGACTGAAGGGTTTTTGCTGAGTATATCTAGTTTATCCACGTCAAGTTTTAGAGATCTGCATGAATATTTGATCGAGTTATGAAGATTCTCATTGTGAAAGTTTTTCTATTGCTTTAGTTGGTGTTCGTGATTGAAGATGATGCTATTTTAGTTAGTTCATTTGTTGTGGATGCTTATCTTGTGATTCGTGATGCTTGTGGATGTTTCTAGATTGTGCTCTATATTTTTTTCACGTTTCCATTGATCGTTGTGCTTGTTGTTGGTGATTTTATCTTGTGCGTTCATGTTTTTCTTGTTCTTGGCCGACATAGTGTTTGTAGCATGTTGTGGATATTCGAGGAGTAATTAATTGAAGTGTTTTTCATGTTGGAGATGTTAATTTGGGTCATCTCTAAGCTGTGGCCAACCTTAGTTGATTCACACTACTAATCTTAAGTGTTTTGGGCCGATAGTTTATATTCATTTTATTATTTTCGTTGAAGCTGACATGAAGCGATGAAATTTCTTGTTGCGAATATATAAGAGTGACTGTTTATTCGAATTGAAGAGCAGATGTGTATGCCAGAGTGTGCTTATGTGTGTGTATGTGCAAATATCATTCGAAGGTAGAGCAGAGTGTGAAGAATTGTGTAGAAGAGTGAATAATTGTTCATGTGCTTAACTAGAACTATGATCAAGCATTAGTAGAAGCTATTTTACCAGTTCAAATCCCTACGGATGTAATCCAATTCTTTCTGTAAGACAACGTTTCTTCCTTTAGGCGGTTAGCCTTGTTTTAATTGAGTAGTGAGCTTTAGGTAGTTTTCCTAAATGCATGTGCATTCCCCATATTTCATTTTCATTATACTTTTAACAGGGTATAATCTTGTGGATTGACCTCCACCGTGGTTTTTCCCCTAACAGGGTTTCCACGTAAAAAATATTGGTGTTATGTGTGTTTCTGATGTATTGATGATTTATTCTTTCATGGTTAATTATTAGATCTAAGAATAAGGTTAATAAATTGAATAAGTTTTGAATTTTTGTGACAACTAATTCACCCCCCCTCTCAGTTGTCTTCCCTTGTGTTTCCAACACACATTACACATCCTTTAATCTATTTGGATACAGTTTCTTGCATATGAGGCCAATAAAATTATTTTTGCAATTGAGTCATTGTTTTGCTTTGCCTGAAGTGTCATGAAATCAATGACGTGTGTGCTTCTTTGATTACCTGTGCCTATTCACCTTTTGGAATACATAATGTTCCTAAATGATACAAGTTATCCTGCACATAGTAATCTTTATCTTCTACATGTTTTCCTGCAATTAGAGCTGGATAGATTTCCTTTTACTCTTCATCGTTAGCATATTGTTCCTAAAAACTTTCATGTACCATGTAACTACCTTTAAGGATAATCAAAGCATTCATAATAGGAGGCCTAGACAACATATCTGCTACTTTTTAATGGACATCTTTCATGTACTTAATCACCAAATGAAACTATTGAAGAAAACCAATCCACCTAAAGTGCCTACTTTGTTGCAGTTTGGACTATGCATGCAAGTATTGAAGTGGTTGGCGATTAGTGTGGATTACAGTTTCTTTCCCCATTAAGTAGTGTTTCCATTTTTTAACACTCTGAACTAATGCATAAAGTTCCTTATCATAAGTAGGATAGTTAATTACTACACCTGTAAAGGTCTCAGAGTGATAGAAAATTGGTTTACCTCCTTGCATTAGCACTGCTCCCATGGAAAATCCACTTGCATTTGTCTCAATCTTGAATGGTTGGTGTAAATATGGTAAATCTAGAACTGGTGTTGTACTCAAATTTTCCTTCAAAGTTTTGAAGGCCTTCTACTGTGGACCTCCCCACTAAAAAGTTATCTTCATACTGGTCAATGCATGTAATGGTGATGCAATGTAGGAGAAGTTTGCAATAAACTTTCTCCAGTACTGGACTGCACCTAAGAAACTTCTGACTTCAGTGACTGTACTTGGATTAGGCCATTTTACAATAACTTCAACCTTCACAGGGTCTACTTTCAATTGACCACCACCTATGACATAGCCTAAGTACACTAAGGATGTCTTAGTGAATTCACATTTAGACATCTTTACAAAGAGTTTTTCTTTTCTAAATACATCAAAACCTTTCTTTACATGACTTACATGATCTTCCCAAGTTTGACTAAATACAAGAATATCATCTAGATAGACTATGAAAAAATCATCAATAAAAGGACGAAGACATCATTCATGACTCTCATTAATGTAGTTGGTACATTGCAAAGCCCAAAGGGCATGACCAACCACTCAAACAATCCCTATTTTGTCTTAAAATTAGTTTTCCAAATGTCATCTTCTGCAATTCTTATCTGATGATATCCACTACACAAGTCTAACTTAGTGAAATAAATTGCATGTTTTAATTGATCAAGTAAATCATCAATACAAGGAAGAGGATACTTGTTCTTTACCATTATCTTGTTCAGGGCTCGATAGTTGATGCACATTCTCCAAGGCGCATCCTTCTTTGGACCCAACACAATTGGAGAACCACAAGGGGATGTACTAGGATAGATGACTCCTTTTTCAACCAACTCCTGAAATTTCTTTTTGATTTCCTCATTCTACAAAATTGATAAATGGTAAATGGAAGAGGCACATCTTGCTGCAACTAGATTTCATGTTGTATCTCTCTCTTAGGTGGCAACCCCTTTGGCTCCTGAAATAAGTCATCATAAGTAAAAACTATTTTGACCATCTTAGTTTTACGCTCTATATCACACCCATTAAATGCTTCAGCTTTTTCATCCTCTTTGGGTTTTACAAGCATTAATACTAAGTTCTTTCTAGAATTGACCAATCTTTTCATCTGACTAGCATTAACTAGTGCAAGATTATTCTTAACTTTACGTACAATGTATTCTATCTAATCCTTAAAAAGATGATACTTATTCTCCCCCTATAAAAGATTGCTTTTCTATCATACAAATAAGAACTCCCTAACACAAGCCCACAAATATACAAAGGAACAACATCTACCTCTACCTCATCAACAAACTTTGCAGTGATAGCAAATATCAATTTACATTGTTTTGTTACCTATAGTTGAGCATCATTGCAAACCCATCCAAGTAGGTATGGCTTTGGATGAGGTGTTGTAGTTAAATTAAGTTTCTTTACCACCTCTTTAGATATTAAGTTGACTTGAGAACCCATATCAAACAATGTGTCAATCTTAGTGTGCTTAGTTACAACTCGAATGTGAAATAGTTCATTCTGTTGTTTATCAGCTTTAGGAGGAGTAGATACTTTACTTGTACTTCCATCAGAAATATTTGCATCAGAAGATAGAGTTATACCTTTCCCTTTACCTTGGACCTCAGTAGCAACAATTTGTGTTTCATCTCCAGAGTCGAATTGAAGATCTTGTTGAATCACTGCAGTAGTCTTTTGCTTGCCTTTATTGCCTCCATATCTTTTTGGCCTTAATTTTGGATGCAGCTTCCAAAACTTTGAATCATCATGCCCCTCTTTCTTGCAATGGGATCATGTGGGCTTATCACCCTCCTTCTTGACTGTAGTTGTCTTCTTCCCTTTTCCTTTATCTTTTTCTTTGTCTTTACCCTTAGAATTTCCCTCAGACTTAGATGGTTTCTTTGAGAATTTATCACTGAAAGTGTTCTTACCCCTTGACTCTAAATGAGTGGGTTGGACTAACACTTCATCCATATTATTAGGACTCAACATTAGAATAGTATATCGTAGGTAATAATGCAAACCACCTATGTACTTAAGTAATGTATCCTAAGTATACAATGGAACATTCCAAGCAATAGCTCATTTTCTAAACTCATAGGTGTAATCTTGGATAGACTAAGCCTTACCTTGCCTAAAGGTTTTCCAATTCATTGTTAATTTTTTCATATAACCTAAAGGGTAAAACTATTTTTTAAGGGAAACAAAAAATTCCATCCAAGCCATATTAACCTTACCATGACGAGAAACTTCTTCCTGAGTCTTGCTCTCCCATCAGGTGAGAGTTGTACCTCCCAACCGAAGAGTAGCTAACTGGATCCTAGAAGCATCTTCTGCTAGGCCTTGAATCCTACAGTACACTTCTACTTGTTGGATCCAATCATCTAACTTTTCAACATTTAACTCCCCACAGTACTTAGGAAATTCAAATTTTACATCTAGTTTAATAATAGCCTTAGACTTGCTCTTGAAAGGATTAACAGTAGTAGAAGAAGAAGAAGGGGAAGATGGAGAAGAAAGGGAAGATGGAGGAGATGGAGTTTCTGGAGCTTTCCCTTCTTTGTACTTTTGATCTTCCTACTTTTCTTACTTCAAAGAATCTCCCTTTTCGTGCTTCTTCTTTTCTGCATAAAGCTCTTCCACCATAACCTTCATGTCAAGAAAGGCTAGCTGAAAAGACTTATCATCAAGCTCAATACTTTTCCCAGCTTCAGTTTTTTCCATTGTTGGAAAAGTCTTGTGTTTGCCGATCTCAGGATTGTATTCTTCTAGCTTGCCTTCACCTCATTATTTCCTAGAATTTGTTAGCATCCACTTCTATAATACTAGTCACACAAAGCTCTAATACCAAACTTGATCTGAGTTAGGATCTATGACAATTTCTAATGAATGCTTAACTATTACAATGATTGATTCAAGATTTAAAAATGAATTAACACAATTGAAATGCTTCAATGAACAAAGCATAAGAAATGTGATGGACGGAATGAAAAAGAGAAAAGAGAAGGAAGACAAAATGTAGGTTGATAATGGAATTCATCGAATTGGCTACTTCTTGGGGCCCCTCTCCAACAGAGTGATCGATCCTATCATGCTCCAAAATCAAGATTACAAGACTTCAACAACATTACAACTCCATTTCCTTCTAGCACAGTGACAACATTCCCTCATTGCACAAAAATGGATACAAAATTCTTCCAATCATTCTCTCCTTACTCATCACCTAGATGCCTAACTCTCCCATTTTCACCCCTTTTTATACAATTTTTTAACCCAATATGGTCTTTAACCATATGATTACAAAATAATAACATATCCCCCTATTTACATCATGTAGTTTCACAAATCTCCCTTATTTACAAAGGTAATCTTCATAATTTTCCCCTTTTACAATGTAAATCCTTAATAATCCCTTTACATATCTTTTAAAAATATCATTTTAGCCCTTTAAATTTTGTCATTCTCAGGCTTTTCAGGTTTTAGGGAGATTTATTTTAATCTTATTTAAAGATTAGGAGGTTTTATTGTTTTTAAAATATAGGAAAAAGGTTAAACATGAAGGGTTTCGGTTAGAATAGTTGTTCAAAAACAACTTTATCCCACATATACATTGAAATACTCAGTGGATTAATGGTGAGGAAGGTTTTTAGGGGTCGGGTGGTCAACCCCCACCCCTTATTGTTTTATCCACCGATTTCAAGTTATAAGTTGTTAAAAGTAACCACGACCAATATACAGTTAGCGCATAATGTGCACCCCAATAGTAGCCTGCGATTCTTGGAGAATTAGCACTAAAGGAGAGATAGATAGGGTGCCACATGGCAAGATCTGATTCGTTGCCAATAAACACGTTAGCCAACATGTCAACATGTCGTACGCCACGTCGTCACCATGTCACCTACTTTGTTAGCTATATGAACTAACACATGTCAGTCTAGGATTGGTCCACCTCAGTGTATGGACTGCTGAGTTAGTATGCTAATGTCATGCTGACATCAACATCTATACTATCCAATCATCTAGTCAACCCTAAAGTTTGACTGACTGTATCTTCTATGTACGAGCTCAAATTTTGGTGAAATGAGTGGCATTGGGTTCCTGTCGACGAGCTCTTTATTTTTGCACCAATTTCATCAAATTTTCACCTTTTTGATTGGCCTTTGATACCTAGTTTGACCAAAATTTGACTTTCCATAACTCAATCATATAGACTCCTTTTGAGCCCGTTCAAGTTGCATTGGACTCAGATTTCAGAGCTCTTCAGCATAGTGTTGAATTCTAGAGCATATGGAACACTTCAATTTTCACTAAAAAAGTATCCCATTGGATCACAAATTCCCAACCCTAATCTCCAAATGTTAGAAAATGGCCTATTGGTAAAGCATTTCTTGTAGTAGTGTTCGAAAATGGCATAGCCATGAATGAGAATTATGACATCTTTTCATCCATCATTTTTGTTTGTAATTTTTTCTAAAATAATTCTGGACCCTTGACCAACCCTTGGTTGCTTTGAAAACCATGCAACTAAGCCATAATAACCTCATATAATATCCTTTTATCCCCTCTTGAAGTTCTAGCCATGATTTGATATAATTAGAAACTACAATTCTAAACTAGGGTTTTTTCAAAAAAAAAATTCAAAAAAATTTCTTGGAAATCAACAATTCATGGCCTCTTAAACCCTAAATCACTTCCTTGAATCTGAGATAAAATTTTAAAATCAAATTTGCAAAGAAAGAGCCTAAAATTAATTACTTGTTTGAAGATAGTTGTAAAACCTAAAAAGGGTGTTGAAAACCCTAGCTCGTTTGGAAATTTGCAAGAAAGTCATTCTACACCTTTTTCTTTATGCTCTAAATGGATTGAGAATGAATAGTTAATTCAATTCATTTGAAAAATTTGGTAGCTGAAGATAAAATCCATCATCAATGCTCACACATGCTTAAACATACGATTAGTACTAGTCATTCTTGTTTTTAAATGTTAGTCGTTGATCTAATTAAATCAATGGTGATCATAGGAATTCAAAATCCTTTCCATGAAAAGGAAGACCCCTTTTCTTTGAACAACTTTAGAACATGTGTTGCAATTTTGGGGACTCGCAGAAAGAGACAACAATTTTGAGGCTTCCCCAACAATGCATTCTCACAAAATATATAAGGTGGGCCCTTAATGACACATGTCATGATTTTAGGAATTCAAGAAGAAACAAGCTCAAGAAAACATTTCTCTATGAAGGTTAAAGCTTGCACAAAATAGTTATATGCATGTTTTTACTTGAAATAAAATAATTTCGTGAGTTCACAAGGGAAAACACTTTTAGAACAAAGGATCCCATGATGTGAAGGCTTTGAGTGATACTAAGAGTCTTTAAAAATCATGTTCCTTAAAAACAACTTAAGGATACTAGGGAAAAAGGGGGCCCTAGAGCATGATAAAAGGGGACTTCACCAAGGGCTTTGAGACACCGTGAAAAAGTAACTTATGAGATTTGATTGGATGAAGACCCCTACATATCACTCACACTAGGGCATGTATAAATAATTTTGTGGACTCATGAGAAGAAAACAAAAACATTTCTTGCTTTTTTGAATCGAAGGAACTATGCGATATGTCAATGCATGTCTCATGGGACCTAGAGAAATACAAGGGTTTTTAATGATACATTAAAATATTCATAAAATAGGAATGTTCATTTTTCTAACCACAATGGACTAGTAAAAGAACAAATAAGAGGCCTTTAAGTTATAACTTAAGGGACCTAGCAACGAGGTGTAGGCGGTCAACACAAAATTAGAACGAAAGTGCAATCGTGTTGCCTAAGATTAGGGTTTTTTTGCAAAAAACCCTAGGAACAATCATTGAAACCCCTATAAAACAACTAATTGATCACCATTAAAATCAAACAAATAGCCAAGGAACCAAATTTTTCAGAAGCTCTACTAGGTTATATAAATAATTAATTTACTAAGTTACTCCTTATATCCTTAAGTTTAGTATTTCTTTTTGAGTTACATATTTACACTTGAATGGTTCGTCATTTATATTTTTTTATGGGTAAGATCAAATATCTAATGTAAGACTAGTGATTTAGTGTTAGATGAAAAAATCAACAAAATAAACTAGTTACAATAATCTAAAGAATATTTTATTTCCACGTCGATTTAATTTATTTTCTCTAAATTATAGAGTTTAAAATCCTCAAATGTGTTCTATTAACCTTCATAGACTATGTTTTTCCATTACACCACTTATTAAAATATCCCATATATTAAGATAAAAATATTTATGACCATTATTGGAATTGAAAAATAACTAATATTAAACATAGTCACAACAAATGTGTGTATGGATTTCTCAAGCCCCATAAAATGTTTAGTGAATGGTGGGGATAATTTTTGAAGAAAATAAGATGTCATATATTGATTTATAAAAATGAAATTATAACTTTAAAGTACTAAAAAATAGTCTAGACTATAAAAATGTCTTGCTCTCCAAGAGCTTTGTATACATATTTTTATACAAATGAGCTTACAAAAAAGCAGCTAAGATTGATCCTATATTACATAAGTGATTAAAATTTACATGTTGTAGGATGGAAATTCTCATCTCACACTTTTACCAATGATTTACAATCTTAAGAAAGTTGTTTATTACTTGATAAAAAATTCAAATGTAAATCTAGTGAGGCCAAACTTAACTTAATAATAGGGCTTACACTTTCTAAAATTCACCGAAAGAGGTATCAATAAGACCATTGCACCTATTATCTCTTCCCAATATTATTAACTGATTCTATTATCTCTTCCCAACATTATTAACTATTTTTTTGAAGAACAAGCCAATATGGAACAATTGGAAGAACTATACTTGGTGCTTTCAATTTCTCCTTTGATTATTTCTCATGTAGATTCTTATGTAGATTCTTGGCATCATGGTAACTGAGTGCTATTGATCTCATACTCTCTTATAATGTATTCAAAAAATTCAAAAATATTAGGAACTTGTGTCTTTTTGTGTACATAAAAATGCAAGCATACATGAGCAAGTTAACTGATATAACCAATACTTTACTTACAATATATGGAACATTTTGATTAAGCATAACAATTAGAAAAATATTGATGCAAAAATAAAGGAATATTACAAATACTAACTATTATTATACCAATTCATGGTGGTTGTGCTCTAATATGGTTTGTTATTTTCTTACCAATGCATAACATTTCATTTCAAGGATTTATATGATAAGATATTGGGTTGAGATCAATTCATATATTTTTAGATGAGATATTCGATTGATAGGATTGATTTGAAGGATCAATAGATCTCATTGATTGAGATGATTGGTATGATGAGGAGAGGAAAAGTGTCTCAATGTGGTTGGTGAATGTGTAGGGATCCAAGATTCAAGGGAAATTAATTGTTGAGGATTCTCATGGGAAGAGTGAATGGATGGGATTGAAAGGGTAACTTGGGGCTATGGGTAAAAATTTGACCTATGTTATGTGTATAGAGAACCATGTCACATGTACAAAGTCCCATGCTTATATACAATTTTGGAGAATGTACAAAATTTGAAATGTTTAGTGAAGGTTATGAATGTGTAAGTAGGCGATTAGTAGGCTAATTAATTTTAGCCAACTTAATGAAAATGGATAGAAAATAGAATTAAATAAATAGAGTATATTTATTTAATTTTTGGGATGAGTATGTGGGACGTAGATAAATAAATATTTAGATTTATTTAAAGTTTTACTATAGAAGAAGGATGATAAATGATTAAATGGTAGAAATGGGGCTGAGTAATTAGTGATGAATAATGGATGATAATGATTTTATTAATTTAAAATACAATATTATTTAATTACTAATATGATGAAAATTTGGCTAATTAATTGAATAAATAGATATTTATTTAATCAATTATAGAGGAAATGGTCAAAACTGAACTGAAATGATGATGTGTCAATTTTTTTGTGTCTACACTTCTATTTTTTTATTGAAATAATAAAAGTTTAACTATGTTAATGTAGATCCAAACAAGTAATCACATGTTGCTTTTGGGGGACACTATTTTTTTCCATATCATGTGTTCTTATTAGTACTACCATGTGTAATTGCAAAAATTCTCATAAGAATCCTTAAAACTAGATCCCTAATAATAAAGAAATAGGGTACATGAAAAATAATTCAATAACCATGTGACCATTATACCACTCACCATAACATTAAAGAATACAAAGAATGAAAGAATATTAAATTCTAATATTCTTTTAGAAATACAGTTTGACCTATTTTTCCATTCCTAATATTTTAGTAGGTTAGATGAACAATTATTTATTTATCTTTGATAACATTTATCTCATATCTAACATAAAAAATAAGCTTACATTAAAAAAACATGCTTTCTTTTTTTTCTAGATTCACTGTCTTGTTAAGTTGATTAATGAATAAAAGAGGATCCATCCTTTCAAATGAAATGATGAGGGTGCAGCCTGAGACTTAGAAAATAACCCACAAACAAGAGAATAATTTTATTATTCAGAAAATGGAGCTTCTTACATGCAGAGGATCTCAAATCCCCAAGTTCTACAACACATGCAAGTTACAGAAAGCTACAGAATCACCCTTTCGCAATATGCGAGCTTGTCCCCAAAATTTACCCAAAAATTAGAAACCCATAAATAGAGCTCCTCTTTAGTTTGGAGCCAAAACAACATTAAAATTTGAGTTTAGGTGGTTTGACCTGAAAAATTACAACTTGAAGTTCAAATTTCAAAAAAACATTTGCAATTGTATCTTCTAGAAGTCGCCAACTTCAC
>VDFB02058242.1:58047773-58059276 GCA_007258455.2 Sequoia sempervirens
CTTTTAACATTCAATCCAACTTCTTTTGAGTTATTGCACACTTCAAGGTTCTATACTCACACTCTTACATTCACTCTCACTCACTCCAAGCATTCAATCATTCCATTGTAGCCAAAGCAATACTCCATCACTTCAGTAGTGCTCTTGGTGGAGGTGGTTTAAGCTTCCCTCTCCTCTCCTCTATCACTTGGTTAAGTAGCATAACACTGTTTTGTAGTGCTTCTTTTCTCTTCAATATATTATTTCCTTTATCTCATTTCCTTGGCTATTTGTGGAGGTGGAAACACCTAAACGAGGGTCTGACTGAGGTAGGCCCCTATATAGCCACCCAAAATTTTCCCTCTTCCTGTGTGTAGGTGTGCATTTTTCTTAGAGAACCAGCCGGTGAATGAGTTCCTTAGTGATATTCTCCTTATTCTTGTCACTCTTGCATATTTACTTTATAATAGTAGAGAGTATTTCATTTATTTAGTCACATCATTTTGGCCCTTTAGTTAGTCAGCTGGGCCATTAGCTAGTTTTTTTGGTTTGACCTCATCTTCATTGATGTCTGACCGTATGGACAACAACGCACTTTTGAGATGCCAGTGTGTCGTGCTGACATCTAGAGATTGTGCTTCTATCCTTAGATAGAGAGCTTTTTGAGGTGTAGTGTTAGACCTAAAAATTGGCTCGCCTAGCCTCTTCCTATATTTCAGGTATGTGGAGTGACTAAGAGGCCTTATGGTCCTCGTTACTCTCTCCTCGCATTTCCTTACATTACACTTAGCTAAGGTAAGTTAGGGCAGCCTCTCACATCTTGGCCATCGATGACCTAGGGCCTTGCATGGGGTGGTCCCCCTCTCTTACACTCCTGAGAATTGGTAGGGTCACTTTTCAAATTACCCTGGGTGTCTGATGTAGGAGCATCTAGAGATGTAGGGAAATCTTGCATCACTCAAAAAAAAATTGTTTCCTTAATCTATTTAGTTATTTTTAGCTCCATGGTGGAACTTAAGGGGTGTGAGATAGTCAGGAGTCAGAAAAGGTGAAAAATGATCACTTACTATTTTTAATAAGTCAGTCTAAATGAGCTCATATGGACTTGAAAATTTACCACAAGGAGTAGAACTAAAAAAAAATATGGTCATGAAAGAATCATCTCAATACCTTGGATGGTTTGAGAGATATTAAAGTTTTTGTCATGGGAAATTTCTCCAATGCAACTTCAAATTCAGATATGAAAACCTTAAAGGCCCCAAAACAACTCGAAAAGTTGACGAACTGACCTATAGTTGGTCTGAAGTTGTAGATCTCTTTGAGAGCTTTCCAACAATATGTTATAATAGCCAATCAGACACCTGGATATAAAGTTATGGTCCCGCAAAGTTGCCCATCTAAAAAGTGAATTTCATTAAAATTTCTTCCTAGGCCATAAATCAAACGACAGGACTTTTTGGTACCAAAACAAAAAAGGGAAAGTTGAAATTTCTAGAATATTCTAGGGCAGTTATTGGGTAAAATAAAAATGGTTAAGTGGGGGTTGTAGAAGGTGGCTTGAATAGTGCATATTGTGGCTCCAAATAATACATTTTGTTTTTAGAGTTGGTTTTGGTGTAGTGAATCAAGCCCATGAGGTTGTAGCATGTAAGTTTTGAATCTATAATTTCATTTTGTAGAAAATAATTGAAAGTGAATTATTATTTTTGTCTCACATCTTCTGTGTTGGTATCTATTGTGGTGATTTGTCTAGATTTTGGGTGGTGTAGCCCTCATCACAAACTACTCTAACTCTACAACTTTATGTAGGAAAGGCCATCATCAATGAGCCCCCAAGGCATTATGTTAGTCCTCTAGGTTTTTTCATAACAAATTGTTAGTCAATCCATATCTGCATGTCATAATAAACTATCCATGGTCTAAAGTTGGTCAAACTACATTGTCTTTGCGCTTTACATAGGAAAGGCCATCATCGATGAGCTCTCAAGGCATTAAGTCAGTCCCCTAGGGTTTATCATAACAAGGTCTCCATCCATCACAATCCATCCCATAATAAATTGTCCCTTGTTGAGCTTGACACATTGAGTAGACACAAACAACAAATCATTGAACAAGAAAATTGAGCTTAGCCAAATCATGAAACAACAAGAAAACTATCAAACTAGCCTTCAACCATTAGTGATCAGTTTCCTAAAACATAGGTAAAAATCAAACATCAAACAATCCTTATCTACTATCAAATAGTCTTAGGTAAAGTGTTGCATCATCGGGCTCCCTTGGCTTATACAATATGCCTCACTTTTGAAATCAAAACTTATCCATCAATCTTATCATCCAACCTTATACAATATGTAACATCATCAAGCTCCCTGCACTTATACAACATGCTTCATCTCTGAAACTAGACTTTATCCATCAACCTTTAGACTTAGATAGGACATTGTATCAACGAGCTCTCTGGGCTTATACAACATGCTTTCTTGAACCCAGACACTATCATTATCTAGAATTTGATCATACAATGTGACAAAATATCTAAATGGTTGTTCACTCTATTGGTCCAATTTGTCTTATATTTTATTGATTTATTTTTGGTCATGTTACTATGCACGTCAAGGATTTCCTAAAAGGATTTAGATGAGCGATGATGGATCATGATCTTTTTTCTCTTTGATTTATGTTTGCAGTTTGTCTTGGAAATATGACTAGGGTAGCTTGGCCCCTTGTGTGTGATTGGGGTTCTATTTGGCATAATCAAAACATCTTATGCAAGCTAAAGCTTAGTTTAATGCTTTCTTGCATTAGGATCAACATGCTTCATGGTTACTTCCTCACATATTCTGACAAGGTTCTATGGTTAATCATCTGCATCATGACACTCCTTGTCTATCCTGTGTCTATTTTTGTAAAGGATGACCTATCGGACCTTTGTCTATATCATACCCTATTATTCATCATCCATTTCCATAATAAGCTCTGTGATGATAATTATGTGATAAAATAAAAGCTTGATCATTTATTAGCAAGATCTCAAGATAACGATCCCAATTCATCTATTTCATTCTTCCTTTCCATTCCTCATCGCTCTTCTTCTCACACTGACATTTTCCTCTCGCTAGCATTTATTTTGTCAATCCTTGCATTTGTGCCTATCCAATTAGCTTATCGATAAGTTTTCAAAAAAAATTGGATTTTTTTGAAAATTTGTTAATTTTTTCGAGGGGTATCATCCTATCCTACGTCCATCAGGGCACACTAGGGAAAGTCTTGAGTTGATTTTCCTAATTATTCTTTGACTCAACACTCAGAATCACATTGCATCAAAGATAGGCAAAATGGAGACACTAAAAAATGCTCTGAGCCCGCAAGCAACATTTTATCACTAATTCGCCTTCTTTCATACATAATTAAACAATTTTAATTATTTAATTATTCTCTAATGTCATATTCCTCTATTAGTTAAAAATAATAATTATTTAGTTAATTCACTTTATCCCATTCCTTTTTTATTAATTTAAATAATTATCAATTGTATTTAAATTACATCACTAATTTATATTTTTCTTCCCATAATTAAATAAATTTTATTTATTTAATTATTTATTTCCATTTTCCTCTATAATTAAATTATTATTTTAATTATTTAATTATTCATTAGCCTTTTCCCTCCCTAATTAAACAATTTTTGATTTATTTAATTATTTTATCATTTTCCCTCCACTATAATTAAATAATTGTTTCTAATTATTTAATTATTTATCATTTCCCTCCATCTTCTATTAAATAATTATTTTTAATTATTTAATTATTCATATTCCATCCTTTAAATTAAACAATTGCTATCATTATTTAATTTAAATTTCTTCTTCGCAAAGCCCTAAATCTCAACTAACTTCTTGAGTTTTGGTCCATCCTTCCCTATCCTTGTCTCAATTAATCTCATCCATTAATCATCATACATCATCATTCAATCCTCACCCTTCATTTGAATTGGGGTTTATATAAAATAAATCCATCACCCTCCTTTCAACCACACTCTTCAACTTTTTTCTTTCAATCATTCATCTTGAAGACCCATAGTCTTTGAAGTTTTGATATCTTGCATCAATCTCAATCTTATTGCAAATACATTACATACTACTATTCTGAGAACAAACAAAGAAAATTGGAGAAGAGCAATGGAGGCATTTCAATTATGGCATAGTAATTGAGGTTGTATTGCTCTATTATTATGATTTCTATTGTAATTTGTGCTTCATTGCTGGATTAGGTTCTTCATAGCTTGAATTAGATAGTTTTGTGGTTGCTATTATTGATTCATGCTTATTCTCCAAATTTTACCCAATCTACAACATACAACTTTACAAGTGAAAGCAAATAAACATTTAATGTAGCTAAAAAATCTCCTAAAGAAACACCATAAATAAACATTTGTTTTATATAATTTTTATTTTTTTTCAAGATGTACACCTTTTTTCTTAAGAAATACAAAAGAAATGGTTAGAGGAGCTTTCAATGGTAGACTACAAAACTTGATAAGGTTGGAATATGATCCCTAGAAATTTTGTTTTGATATCATTGATACTTTTGACCAATGAGAATAAATTAAATCCAAATTGGTTGAAATTATAAGTGGATTCAAGAATCTCTTAGTTGATTGGAATCAATACAAATGTAGGGGCACCACCATAAACAATAAAAGTATATCAACTAATTATTCTTGAATAAAGAAGTTGAAAGCTGATATGGAGGATAAAAGGTTAACTTTTCAAAATCTTGTGGACTCCAAGTAACCTACAATTGAGGAACCATATGGCATAAAATTGGAATTAGGGTTTTGGAATGTATAGTTTATTAATTTTTTCCTCCTTGTTTACTACTCCCTTTTCATTTGAAAGGATGGATCCTCTTTTATTCATTAATCAACTTAACAAGACAGTGAATCTAGAAAAAAAAGAAAGCATGTTTTTTTAATGTAAGCTTATTTTTTATGTTAGATATGAGATAAATGTTATCAAAGATAAATAAATAATTGTTCATCTAACCTACTAAAATATTAGGAATGGAAAAATAGGTCAAACTGTATTTCTAAAAGAATATTAGAATTTAATATTCTTTCATTCTTTGTATTCTTTAATGTTATGGTGAGTGGTATAATGGTCACATGGTTATTGAATTATTTTTCATGTACCCTATTTCTTTATTATTAGGGATCTAGTTTTAAGGATTCTTATGAGATTTTTTGCAATTACACATGGTAGTACTAATAAGAACACATGATATGGAAAAAAATAGTGTCCCCCAAAAGCAACATGTGATTACTTGTTTGGATCTACATTAACATAGTTAAACTTTTATTATTTCAATAAAAAAATAGAAGTGTAGACACAAAAAAATTGACACATCATCATTTCAGTTCAGTTTTGACCATTTCCTCTATAATTGATTAAATAAATATCTATTTATTCAATTAATTAGCCAAATTTTCATCATATTAGTAATTAAATAATATTGTATTTTAAATTAATAAAATCATTATCATCCATTATTCATCACTAATTACTCAGCCCATTTCTACCATTTAATCATTTATCATCCTTCTTCTATAGTAAAACTTTAAATAAATCTAAATATTTATTTATCTACGTCCCACATACTCATCCCAAAAATTAAATAAATATACTCTATTTATTTAATTCTATTTTCTATCCATTTTCATTAAGTTGGCTAAAATTAATTAGCCTACTAATCGCCTACTTACACATTCATAACCTTCACTAAACATTTCAAATTTTGTACATTCTCCAAAATTGTATATAAGCATGGGACTTTGTACATGTGACATGGTTCTCTATACACATAACATAGGTCAAATTTTTACCCATAGCCCCAAGTTACCCTTTCAATCCCATCCATTCACTCTTCCCATGAGAATCCTCAACAATTAATTTCCCTTGAATCTTGGATCCCTACACATTCACCAACCACATTGAGACACTTTTCCTCTCCTCATCATACCAATCATCTCAATCAATGAGATCTATTGATCCTTCAAATCAATCCTATCAATCGAATATCTCATCTAAAAATATATGAATTGATCTCAACCCAATATCTTATCATATAAATCCTTGAAATGAAATGTTATGCATTGGTAAGAAAATAACAAACCATATTAGAGCACAACCACCATGAATTGGTATAATAATAGTTAGTATTTGTAATATTCCTTTATTTTTGCATCAATATTTTTCTAATTGTTATGCTTAATCAAAATGTTCCATATATTGTAAGTAAAGTATTGGTTATATCAGTTAACTTGCTCATGTATGCTTGCATTTTTATGTACACAAAAAGACACAAGTTCCTAATATTTTTGAATTTTTTGAATACATTATAAGAGAGTATGAGATCAATAGCACTCAGTTACCATGATGCCAAGAATCTACATAAGAATCTACATGAGAAATAATCAAAGGAGAAATTGAAAGCACCAAGTATAGTTCTTCCAATTGTTCCATATTGGCTTGTTCTTCAAAAAAATAGTTAATAATGTTGGGAAGAGATAATAGAATCAGTTAATAATATTGGGAAGAGATAATAGGTGCAATGGTCTTATTGATACCTCTTTCGGTGAATTTTAGAAAGTGTAAGCCCTATTATTAAGTTAAGTTTGGCCTCACTAGATTTACATTTGAATTTTTTATCAAGTAATAAACAACTTTCTTAAGATTGTAAATCATTGGTAAAAGTGTGAGATGAGAATTTCCATCTTGCAACATGTAAAGTTTAATCACTTATGTACTATAGGATCAATCTTAGTTGCTTTTTGTAAGCTCATTTGTATAAGAATATGTATACAAAGCTCTTGGAGAGCAAGACATTTTTATAGTCTAGATTATTTTTTTAGTACTTTAAAGTTATAATTTCATTTTTATAAATCAATATATGACGTATTATTTTCTTCAAAAATTATCCCCACCATTCACTAAACATTTTATGGGGCTTGAGAAATCCATACACACATTTGTTGTGACTGTGTTTAATATTAGTTATTTTTCAATTCCAGTAATGGTCATAAATATTTTTATCTTAATATATGGAGTATTTTAATAAGTGGTGTAATGGAAAAACATAGTCTATGAAGGTTAATAGAACACATTTGAGGATTTTAAACTCTATAATTTAGAGAAAATAAAAATCGACGTGGAAATAAAATATTCTTTAGATTATTGTAACTAGTTTATTTTGTTGATTTTTTCATCTAACACTAAATCACTAGTCTTACATTAGATATTTGATCTTACCCATAAAAATTTATAAATGATAAACCATTCAAGTGTAAATATGTAACGCAAAAAGAAACACTAAACTTAAGGATATAAGGAGTCACTTAGTAAATTAATTATTTATATAACTTGGTAGA
Organism: Sequoia sempervirens; assembly: GCA_007258455.2. Classification (NCBI taxonomy): domain Eukaryota; kingdom Viridiplantae; phylum Streptophyta; class Pinopsida; order Cupressales; family Cupressaceae; genus Sequoia; species Sequoia sempervirens. The sequence continues at coordinate 58,055,179 of VDFB02058242.1, forward strand.
GCTTATGAAAAATTTGGTTCCTTGGCTCTTTGTTTGATTTTAATGGTGATCAATTAGTTGTTTTATAGGGGTTTCAATGATTGTTCCTAGGGTTTTTTGCAAAAAAACCCTAATCTTAGGCAACACGATTGCACTTTCGTTCTAATTTTGTGTTGACTGCCTACACCCCGTTGCTAGGTCCCTTACGTTATAACCTAAAGGCCTCTTATTTGTTCTTCTACTGGTCCCTTGTGGTTAGAAAAATGAACATTCCTATTTTATGAATATTTTAATGTATCATTAAAAACCCTTGTATTTCTCTAGGTCCCATGAGACATGCATTGACATATCGCATAGTTCCTTCGATTCAAAAAAGCAAGAAATGTTTTTGTTTTCTTCTCATGAGTCCACAAAATTATTTATACATGCCCTAGTGTGAGTGATATGTAGGGGTCTTCATCCAATCAAATCTCATAAGTTACTTTTTCACGGTGTCTCAAAGCCCTTGGTGAAGTCCCCTTTTATCATGCTCTAGGGCCCCCTTTTTCCCTAGTATCCTTAAGTTGTTTTTAAGGAACATGATTTTTAAAGACTCTTAGTATCACTCAAAGCCTTCACATCATGGGATCCTTTGTTCTAAAAGTGTTTTCCCTTGTGAACTCGCGAAATTATTTTATTTCAAGTAAAAACATGCATATAACTATTTTGTGCAAGCTTTAACCTTCATAGAGAAATGTTTTCTTGAGCTTGTTTCTTCTTGAATTCCTAAAATCATGACATGTGTCATTAAGGTCCCACCTTATATATTTTGTGAGAATGCATTGTTGGGGAAGCCTCAAAATTGTTGTCTCTTTCTGCGAGTCCCCAAAATTGCAACACATGTTCTAAAGTTGTTCAAAGAAAAGGGGTCTTCCTTTTCATGGAAAGGATTTTGAATTCCTATGATCACCATTGATTTAATTAGATCAACGACTAACATTTAAAAACAAGAATGACTAGTACTAATCGTATGTTTAAGCATGTGTGAGCATTGATGATGGATTTTATCTTCAGCTACCAAATTTTTCAAATGAATTGAATTAACTATTCATTCTCAATCCATTTAGAGCATAAAGAAAAAGGTGTAGAATGACTTTCTTGCAAATTTCCAAACGAGCTAGGGTTTTCAACACCCTTTTTAGGTTTTACAACTATCTTCAAACAAGTAATTAATTTTAGGCTCTTTCTTTGCAAATTTGATTTTAAAATTTTATCTCAGATTCAAGGAAGTGATTTAGGGTTTAAGAGGCCATGAATTGTTGATTTCCAAGAAATTTTTTTGAATTTTTTTTTTGAAAAAACCCTAGTTTAGAATTGTAGTTTCTAATTATATCAAATCATGGCTAGAACTTCAAGAGGGGATAAAAGGATATTATATGAGGTTATTATGGCTTAGTTGCATGGTTTTCAAAGCAACCAAGGGTTGGTCAAGGGTCCAGAATTATTTTAGAAAAAATTACAAACAAAAATGATGGATGAAAAGATGTCATAATTCTCATTCATGGCTATGCCATTTTCGAACACTACTACAAGAAATGCTTTACCAATAGGCCATTTTCTAACATTTGGAGATTAGGGTTGGGAATTTGTGATCCAATGGGATACTTTTTTAGTGAAAATTGAAGTGTTCCATATGCTCTAGAATTCAACACTATGCTGAAGAGCTCTGAAATATGAGTCCAATGCAACTTGAACGGGCTCAAAAGGAGTCTATATGATCGAGTTATGGAAAGTCAAATTTGGTCAAACTAGGTATCAAAGGCCAATCAAAAAGGTGAAAATTTGATGAAATTGGTGCAAAAATAAAGAGCTCGTCGACAGGAACCCAATGCCACTCATTTCACCAAAATTTGAGCTTGTACATAGAAGATACAGTCAGTCAAACTTTAGGGTTGACTAGATGATTGGATAGTATAGATGTTGATGTCAGCATGACATTAGCATACTAACTCAGCAGTCCATACACTGAGGTGGACCAATCCTAGACTGACATGTGTTAGTTCATATAGCTAACAAAGTAGGTGACATGGTGACGACGTGGCGTACGACATGTTGACATGTTGGCTAACGTGTTTATTGGCAACGAATCAGATCTTGCCATGTGGCACCCTATCTATCTCTCCTTTAGTGCTAATTCTCCAAGAATCGCAGGCTACTATTGGGGTGCACATTATGCGCTAACTGTATATTGGTCGTGGTTACTTTTAACAACTTATAACTTGAAATCGGTGGATAAAACAATAAGGGGTGGGGGTTGACCACCCGACCCCTAAAAACCTTCCTCACCATTAATCCACTGAGTATTTCAATGTATATGTGGGATAAAGTTGTTTTTGAACAACTATTCTAACCGAAACCCTTCATGTTTAACCTTTTTCCTATATTTTAAAAACAATAAAACCTCCTAATCTTTAAATAAGATTAAAATAAATCTCCCTAAAACCTGAAAAGCCTGAGAATGACAAAATTTAAAGGGCTAAAATGATATTTTTAAAAGATATGTAAAGGGATTATTAAGGATTTACATTGTAAAAGGGGAAAATTATGAAGATTACCTTTGTAAATAAGGGAGATTTGTGAAACTACATGATGTAAATAGGGGGATATGTTATGATTTTGTAATCATATGGTTAAAGACCATATTGGGTAAAAATTTTGTATAAAAAGGGGTGAAAATGGGAGAGTTAGGAATCCAGGTGATGAGTAAGGAGAGAATGATTGGAAGACTTTTGTATCCATTTATGTGCAAAGAGGGAATGTTGTTGTTGTGATAGAAGGAAATGGAGTTGTAATGCTATTGAAGCCTTGTAATCCTAATTTTGGAGCATAATAGGATCAGTCACTTTGTTGGAGAGGGGCCAAGAGACGTAGCCAATTCGATGAATTCCATTATCAACCTGCATTTTTTCTTCCTTCTCTTTTATCTTTTTCATTCCATCCATCACATTTCTTATGCTTTGTTCATTTAAGCATTTCAATTATGTTAATTCATTTTAAAAGCTTGAATCAATCATTGTAATAGTTAAGCATTATTAACAATTGTCATAGATCCTAATTCAGATCAAGTTTGGTATCAGAGCTTTGTGTGACTAGTATTGCAAGTATGGATGCTAAATACATTCTAGGAAAACAAATAAGGTGAAGGTGAGCTAGAAGAATACAATCTTGAGATCGTAAAATGAAAGACTTTCCAATGATGAAGAAACTAAAGTTGGGAAAAGTATTGAGTCTTGATGATAAGTCTTTCAAAGAAGGCTTTCTTGGACATGAAGGCTATGGTGGAAGAGCTTTTATGGAAAAGAAGAAGCACGAAAAGGGAGATTCTTTGAAGTAAGAAAAGTAGGAAGATCAAAAGTACAAAGAAGGGAAAGCTCCAGAAACTCCATCTCCTCCATCTTCCCTTTCTTCTCCATCTTCCCCTTCTTCTTCTTCTACTACTGTTAATCCTTTCAAGAGCAAGTCTAAGGCTATTATTAAACTAGATGTAAAATTTGAATTTCCTAAGTACTGTGGGGAGTTAAATGTTGAAAAGTTAGACGATTGGATCCAACAAGTAGAAGTGTACTGTAGGATTCAAGGCCTAGCAGAAGATGCTTCTAGGATCCAGTTAGCTACTCTTCGGTTGGGAGGTACAACTCTCACCTGATGGGAGAGCAAGACTCAGGAAGAAGTTTCTCGTCATGGTAAGGTTAATATGGCTTGGATGGAATTTTTTGTTTCCCTTAAAAAATAGTTTTACCCTTTAGGTTATATGAAAAAATTAACAATGAATTGGAAAACCTTTAGGCAAGGTAAGGCTTAGTCTATCCAAGATTACACCTATGAGTTTAGAAAATGAGCTATTGCTTGGAATGTTCCATTGTATACTTAGGATACATTACTTAAGTACATAGGTGGTTTGCATTATTACCTACGATATACTATTCTAATGTTGAGTCCTAATAATATGGATGAAGTGTTAGTCCAACCCACTCATTTAGAGTCAAGGGGTAAGAACACTTTCAGTGATAAATTCTCAAAGAAACCATCTAAGTCTGAGGGAAATTCTAAGGGTAAAGACAAAGAAAAAGATAAAGGAAA
>VDFB02058242.1:58059376-58079410 GCA_007258455.2 Sequoia sempervirens
CTTCAAATAAAAGAATGTTAAGTAATATTAGTAAATACATAAAAGTAAATCCTAGAACTTTAATAAGAGCTACTAAAAGAAGAGAAAGTATTGAAAAGGATCAAATTAATCAATGTTGGAGTTTTAGTGGTAGACTCCCAAGATTAGACATGAAATTAACTAATGAAATCAAATATTTAATTGAAAATTATTGGCATGATAATACAAGAGTATCACCTAACATTAGAGATGTCTTAAAATTAAGGGTAGGTTCTAAAATTTGTGAACCTCATCCAAAGAATCTCTTAGATATGATGCAAACTGAATGATATAAAAAAAATTAGATGATTCAATCTTACCATTTAATATTAGCATAAGTCAAAGATCATTCGAAAAGTGTAAACCTTGGTATGTTAGAATTAATAAACAGTGAATCTCTTGTTGTTATAAGACTAATGTACAATTTCATTATTATTATATGATTTTTTCAATATATATGATGTAATTTGCATGCTAAGAAAATTATGCAGGACATTTTTGGTATTAATATGCCACCTGAAACAATCAAATATTTTATAGCAAGTTTGTTTTTTGAACCCTCTAATCAAAACTTATTTTTTAAAAGCATGTATTTCTGGAGAATGTGGTAGATGAGATAACTTTTCATTGTTAGGAGAATGTATGCATGAAATTAGTTTAGATGAATTTGGACAACAATTAGTGGATGCAAAAAAAATTAAAAATATTGAGTATTCTTCAAAAGATGGAAAATTTGGAAAATGTTGTGAGCTAATTGAGGAAAAATTTAGAGTCCATGCATTTGTGGGTGCTGATAATATTGTGCCCTAAATATGTTCCATCTCAATATGATCATTGAGCGATATGTTTCATTTATCTTAAAAAGCCACATTCCCAATTGGAACAATATTGCTAGTTGTTGATTTTGCTAAAAATTATACTCTTGTTTCACAAGAAGAAATTCAATCATAGTATTATAATTCAATGCAAGTAGCTATATTTGTTCATATTGTTTATAGACATGCAGATGATAGTAGAGAAGATAATATAATTTTTTTGAGAATGTACCATTTTTATGTAAGTGATAATCGATTACATTCATTTGAGTTTGTTCAATGTTGTTTCGATATATTTTATAAAAATTTAAAAGAGAGTAATTCAAATGAGAGAACATCTCATATGGTCGAATAATTGGGCCAGTCGGAAATTCAAGGAATGCTAAAGATAATTTTTATTGGTTATGTAGAGTTCATAAGGAAAATAATATTCATCACATGTAGAGTTTTTGAAGTTGGACATGGTAAAGAGGAGAACCACGGTGATGGAGTAGGTGCATGTGGAAAAGAGCTCTTGCTAGAGAGCAACTAAAATTTGAGAATGCTACGAAATTCAGATATGCATGTGCAATTGTAGATTGGTGCAATACCAAATTATCTACAAGAACAAGTGAGATCTCAATAATTCAATGCTTCTTTTGGTTAGTTAAAGAAAATGATATTTTTACTTGACAAGATTGTGAAAACAATTAATGGATCTGCAAATGGCTAATTTAAGAGTTTGAATCGAAACACATGGACAATATGGACAAGGGATCTTGCATACTTTTGTCAATTTTTTATTTCAAGTGATTGGGAGGCATGTGAAAATAAAAAATGGGTTGAACAATGGCAACAAAGAGCCTTAACACCTACATAGACACATGTTCAACATGGAATGACAATTGAAGATAATCAAGTGTTCACATCAGATGATTATGATCATGTTTCTGGTCTTGTATGAGAAGGTACATTAAATTGAATTGAATTTTATATTTATGCATGTTTATATGTGAATTAAATATAAGTCACTCTTTATTAAAAATTTTATTTATTTGTATAAGACATGTGTATGCTATTGTTGCACCCGAGGGGAATGAAGAGGAGATGGAGTATTGGTTGGCTAGATATGTTGAGAGAAAAAATAATTTGGTACATCATAGAGTGGATGATGACAAATTTGAGTATCCAACTAGTTTGGTGGTTATTTTTGGCACTTGGCTTTGAAAATATTTGATAAGAAAGAATGGCTTGCCTACATTTCAATATTATGAAAGACACAAGAAGATTATACATTATTTACATTTGATTTTGGCAACCAGTATAAAACTAGTTAGATATCAAGGGAGGCCTCCTAATAAAGTGTTATGGAAACTTTCAATGGATGATCATGAGACAATCATAGATGCATTACAAAAAAGAGAGAATGAAACAAACTAAAAACAACATAACAAAATGTAGAAATTGAGATTTTAATGCCCATAAATGTAGGAAAAAGTGCTAATCAAGGACTCATTCTCCCATGGGTGAATGGATCCTAGCTTAGGGTTTTGAAAAATGAATTTACAAATTTTTTATTTGATTCTTATGGTTTTTAGATTCTAGATTGAGACAAGTGGTTACAGTTTCATTTTTCTATAAAATTAAGTCTAAATGCAAATGTAAAATAGTGTTAAATGATAAACTAGGAGACCTAATTTGAAATGAAATGTTCATTCAATTTTTTAATGAAAATGAATGATGATGAAATGTTATATAAATTATTTACAAAATGACTGAAATTTTAATATTTTCCAAATTTTAATGAATGCAAAAATGTAATCCTAAAAGCCTAAATGAGATGCAAAATAATTCAAGTTAAGAAACCCTAAATGAGATTCAATTAAATGTAATACAATACAAATGAACATAGATCCTATATCTAGGGTTTAAATGGATTCCAAAATCATAAAGATGTAATTATCAAATGTCAAGTGCACCAAAATGAAAATGGTGAAAAATAGGTGTGTTCACCAAAATGAATTGATGAACCACTTAGGGGCCTATTTTCCTCTATTTAATTAGGAAATGAGATCCTCACAAATAATTGATTAACAACCCTTAGGTGAATCAAACCTTTGTGTGAGAATCTACAAGGTTTTCCCTGTTTTGTATTTAGGATGGCTATTAGGTTCACCAAGCACTTTTGGGAGAAAAACTAAAACATAGAAAATCAACCCAACTATGCCAAATTCAAAATGAAACAGTAATATTAAACTCAAAATAAGTAGAACTGAAAACTAAATTGCAGATTTGAGAAGGGTGGAACTATGTTTACCAATCACCAAAAGTGAGTTTTCAAAGGCTAACCGGGACTCATTTTCCCATGGGCATGAATGGGCCCAAAGTCAAGTTTTTTCTGCAACTTTCAAGAGCCTCTGACATAGATCTAAAGCTTCCATTTTTTCTAGGTGGCAGTGTAACAAATTTGGAAATAAATTTTGTAGATGTGTTTCTGTGAGATGAAAACATTTTTGACAACTTTTGCAACTTTTTCAACTTATTCAAATTTTATTTTCAATAGATCTTCAAGCTTTCTTCCACCTAGAACTACAAACACAACATAAGAGGAAAATTATTTATTTTTTGTGAATGGGGGTTTTCCTTGGTAAAACCCCATTTTGGTAATCAAACCTTGAAATGAATATGAAATAGTGAATAAATGAACAAAGTTATGTTACCACTCAACAAAACCTTAGATAAGTCCTTGAATGAAGTTCTGCAACTTGCATGAAATGTCTTCAATGGATGTAGATCTTGAACTTTGAATCTTGCTTGAAATAGTGATTTGAATGCTTGACTTGGTCATGAAACCTACATCATAATGTTAGCTCCAAAAGCATGCATGATGCAAGAATACTTTGACATGATGATTGGATCTTGATTTCTACATTAAAAATCCAATAAATCTGCTCTTGAATGCCTTTAATTGCTCTTGAAATTCTCATAAAGTTCTCATAAAATTGCTAGGTGAAAGTCTTGAAAGTGTTAGGTGAAACTTAGAAAATAACCTTGTATTTATAGGTATGTATCCATAATTTCCTGGAATTCAAATATCACAAGCCAACATTGAATTATAGATTTGAATATGTTAAAATACTACCAAAAACATAATTTCAATTTAGGTCCTAACGTTTAGGGAGGACCCATTCACCCATGGGAAAATGGGTCTCAGGTCCACAAACGTAGGACACACATTGCTCAATGTAAAGTGTTATGTTTAGGCATTAATTAATGTCAAGTTTCCCCTTTATAAAATGTAATTTAATAGGCTTGGAAATGAATTATAGGGCCAATTAACAGATAATTAAGCTCAATTAATTAAGGGAGCCCTAAATAAGTGTGAAAGTGTAAAGGGATCCACCTTTCAACACTAAATTAAGGCACAATTAAGTCCAATTTAACTTGGAGGGCCCAAACAAGTGAGAAAATGTAAAGGGATACATTTTTCTACACTACAATAAGCTTTTAAAATATAATTACTCTATCCAAGAAAACCTCCAATTGAGTAATGAGAGGAAATGCACCCAAATAAACCTTTATTTAACTTAAATAAAATGATATTGATTGAAATTATGTATTTACATGCTCTCAATACCTATAGCACAAAATTAGTATTATTTGGATGGTATATTTAATAGCATATATTTTGAAGGATTGTGTTCTATAAAAACAATGGGTGAATGCATAAATTTTTATATATTTTTAAAAAGGAGGCTAGATGAATTATATTTTATCTTAGATTGCATAGATTTTTTATTCAATATAGAGAGGTAGCAATCATGGAGGAATTGAGAATTATTTTAAGTTTAATTAAAATAATGGTTACTACTTGGCTAAATTTCATAAGTGAGTTAAAAGAAGTTAACATTTTTCATGAAATAGTTAATTGCATGGAAGTTTGAAGTGTATGGAAGAAATTTCTAATTGCATGAGGGAGTGGACTAATTACATGAGGCAATTAAGTAATTTACATGAATAAGTGGACTAATTACATTGATAAGTTAACTAGTTTTAATTAATTAGTTAACTGATTGAAATAAATAATTGGTGCGTATTCAATAGAGTTTGATATTTATTTAAATTACTAATGGATAATAGCTCGAGTTAAATGAGTGGATTTAATTGATTAATTCTAATGTTATGCTATAGGAATTGGGAGCATCCACACTAATAATCTAAAGCAATACCATTTGTCTTGAGTTCAATAGAGATTTTTTTGGGTATGTTTCTTCTCATCATTGAATCATATATTTTCTTAGATAGAGTAACTACATTTTTAAATTATACTTTTAATGTTTATAGTACCTATAAGTATTATATTGTTATCATCCAGTGATTTTATAGGAGATTATCACTTACTAAATATATATGCATTTATGGATTCATATTGTATAGATGATATTTAAAACAAGAGATCCACCTATGATTATATCTTAACTTTATTCAACGGTGATAGAAATTGGATGAGAACATGGAAGGATATGGCCACATTTTCCAGTAGGAAAGTTTGCTAGATGGTAGCAACTCATTCCTATAAATGATCCATCTAGATTAAAATATTTTATTTAGATATGGGGATAAGTCAAGGAGTTATTATAGTTTTATGTTATATTCAAAGTGGCATATGTCTATCAAAGAAACTAACCTTCATGTAATAGCCAAGAACATTCATGTCTAGTATATTTTTTTACAACATAGTAAAGGATGGTGTAGAGTAGGAAAAGGAACTAAGACCTAACTAAGATCAACTCTTTTCACTTGACTCAAACATTCAAACACAAAATAAACTAGGGTTGATGATTGGCTTTCTACCATAATGAAGTACCAAGCTCCTAGGGTTTGGTCCTTTTGAGTTGCAAAGAGGATAATTTTAATATGTGATTTAATTCACCTATTTGAAATATAACCTAGATATAAAAATATAATTTATCACATAGACGAAAATAGAAACTAACTCTGAACAAACCAAGGTCTAGAAAATGGTGACAAAGGAGAACCTATGATTAAAATTTGAACATAAATTGTAGAGAAATGTGTGTGGGTTCCCTATACCTACATTTCTACCTTTCCAGGATCTATAAACTTTTGAGGGAAGGTTATATTTTTCTCTATATTTCATATTACTATTTTTTGATGCAACCTTTAGATCTAACCTATATACATGGAAAGAGGGGGAAAGATTGTGTTGTAGAGAGGCTTGCTCAATTCAAAACCCATTTTGGTGTTTCCCCCTCCACGTATAAAAAATGATGATGATCAAGAGGGAATGCTCTAGGTTGAACATAAGCCAAAAAAATAATTTATTTAAAATAAAAATGGTAAATGATAATATTACCTTAGTCTTGAAACGCTTGTTGAAGTGATGTTTTCACCATAAGTCACCACAAAAGTTGATTGGTGGATTATTGGATTGCTTGAAAAGTATAGAATAGGTTAGTCCATAAAACACAATAGATTAGTGTAGCTAGCATGTATAGGATAACTCAATATATCTTCACAATTTTCTCATAATCACTCCTTATTCATCCTCGCTTCTTTTTAATGTTCAAATGAGAATAAAACTTGTTTATGTGTGATCCCAACTAATATGTTTTTTTTATTATAGGCTAACCTGGGATCCTTTTAATTCTCCAAATATTAACACCAAAATTTAAATCTGAAATAGGACATAGCTAAGGTCAAGGTTTCCCACACCCTAGACTAGGTTTTTTTTGCCAATGTATATCGAGATGTCAAGGAATTTAAGATATTTTCATAATCTGACCCCAAAATGAATAAATTGTTATTATAATTAATGTTGTAGGTGAAGTAGGGTGTCCATGTATTGTGAAATTTTGAAGGGTGACAATTTATGACAATATAGATGTTTTTTCCTATTTTCTTAGGATGATTCAACATCAATTCCCTAATAATCAACATGTGGACCTAATTTATATTTATAATTTTCAAAAGTAGGTTCAACCAACATTGTAGATCAAATTTTATGGCATCCAAAAGTAGGGTCTCCCAGATTGGAAATGAAAAACATCTATGATTTCTAAAATAGAATTACACTTATTGATGAATTTATGACATATGTTATGGTATTTCATACAACATCTTTGAATGGGGATAATGCAGCACCCAATTTGGTCAGTATATTATCACAAACTTACGTCAAGTGAAAAGAATATGTTAATGAATGAGGATTTAGGTTTCATATTTTAGGTTATTTTAGGACATGATTGCCTAACTATTATTTTATACTTTAACATATTTCATTTTCTATTTCTTTAGTGATTAATATGAATTTTTTAATAGTGATTTTATAAGTACTATTATGCTAGCATAAGTACTCCAAATCTCTTATTGGTGATACTTTTGTAAAGTTTTAGAATCTACAAGTGTATTGTAGCCATTGATTACTAAATAATACCTCAAGTACTTTTTGTAGTGTAAATTTTTTATTTCAAAATATTTTTACACATAAATCATTATATTATAGTTTACTATTTTTGTGTTTATTTTGTTGTAAAAAAATTATTCTTTTATTTTTTTCACATACATCCTCTCAAAAATTAATGTAGGAATCATATTCTACATCTCTAATTTATTTCATAATCTAATCTTGGATCAGATAGATGTTAAGATGGAAGAAGGTGATTAATATTTTTTACTATATTGTTTATTACATAAATCTTAGAATTTTTTTATTGTTGATTTAGTGGGTCTAAAATTGACCCAAATGTGAATGTCCTTGTTGCAACCTTTATTAACAAGAAGATGTTGAGAAAATCTATAGATTATGGCTTTAAGGATGCCTTGCATAATTTGGGTATGTCCAAGAAAAAATGTGGTGGTAAGGAAAAAGGGGTTAAAGATAAGCTTTAAAATATATCTAAATCTAAGGGAAGATCCAAAACCCTTGGTAAGGGTAGGTTAAGATATTGAAGATGTGGTAAATGGGGTCATCTATTGTAGGAATGTAGAAATTTAAAAAAAATGTTGATTCCTCTGTTAACAATTTTTTTTTATAATGAAGTTGCAAATGCTTTCTTATTTGTGCTAACATGTATTTTAATATCTCTTAATTAATAGATTTGGGTGCATCCTACCATATGCCTCCCTACAATAAGTGGTTCTCAATATATAAAGCATATGATGGTGGGCAAGTTTTCCTCAAGAATAATAACACTTTGAGGGACAAGGAGAGGTAAAATTGGTATTGAATAATAGGGAAGTAAAAACACTCATAGATGTATTGTATATCCCATGTAATTTAATTTTGCAACCAAACTTCTTACAATGCATATGTATATTGAAGGGGATGAAAAATGAAGAATATGAATAGGAAAAAAGATTAATGGTGGAATACAATGAACTTCTCGCCAAGGAGGAGTGTCACTAGCGGTCAAAATCCAGGGAATCGTGGTTGGCCGAAGGGGATCTCAATACAAGTTTTTTCATAACACAACGAAAATTAAGCACTGTTGGAATGGAATCATGGATATCAAAGATGTTGATGGGAACGTAATGGTAGACGATGCGCAGATCCAGAAGCTAGGTGTTGATTTTTTTAAGCACTCGTGGGGGTAAGATTCGGTGGAGTGGGCAAACCTAAGCCTGTTGGAAGGCATCCATAATCTCGTATCAAATGAATATAATGATATCCTTATGGAGCCGATAACTGAAGCAGAGGTTCAGGAGGCAGTATTTCAAATGAAACCTGAGAAGGCTCCAAGGCTGGACGGGTTCAACGGTCTGTTCTATCAAGTCTGTTGGGATTTATTCGGTAAAGATGTCAAGGATTTGGTTGAAGAATCAAGACAGAAAACATACATGCTAAAAGACTTGAACAACACCAAAATAGCTTTATTTCAAGAAAAAAGAGAAAAGTGAAACCTTCTCAGACTTCAGGAGAATTTCATTATGCAATATGATTTACAAAATTGTGGTGAAGGTGATGGAAAACAGGCTTAAGAAAATACTTCCCTGTATAATTTTGTAGGAGCAGAGCGAGTTTGTGCCAAGGAGGAACATAACAGACGGGGTAATCATTGCTCATGAAATTATTCACACTCTGAAGAAAACAAAGAAGTGTGGGATGGTAGTTAAGCTGGACCTAAGTAAGGCCTATGACCGGGTTCAATGGAGGTTCCTTATTAAAACCATGGAAAAAATGGGCTTTTCGAAGAGATGGCTGAAGTGGACATTCAATTGTATTTCATCAGTACGTTACTCGGTGATCATAAATGGTGCCCCGAGGGGCTTTTTCCAAGGAGCGAGGGGCATTCGCCAAGGCAATCCACTATCTCCTTTCCTGTTTGTATTGCTAGCAGATGTTTTTAGCATATATATATCCAAGCTACGCAATCAATGGTGTTGGAAAGGAACAGCGGTGGCTCCGTCCCTACCATCAATCTCTCACCAACTTTTCGCTGATGACACAATCATGTACGATGAGTGGAAGAAGCAGATACAATGGAATTGGTGGTGGACAAGATGAGTTTGGAGGCAAGGCCTGGTATATAAATGAGGACAAATCAAACATATATTTTTTCAATGTTCCAAAAAGATCCTAGCGAAGTATTAAATGCATACTAGATTTGAATGAAGGTAATTTCCTTCGAAATACCTAGGTATTCCACTTTTTCATGGACAGGTTAAATAAAAACACTGGGAGCAAACTTATAAAAATACAAGGAGAAGATGGGGAATTGGTGGTGTTGGAAGTGGATTCACTCGAGAACCAAACACATGAACACTTAAACTTTGCAGAAAGATATGCAAGAGAATCAACTCATGTTAAAAGCACCATGTAGTATTGTTCTATCAAATTATGAACAACCTTATTAATTTTTTTTTGAAACAGAACTTCAACTTTACTCAAGGAAAATTTTAACTTGCTTTAAAGAAAGCTTTTAATGACCAGATTTGCACAAATTACTTTGTATACAAACTTAAACAAATTGACATTAATCTTTTGAACAAACTTAAAGTATCATAGCATCGACCAACTGAATGAGCACACTAACATGAAACAAAATGAGAGACAAATGCACATCACATAACACAAAGATTTCTTGAGTGGAAAAACCCTTTTGGGGTATAATAAACCACTCACAAACTGATCCTTTTATTCATTCAAAACAGCACCAACTCTATTATAATGTGGAGCACCAACTCCCATAACTTTTCTGAAGAACCAACTTCATAAAAAAACTCAAGGTATTGCAACCTATTAGAACCTTATAACTACAATGACTATCTGTAATTACAAAATTACAATAGGATACAAAATGATTTTGCAATAATTCCAAACTCAAAATAATCTATGTAATACAACCAGAGATGAAAACAATATGAGCCCACTTTTCCTCTTTACAGAATGATATTACAATAAACAATAATCTGTTTAGACTATTTCATCTCATCACAATGTCATGTGTTTCTACCAAGTATATATATAATGTTTACAAACAGTTATCCATCCTTGTCAAAAAAACCCATATTCAATAACCAGGGTTTTACAAGCTAGTAAGACAATGTTATTTAATCATGATACCCATCAAGGGTTTTTGAATAACCACAGAAAAATCAACAATATGCTGATAAAATTCCACTATAAAATGAAACCCTTGAGTTTAAACTTGGGTTGATGAAAAACGTGATTAATCCTTAACACATTTCTAATCTCCATCAAAATCTTAACCATAAAAATGGTTATATTTGAAACCAACAAAAGATCTTTCAAACTGAAAACCAATTACCTGTCAAGGCAGCCAAACTTTTACCAGCTGACTATGTAACATCTTCATGAAAACTGCCCAAACCTCTGCTTCCAGCTCAAGTGAAGACCACCATCTTTCTTGCCACTCATCAAAGACCAACATAACTAAAAACCAGGTCAGAATACCATAGCAAGCTTGCTCAATCTGCAACTATAATTTCAACATGGAGGCACTAGGGTTCGAGACTAATCTTTTGTTTACCCTATTTCTTCCTTCATTGAATACCAAATTATAACCAATAAACTTTTCAAATCCATTTAACACCGAAAAAATAATGAATTAGTGAAAGTCAAGTCACTACCAACTCACATCCATGTGAGTTATCATCACCCTATCCAAATCAGACCAACTGAATGTGTATGTAACTTTAATATATCAACTCCCAATAAGTCAATGTTTACCTTACGTGAAAGCTTGATTTATAATGAAGATAGACCAAGTCAACTCATTGTCCATGTCACCACTGGGTGACTAATTAAAAACTATCACTACATGCTTGATAATCAACCAAAGATCAATAATACCGCCTGATAATATGTATGATTGACTACCAAGGTCAATGTAACATTTATAAGCTATGAGCCCAAAAGGTATAGCATCAGCCTTAGTGCTTTATGAAAGCACTTTTAAATTAATACAAAGCACTATTTATATCAACCTGATAGCACTGTAAAATATGCTAAGTAATCAAAGTGCTTGAGAATGCTTAAGTGTTAGCACTATGAATAATCATAAGCACTATGTGTATACCAGACCCATGTAATCAACAATGCTCAATAATGCTATGTGTTAGAATTTATAAATGAAAGAATGAATACCATGTATAAATGAATAATCAATGTAACACTGAAACCTAAGTATGTAAAGCATGTAGTGCTGAGTCAAATGAAGTGTGAATTCATGCTATGTTCATGGTGCAAAATTGAAGCTCAATAGTATCAAGTATATGTGAATAAATGTATTCACCAAATGTATAAAGACATTGAATCTGAATGTAAAAGGCTGAATTGAATCAACAATATACCTTCGCAATCACCTGTAAGAGTTAACACTGCATCAAATAGACAACACCATGATCCTATGATCAATCATAGAAACATCAGTAACACAAATACATCAAAATCTAAATGTAGAAAAATATTGTCCACTGAACCAACTGTACCAAGTGAAACCATCTGAAGATGCCAAACTAAATACAATGATAATCATTATGCCAAGACTAAATCAAATGCATCAAACAATCAATATGAATCATGTAGCACCCAAACCAATTAATATGAATCAAAAGCTAAAATCAGCTATGTCTATGAAGAGATCACATAAGCAAACCCTGTGTTGACATCAAGGACAACCAACCACAAAACCAAGAGGTGGGGAGGTGGCTCACATTGGCCGGTACAGTGACTATGGTCAAAGTGGTTCTGGCAACAATCCCTATATATATGTTGGTTTTTCTGGAGCTCCCAACGAAGACGGAAAAAAAAATTGATTGTAGTTAAAAGGAAATTCTTATGGGATGGAGCCCACGAAAAAGCAATGGATTCCACTGATAGGTTAGGAGATGTTGAAATTATCCAAAGATAATCGGGGCACGGGTATCAAAGATCTGCACATATAAAACAGGGCTCCGGGGGCCAAATTGGTGTGGCACCTCTTCAGGAAACTGAAAGCTCAGTGGTGCAAGATCTTAAGAGTGAAATATATTGACGAGAAAATCCCCGAACGCATTCTAACAATTGCAAACCCAAGCCAAGTGTCATCAATCTAGAAATTCATGCTTAAGTGTAGGCTGGTAATCACCGATCACCTGACATGGATTATAAAATATGGGAGTTGTGCGTCCTTTTGGCACGACTCATGGAACGGGTTTGAACCATTGGACAGAATCCCTGAACTGGAAGTGGCCCTTCAACCAACCACTGCGAGCTATGGAAATAGTTTAAGATCATATGTGTCTCTTTCTCAAAAACATGGAAGATGGGAACATAAGTGGAAGGACTTCGAGATGGTCGAAGCTGGGGCAAGGGCAAGGGCAAGACTCAAAGGGGAACTTGCTAATAGGAGGTTGCTCATCACTAGAGAGGAAGATAATCATAAGTGGTGTGTAGTGAAATCTGGTAAATATGCTCCCAGAATCAGCTACATGGTAATCAAGAATGAAACAATGTAATAAGGACGGCCTAAGCGGTCCTATTGGGGCAGACATGTACTACCAAAGGCGAGTGCCTTTGCGTGGATGGCCATTCATGGGTGCATCTTAACTGGGGAAAGGCTGAAACGGATTGGGGCGTAGGGCCCCTTCAGATGCGCACTTTGCCAGGAGAATGAGGAGACCACCAACCACATTCTTGTGGACTGCCCTTTCGCCCAAGAGTGTTGGTCCATGGTGTGTACTAAACTGGGATGGATCAGTCCACTGTGTAATGACATCAAAGGCATTTTCGAAGCATGGCCATGTTTGGACAAAGGCTCCGATATGGCTGGGTTGTGGGAAGAAACTCCGGCAATGGTCATTTGGCAGTTGTGGTGCAAGCGTAACAACCGAATTTTTCAGAGGAAAGGAATCTAAAATCGAAAGTGTCCTTAGATCAAAATTGAAGCGGGTATTAGTGAACACTTCAACATAGCCTCGAAGTTTATATCGGTTAAGCACGTCTCTTCCTAATATAGGAAAATGTTGAAGGAATGGCCCCTAGCGAAAATGCCAAGCGATTGAATGTTTAAAAAGGCGAAGTAAAGGAAAATCACGAAATGGAAACTGCGACCATTTAGATGACAGAAACTAAACTTTGACGACGCCTCCAGGGGCGACCTAGGGTCGTCTGGGGTGGGGTATGTTTTACGGAATGATAAAGGTGAAATGTTGTGGGCAAACTCCCTCAAACTCCCCATTGAAACCAACAACGAGGTTGAGGTCGTGGGGCTAAGAGAGGGCATCAAATATTATATGAACAAAAGACTAAATTGCATTGACATCGAAGGTGATTCGGAGGTGCTCATAAGGGCAGTTGGTACAAAGCATGTACCAAGCTGGAAACTGCAGGCATGGATCGATATCATTACACCTCTGATTGAATGGATAGATGAAGTGAGGATCGGTCACATCTACAGGGAAGCGAATAGACTGGCCAATGCACTTGCAAACGTAGGGATTGAACAGGAAGAGGCCGTAAAAGGTGATAAGGACCCAAACACATGGGAAAATATAGGTGTCGTCTTGGGTGAAGATCTTTACAACTAAGAAACTCCTCGCTCTAGGTAGATTGATCTGCAGCCTTCGGTGGATTATGCAGAGGCAAGATCCTATGGTGCATCCACCTATGGCAGCTCATCTCACGGCTCTTGGAAAGGGGGTGAGAAGTCTCTGGAGGTCTCCCCCGAAAAATACAAATTGGCATAGCAAAAGAAGCACAGCGGTGTATTGGAATAGAAAGGTGAAGGAATCCATGGTGGTGGAAGTGTTGGCATTGTGCAGGTGGTATAGGATATCGACAGGCAGGGGTGAAATGAACGAGGAGGTGCTCGAGACATATGGGGCTCAGCTGGCGTGTCTCTTCAAATCACCATCAGGTGATCTAATGATAGCCATAAAACGGGTTATTGGAGAGCATAGGTTGCAAGGCGATCACCTTCATGATGGTGTAATTTTAATGGGCCTGTTCCTGACAAATGTGTTGCACATAACCAGAAGCAAGAGGCTAGCGGAGAGATGTCTAAAGCTTCTGGGAGATTTGTTCGTGGAGGCAACAACCATGGCCATTGCATCCAACGAATATTGGCCTATGGAGGGGTTCATGTGTGGGGCGGTAGATGTGGCACAGACAAGGGAAAATCAGAAAGTGGGCAAAGCGGTAGAAAATTTCAGGGCTGTAGTGCTGGCAAAGGATTTGAGCAGATTCTTAGATCATGTAGCAGCAAACAAGAATGTGTTGAATGACACAAAGATTAGCAAGATGACAGATCTTGGGCTAGTCCTGATAATAGTCGTCTCCTACATATAATGTGAGGTTTGGAAAGATTGTTCTGTGATTTAACTTTCTCTTTGAAGTAATAGAAAAGAGTGTTATTCTTTCTGTTTAAAAACAGCATGTGTATATGAATTTCATACACAATTCTATTTTTTATTATTTTTATTTTTAAATTAAAAACTAAGTGTGATCTGACAGAATCAGTGGATCTTTGTGATGTTGGTTGTTGTAATCGTCTTCATCTTCCTCCTTAACAAGGATAGCTCATGCACAACAGATATAGACATCCTACTCTGAAGGTGAATAGGGAGGGAGATGGTCTCCTCCACCTCAAGGAGTCTTAAAAATCAACACGGATGACTCTTCTCGAGGAAACCATGGTCATGCTGGAATTGGTGGTGTTGGTTGGGATAGATCTGAAGATGTTCAGTTTTTCTTCTCTATTTATAAGGGTATTCATACTAATAATCTAATGGAGGCTCAGGCCATTTTATCGGTTGTGAAGCAGAGAAGTCAATTGGGGTGGCGAAGGATCATATGTGAGTCTGATTCCCAGGTTGTGGTGAACTTGTTGAATAAGTGGCATTTAAATGATGTTAGCTGGAATTTGGCTTTGATTGTTGCATAGATTCTCAACCTCTGTGCTTCTTTGGAGTTTGTTACTTACACTCATATTCCTAGAGAATGGAATGGTGTTGCTGATTGTTTGACTAAATGGGCTTCTGAGCATATTCATGATTGGAATTTGGTGGATCGGGGTCAATTACCCCTGGATCTATCTCAACAGTTGGATCACTTGGTGGAGTTTGATAGGGCTATGTAATGCCCTTGCTTTGTACTTCTTCTTGTTTTAATAAAAAAATGACCCCTCTTTATGTAAAAATAATAATTTTGATAGGAAAAAAATTATAATTGTAAAGAAGAAAATACAATAAAATTTTAAAAGAATAAAATATTCAACTTTAACCATCATAAAAGGCGGCCTTGCAAATACTAGTAGGAAAATTTTGTTCTTTGATTTGTAAACAAATTGAGAGAAACATTGATACAATTGAATTGGGATCAAGGATGGAACCATTTATTTTTAAACTATCTATTTTGTAGAAGAGATACCCTTACGAAAGATGTATGGGTATTTATACTTTTCCTATTTAAACATATTGGTGTGTAAACTACGGTATAGAAATGTGTATTTATAGTTTACAAAGATTCATATCATAGAGTTCACAAGTTGTACTAAAAGATTGAGATATAATTGTGTTATAATTATATTAGATAATAATAAAAAGTTTAGATATATTTATTTTTTATTTGACTTTTTTTGTAATATATAATATTTAAAAATATATATATATATAATTTTTTAAGGTAAGTAAGAATTATATATTATAAAATAATTAATATTTAAATTTATTATATTTAATTAAATGAGTTTAAGTGATAAATTAAGATTTTTAAATAAAAATAAAGGTGAATGAATATTGTATTGTTAAGCTAAATAACATTATACTTTTATTTTGATGATAATCATTTTAATATCCTTTTTATTTTTAGTTAAAATGGAAAATTTTAAATAAATAGTAATAAAAAAAAGTAAATTACTATATAATAATGAGATAATTTTGTCTCTCATCACAAAATTAATTTAATATATTAGATTTTAATTTAATAAAATATATAATATATTATATAATATATATACATATTATAATATGATGTTAAAGTTAATATATTACATGTAATTTAATATATTAATATAGTATATAATCTAATATAATATATTAAAAATAATTTAATAATATAATATACTAAAATATATTAAATCATATATTAGATTTTATATATTATATAGTATATATATTTTAATTTGTTATAGATTATTTTTCATATATTAGATACTAAAATTTTAATTATATTTAAAGATATAACAAGTAAATAAATATTTAGAATGAAAAATACTTTTTTTGAATTGTGTAAATAAAAATATAAAAACAAGAGTTGTAGGTAGTGAAGTTCCTGCCAAAAAGTTATAGAATAATTATGTTTTAATTAGTTGTGTTTGATAAGTTTTAACAACAATGTTGATAAAACAAATAAATAAATAATCAATTAATCAATGAAACTGCATCTAGAGGTGGTGATCAAATAATAAACCAAATCAAAAGGAATAAAAGATGCCTCATACCCCATATGTATGACTCTCGTGGTAAGATTTGTGCCACTAGGATACAAATCACAGATATTATTCAACTGGTTAACAACGACAATAATTTTAGACACAAATGCGGTCGGATTTGCATTACAATTAATAGTCTATTGGTTATCATCAAAAATAATTTTGGACACATCCAATAGAACATGCCTATCTAAGCTATAAAAGGATGTTTTAGATGCAAATCTACTAATTGGTGTTGGTTCATGAATAGATGTTGTTTTCTGAAAAGAAAGACTACCAAAACTTTGTGCAAATTTCCTGTTGAAAGCTAAGAGTGGTTGCATAAGATCTTAATGTTCAGATAAATCAGTTCAAAAGCTTATCTGGCTTTGATGGTAACTGAAATATTTTGGAGTGAGTATTCGTTGAAATGGTTTGAAGATTGATTGCATTTACTAATACTTTGTGAGCTTGGTTTTATTTGTGATCTTAGAGTTAGTAATCTTTGAGTTGAAACTATTGTTAGTTAGAAGCCCCTCTCTATGATGACTAGCAAAAAACAATGTTTGGAATTATCACCTAGTTGTGTGCTATTCAAAGCCTTGAATAATCTACTTCAACTCATTCAATGGAATTGCAAGGATTGTGGTCTTGCCATGCATTTGTCTTTGGAGAACCTAAAGGGTTACCACTGCAATGTATACAGGATTATGTGATTCAACCAATGCTAGAGAATGTAACCATAATATCCACCCTTATTGGTACTCTTTCCTCTAAAAGATAAAAATAGAAAAAAAAACATCTAAGACCTATTTCAAGTAGTGTCATTCAATTGAGCATAGGTCCTTACTCTTCACCAATTCACTTGGTTCAAAAAAATATGGGCCTTGGGAAAACTTTGTATTTATCTTCAAGAGCTGAATAAAATTACTATCAAGGACAAATTTCCTATTACAATGGTTGATGAGCTCTTGAATGAACTACATGGCACCCGCTTCCTCTCTGCTTCTTCTCCAAGCTTGCTTTATGATTGGAATATTATTAGATCTGTGTTAGAAGGACATTCCTAAGATGACTTTTAGAACTCATGATGACCATTATGAATTTCTTGTCATGCCATTCAACCTCATTATAGCTCTATCAACATTTGAAAGCTTGTTGAATGAGGTTTTTAAGTCATTTCTCAAAGAACTGATCTATCTTCTTTGATGATATCCTTGTGTATATTGTGAAATGTTCCACTACTACCCTAGTTTTTGATGTAGGGTTTTGGTGTAAATATAAGTGATAAGTCAAAAAAATTAGAGATGTTCATGCATAGATCATACTGTTGTCACAAACCCCCATGTGATTAAATGAACAAATCAGAGTAAACAAAATCCCTTCTACTATGTCATTCAATGAATGTTTTTATGAGTTTCCAGGTTGTTGGGACAAGTTTTGAGGGTATATACTTGAAGCTTTACTATCATATATTATGGATGGATGAAGAAGTGGATATATATAGTTAAGTTATTAATCATCAAAACCCAAAAGTTTTATGATATAATAAAGGAGGAGGATATATCAAAAAGTACATTTGAACGCGAAAGTATTATAAATAAGAGGATATTTTACAAATATAAAAAATGTAAATTATATCTATACAACCCAAAAGATTATGCAAGGCTTGCATTACCTAGAAAATGTAAAGGTGATGTTGCATATGAAGGACTAAGTAGTCCAATTATATCCAACATTAGAAAAGTAAAATCCCCAATGGATGTAGAGAAATTGTGGAGGAATCAAATGAGATATCTATGTGTAATAGGCTAACACTTGATAATGGTATGGTTTTTGTTTCTTTGCATCTTCAAATTGTCCAAAGTGAAATAGCATCACACTTCATAATAGTTCCACAAGAGGGTGCAAACTTCCTATTATGAGAGATGAAATTAAAATTACTTCCCTAAAGGTACCAAATTACTTCGAGGAGAACTAAAAAAAATATATCTTTCTAATGGGAAAAACAAGGAGACAAAACCTTATATCTACATAGTGCAAGAGGACATATCATAGTCATATTCTAAATCTATTAATTTCTTTCTTTTTTGAGATAGACATTCATACCTATTATATCTGCTATGAGTTTTTTTAAAAAACTCTTAAAAACTGTTCACCATAACTACATAGTTTGAAACTATCTATTATTCAATTTTCACCAACTATAAAAAATGGTCAATTTAAATCATTTAAAAATTACAAATTTGAAAACTGATTTTTTTGAAAAAAACTTAATATTTTTTATTAGTCTAAACCACTATAGTTCTATGGCAGGAACGGATACTTGATAAAGAGTTTAGAATAATAATTTTGATTGGTTTGTTACCATATAATAATTATAGGTTGCAATAATCGAATTGAAACATGATAAATAATTTAGAATAATAAGTTTGATTGGTTTGTTGCCATATAATAATTAAAATTAGAATAATAAGTTTGATTGGTTTGTTACCATTTAATAATTATAAGTTGTAATAATGGAATTGAAACTTGATAAATAATTTAAAATAATAAGTTTAATAAGTTTGTTGCTATATAATAATTAAAATTTTGAGAGATTAAATTGAATATATTTAAATTTGAAAAATTTAATATATTTTACTTTTAACCTCATCACCACTTTTTTGCCATGTAAAAACCTTGTTTCATAATGCTGGAAACATTTTGTTTTGGTTATCTTTTACCCAATATAGAATTTTAAATCACTATTTGTAACTATTTTTAAAAGTGTTTAAAAAGAATTTCAAAACTTTAACTTTTTCATAATAATTGTATTCTCAATATCAAATATTAAATGAGTTTTAATTATATTTTATTTAAAATATGACAAGTAAATAAATGTATAGAATGAAAAATATAAGCTAAATATTTTTTTTGATTAAAATGCCTTGAAAAAATGTGATAAAAATTTATGTCAAGCCAATAAAATTGAGAAAAAATAAGTTTTGAAATTTGAAAATTTAAAAATCTCTTTTGATTGAATGCAAGTAAATCGTTTAATCACTAATTAAAAATTACCCCTCACTATAATTATATTATAGAAACTAATAAATTGTATATAATACTTTATCTAACATATTAATAAAAAATTATATACTATATAATTTATACAATAAAATATAATAGAATATCATACTATTATCATATATTTTTCACCGGTAAAAGCATTGTTACCATCAACAACATTTGATAAAGTTCTAAAACTATATAATAATATGCCAAAATATTTGTGCTTATCGCCCATT
>VDFB02058242.1:58079510-58092610 GCA_007258455.2 Sequoia sempervirens
GTAACTATATATATTTAAAACTACCAATGTTTAGGTAAGGCTCTATCTAAGTTCTAATCAATATATGAAGAGATTTGAGAATAATAGGGATTAACTAAGGGAAAATAAACAAGTAAATAAATAAATATCTTGAGGGATGTACATAGTTCAGCTCAATGTAGCACGTAGCAAATGCTCTCTCACTCTATGCAGCCTCTAGAAACTTTCAAGAATACCTTGTCTGAAATAGTGTATGCAAAAAAAATTTTGAAGTCAAATTCTGGTGCCAACTTATATACCTATTAATCGGCCTGAGGGAAGATTTAGGCGGGAAACATAACTATCTTTGCAACTCGACAAGGAAACATAGCTTGGGACACCTCCAGATGTAGCCCACGATCTTCACACTTGTGGTCGCCATTGATAAGTTCCACGACCTCTTGAGACCTGCACATCATCAGAGGGCTAATGTAAAGGACATAAGATGATAGAAGACGTGAAAAAAAATTCCTCAACTTTACTTGCACCTTATTTTTCTTGAATTTGTAGTTTATAATGTTTATGACTCTTTGGTATAGGGGAGCCTGTAGGGTCAGGTGGGAAAGGCTACATGTCATATTACACTTAATAGACCTATTTTTTTTTAGCATTAGGAAGAAGGTAAGGTGTCGCTCTGTGCTAGCATGGTTTAAGCTAGAATGGTTAATATTAGTTTCGTTCCTTCACCCTTACTTGAGACACCCTCTTTTATCTCATGATCGGTTTGGAATGAGCACTGAGCCTGCACAATGCTTATCCCTATACACTAAGCCTACATGTTCAACACAAATGACTCACATTTCTAGCTACGGTATGCGTAAGTTCTTTGATCATGATAGTACACAGCTTCACCTGTCTTTTCAGCTTGGGGCATGTCAGGGAATGAATCTCGAGAAAAATCCTTCAAGGAAGATCACTTTCAGATTTCTTAACGATGCCTGCAATAGGTTGATGAAATCTTAGTTAACGTGAAAGGTGCCATCAGTCTTAAATAGGCCCGAAGTTCAGACGAGCACACCTGGTAATAGCCATAAGAAGAAAGAAAGAACAAAAAAAATAATCTATACAGTCTTGTCTATGGATAGCAACATTAGATCATGACTAAATAAGTTCTCATCTTATCTCCCCGTTCCGTTGTGTTGGTTTGCATTTCTGCACACCACTTATAATATTATGGGTTTGAAAATGAAATTCTTGAACTTCAGAAAGCTAAATGACCATGATTACCATATCTTTTTGGGTTAATATTAATACTTATAAGATTGACATTGAAGCACTGTACTAATGGTATCTCTAGTGTTTGGATGACTTCTTGCTAAATTCTACCACATTAAGCAGAGCGTCCAGTGAGCTATATAGTGTCTGAGTTGCCTTGTTAGCTCGTAGAAATATGAACTATTACAAGAGAGGCCTTGAGACAGTAAATACTCTTGTGTGTGGATTGGCATAATATAAGAATCTAATTAGAGTTTTCCATAAAAGTGCATGCAGTCACCATCTATCATTGGCGAGTAGATTACCTTTCAGATAGTATTGTAATAGTTAAATTTTTAATAGGGACTTAACTCTATATGACAGTATATTAGCGAACATAAATTGTCGTGCATTCAAAATAAGTCAACTAGCATGCTTGCAGGTAAATAAATGAGGCCTGTTCAAATAATGAATTACTACGTATGTAGTTTCCTTAGTGTAAAAAAAAAAAAAGAGGCATTTGCATGGATAGGATTTAAACAAAAATGTAAAAAGACATAACTATATTTTCTCTTCCATCTTTAGTGCCCACATTATGGAGAATTTAGGCAAGGTCATGTTTTTTCTTTATACCTATCTAAATCTAAGCAGATAGATTATATATGTGGAAGGGAGGAAATAGTGGGGAAAAACCTGAATTCTAATTCATGCCATGTATTTTAAAGAGAAAATAAACAATTATAAAGTTATTCTTAAAAAAAAAGAGAAAAGAGATATAAAGGCAAGTATAAATAAATATCTTATATGTATATATACATTATAAGAAAGTTAAATTGAGTGTTATATATAATATAAGTTAAATTATTAAAAAAAATATATTAATGAATATCTTATAAGAAAGTTAAATTGAGTATTATATTTAATATAAGCGAAATTATATATATATATATATGTAAGTGGAATAGTTAAGGTATTTAAAATTTATATAAAATAAAGAGAATATATATATTTAAAAAAAAAAAATGTTAGATTATTATTTTTATAAGGGAAGTAATTTTTAGTATTAATTTTGATAGTGAGTGTTGTCAATATAACATTAATATTTGTAATAAAAGTAATAGTAAGGGTTAATATAAATATGATTAACTCTAATAGTTGGTGTGGAATAATATTATCAATGAGGATGAATAATAGTGTGATCTTCCTGTCAATGACATGATGATGAGGAGCAAAACCAAAAAAAAAAAAAAAATGCTGCTTTTTCCCTATAGATAATTCCTTGGGCATTACATTTTGGTATCAGAGCCTAGGTTCTAACTCTAGGAACCCTGGGCATTGGTTGGGTCTCACAATAGGAAAGTTTGGTGATGTATGGATGAAAATTGTATCTTGCAATTGTCATATAGATTATTAATAGAAATTCAACTCTTGAACATGGAACAACATTATGGATAATATTAAGTGAACGAATTAGGGAGGTGGGATCCTCAGGAGTTCGGAAACCAATATTGCAAGTTGAAGCAATGTGTGCTCATAGTTGGCCAACTTTAAACCATGAAAACACCCCTTTATGTACACCTAATTGTGGCTTCTCATACAAACTAAGGTAAAGGAAATCTAGTCATCAAATAGGAAAAATACTCCCAATTCTTCTTCTTCCCCATGGGTGACTTGATTGAAGTTACCTAGAGATTGTGTTGTGGAAACTTATGCAATTGAGGAAATTTTTATTATCATTTCGTTATTTTGATTTTATTTACTTAGTCATTTATTTATTTTCTTGTTTTCTTGTTTTTATTTTTTTTTCAACAATTTGAAATTGTTAAAGTTATTTGACCTTTTGGACCTCAAAATTGTCCTTTTTCCTCAAGGACTATTTCAATTTGACTTAAATGGTTTAAATTTTGAAATTGTTTCATGGTGGCCACCGTTGAAAGTTTTATCATCATATTCAAATTTTCATTGGTTGATTTTTATTGGAAATTTTATTCGTTGCTATATTGAAATTTCCTTGTTTTGAGGATTTTATCAACATTGTTGTTATTGGTATTTGCATAAGTAATATGAGTGACTGAGTCTTTCACACTCTAGGGGAAAATTTACATACTTGGAATCAAATAAGGAAAAGTAGAGGGTTGATTTAGAAATGGGTCCATAGCTAGTAGTCACACTAAGGCCATAATGGGCAAGGGATTCCAAGACTAGGGTAACACCATGTAAGGTCGATATAAGGATTTTCATGATATAAATATTATAAAACTTAGATGCTATGTGTAACATTACGCAAGAATAGGGTAGCTATTATAATTGAAAGGAAGTACACACTAATAATGGAAGTTCATTGTGAAGGGACTTGGATTGGATCCTTTGTAGTAACCCTAAGATTCAATATCAAATAGGAGTTCCCTGTGTTTAATTAACGAATAAGGTCAATACAATATTTTGACCTTGTTGAGATACTTCTAACTACTTAATTGAACCCTAGGAAATAATGTTAAGGTGTTCTATCTCATTTATGTGAACTATGAAAGATGGTGTTCATGACCACCACTCGGTGGACAAGAAGTAAAGGGGTTTCTAATTTTATTATGACCCCATAGAAATACATATTTCTTAACCAATAAACCTACTCAAAACTAGTATTCGCTATATCAACATATGAGTAATAGCATTTTCATAAGATTCTAGATGATATTGATTTTCTTATATAGGATGCATTTCTATCATGTTTATTTGTAAGTATGTAAAATGTGTATGATATTAAAGCCCTTAAATAGTTGTTTTGTAAGTCTAGTGTGAAGTCTTAACCCTTCTAGCCAAGAGTTTACACCTAATTTAGAAATGTCATTTCTTGGTGTCAGAGATGTGGGAAGATATTTTAGCAAGACGAATGTGGAAACGGGCCAAGAAGACAAAGATTGCAGATGTACCCATGATTAGAGTTAAGAAGAGGCCACCAATTGAACTAGAAATTTATGATACATAAACACTAGCTATGGCTATAAAATGACTAAAGCAAGAAAAGGATAAGAGAAAGCCATCACAAGGGGAAACTCCCACTAGGCCAACACCTACCTATGGAAAAGAAGGAGACATATTAGCCTTAGATAACAAGAAATAAATGAAAGAATTTTACCTCAATACAAGTTGTAACTATACTCCTTTTGGGACTAAAACTAGTCCATGATATATGAACTCTTCATGACATTTCATGAATACAAGCTACTTTGTTTCATAATCTTTCGCTATGTATGGATTTTTATTACTCATACATTTATCGTCTCGTTGTGCATATGTGTGAGTGGTATTTGATTACATCTAATTCTTATACATTATACTAAGAGAGTTGAATATACAAGGATTATTGTATACTAATAATGTATATGTAAATTATGATGTTCTTTTAATGAAATAAATTATAATGCTCGATGGTAAATAAATGGAAGACCCAACAAATCCTGACCATGTTGGATGTTTCTTAGATATAGATTTAGATGAATAATCATTATTATGATAAAAATTGGAAAATATCCATCATCAAGTGGAGTGATCAATTTTGTTTTCATGTTCCTATATGAATAGGTAGGAAATTTTAGAACTAAAATGCTTAAACTTTGTTAGATATGTGGATATCATGTGACTATCTCCTTAAGTGATTAAAATTAGTGGAATGATTATATGAATAATATTGAAGTGGGTTCTTCAGGTCATACTTTAAGTAATGCCTTAGTGAAATTCGAATCAATGAAGTAATAGTGGCTGTTAAACTTTGCACCAATCCTCCTTATAATATAATTCTCTCCTAAGCTTGTAATGTAGGTAGTACATTCATATTTTACACGCATTATTATGAATGAATGTGATCATCAATTAAATTTAGTTTGAAATTGGTAACTAATGAAAACAAAATGTTTGAATTTTGGTACAGTTGTTTATGAGGCTTATGGATGAACTAGAACATTCTCTTTATTCTATAGGAATGGCTAGGATGAGACGTCAATTTGGTAAGACTTCAAGAGGCACACAACCTTCTCCATCCTATCTTAGCCCTCATACTTTAGTGTATTCTCATCAGGGACGCCCATCAAAACAAAACTCTCAAATCAGTCATGTGATACAAGAGATGATTGAAATTATTTGGGAGAGGTTACCTCCAAAAGTTGAGGCTCATTAGGAAAAACAACCTCAACCTCTTGTAGGAGAAAATAGTGGAGAAAATCAATGAGGTAGCAAAGACCCTTGTCAGCTCTTGGAAATGACACCATAAGAGGAATATAGGTGAACCCCATAATTTAGGACAACAAGGACTCGTAGGTGCTCAAATTTTGAGAACGATACATGAAATTAATGCAATGGGTGAATCATCTTCAAAATGAAAGGTTTTTGGCAAAGCAAGCCATTAGAAATTTGAACACAAGGATAAGAGACCTTACTCCTATTGTTTATCCTAGGAGATTTCAAATGCTAACATTTTAGCAAAGGGGACTTGAAGGCCACTTCATAGGAATCACCAAGATTCCCATAGACTCCATCCAAGGTCACAAGGTCTACCAAAAAAAAAAATAGCAAAGGAAAAAGTTAGAAAGGAAAATATTAACAAAGGAACACCCAAGGGTCGCTTAAAGGTAGGACAAGCAAATAGTATCCAAATAGATCTCAACCCCCTTGAGAAAGGTGTGGGTCTAGTAGGAACACAACAAGTTTCTAAGGAATCCCTTGATGTGAATAAACCCAAGTCATCTCAAGTTAATTTTGTGTATTCAATTCAAGTAAAATTCAACGATTCTTGTTTCTTATGTGGGTAAGTGGGACATAAAGCTATAGAATGTCCATGTACGTGTGATTTAGATAAAAGTAAGGATGAAGTGCTTTAGAAAGAAATTAGTGCAGGTAACTCTTCCATCAACACTTGTAAACTTCCAGGAGGAAGTTCATTCCTAGAGGGGGAGGATGTGAGGCCCACCCCTATGCCACATCTAAAACTTGGAGTATTTTGAGTTTGGTTATTATCTATGCCTATTGATAAGATTGATGACGAGATATTTAAATGTTTAAGTTCATATGATGATTGATCAAATTTTATGCTAGTTATTGAGTTTGTTTATTTTGAATCTAGAAACTTAATGATGAATGAATGAAACCAATGGTGGGAACCAATCATGTTCCAATTGGATGAGTATGAAAGTTATGGTTAATGAAAATGGGATAAGATAGGTGGCTAATGATTTTTCAATTATGTTGTTGGATCTTTATGCTATGTGAATTATGAATCTTGTGTAAATGCAATGGTTTGATTTTTATATGAATATGATTTACTTGGATGTATTAACGTGTGTATTGAGTGTGTAGGTACATTTTCCATGGCCAATGGAAATTGGAGGCAACTCTTGGGAACCCTATGTAAATTAACCAGTGAAACCGAGCTAAAGTCCATATGAAGGGACTATAGTTCCATCATGTAATTATTGGTGTTATTTGTGAATGTTTTTAATTTGGTTTTTATTGCCACGTCAGCCCATCCTGGAGGTGAGTTGTCTATCCAAGTGGACAAACTCGGATTTGAACTTTTAGGCACTTTTTGGGGATTGAAAAGTGATATTTTTAAAGTGTTTTTATGGGTTTAAGGTCCCTAGGGCAGGTACCTATGGGTTAGGTACCTTTTTATCTCAAAATCATGGGTCAGTCTCAAGATATGGCACTCTTTTTGAGGCCTTAAAGAAGTTTGACGAAAATAAGGTTTGGGAAGTGGGATGGGGACTAGTCCCTTTCCAATCCCACTTCTCCATGTTGTCTTGGAAGTCTCCCAAGTCCTCACACATGTGTGAGAACACATGGGTGAGTGTGCCTGGGAGGGTGAATGGAAGGTTGACGAATGCCAACTCCCTATTCAAAGGAATTAAAACTTGAGTTTCTATAAAGCAAACTCAAAACAAGGGTTAGGGGATTCTTTTGCATTCTTGATTTTGGTTGAATTTTGGGGGAGTGAGGAGTTTGAAGAAAAATCTTGGAAGAAGAGGAGTTGTGTGGATCCTCAACCCATCTTTCCTTGAGCTTGGTTTTAAGGTAGATTCACCACTTTTGTTTTCTACTTCTTCATGTTTGTATTTGAAAGATTATATGTGTAGGTGAAAAGATGTGCTTGAAATTTTATCTATTGTGTTTGATTTGTATGTTTATTTCAAATTGCTCTTGGAGCATATCTTCTTGTGTTTTTGATGTATTATGTGTTATGGGAAAAAAGGGTTGTGTAGGGATAGGCTCACCCAAGTTGGGAAGAGCATCCCTTGTTGGGGATGGTATGGAGTAGGAACCTCCATGGGGAAGTTTAATCCCTCCTTAAGAGGAGAGGCTCAAAAAGGGTATGAGTACCCATATGTAATTGTGAAATGGTATAAATGGTTTTGGTGGTATGGGTTTTGGAGAAAGAGAAGATATTAAAGAAAGGTTGCATCTGAAATGATGGGAGTATGATATTTACTTGTTCTTATTACTATTATTATAAATCCCCATATGGAGTGCATAATCCACCCTGCATCCCCGACATTGGATTCTTGATGGAATCCTAAAGTTATGTGAAAAATCCCTTGGGTGGGTGTGAAAATAATCTTGTGTGTACCTTGTGTGTGTAAATATTGTTTTGTTTGGTTTTGTTTGTACCCAGCTCCCTCGATTGCCTCCTAGCTTTGGGGTGGTTGGTTTTCCAACCAAAGGTTGGGAGGTGAGCACTACCTTGGCTATAGAAAATATGTTTGTGTTTTGTGTAGGTTGGAGATGATATGAAGATCTTACAAACTTTGGAAAGGTTACCATTTTGTTATATCATTATGTCTATGAGGCAAAGATAACCTCACTAAAATGTAACTACCTTTATTGGTAGGGGTGGGAGAAAAGTGTATATGTGTAAAAGTGGTGTATATTTGCATGATGTTGTGACTCTATAACTAAGGGTGAAAATAAACACTTTTTTTAAAATCAATTTCATTGTCCTTTCATTTAGGAGAATACGTATTTCATTTCAACGAATAAATGTTAATTTCAAAATAAAGTTACTGTATTCATTTGTTGGCTTAAAGGAGTATGATATGTTCGGCTGTGAAACATATATGAGTAGCTTGGTAGGTTTCATGTTGTTGAACTGTAAATGGCATATCTTTTGTTATCTAGG
Source organism: Sequoia sempervirens (assembly GCA_007258455.2). Lineage (NCBI taxonomy): Eukaryota > Viridiplantae > Streptophyta > Pinopsida > Cupressales > Cupressaceae > Sequoia > Sequoia sempervirens. The sequence goes on from VDFB02058242.1 coordinate 58,087,888, forward strand.
AATAATGCATTTACCTTGCAAGAAAGAGAAAAGGGGATTATTCTAAAAATAAAGATTATAACTTAATATTCTGTCAAAAGAAAGCAAACCAGTAAATGAGTGTATATATGAATGGATTTATTATTTTGATCCTAAGTCCCTTATCTTCCCTTCATTTCAAAGAAAGCAACATAAGCAAACTAGAGATATTAATGTAGTTACTGCTCAATAGATAAATAAATAAAAATATTGTTCAGAACAGAATACCTGAATAGATGTCAGTAATTTGGAATTAAGACAAATAGATTCATTGTATTCACATCAGAGTGAACCCTTCCCTTATATTATGATTTGCTCTCCTTGCTTCTGTAATAAGTTTTGTGAACTCATCTACTAGATCTTTCTATATATATAAACTAAAGGAGAAAGGAGAAAAGTATTAATCAGTTTCTGGTTTGAGTTATTAGAGGAAATAAGAAAAGTTTTGCAAGTATAGGGATACTTAAATAAAACTATGTACTGCTCATTAGGAAATTACAGTATTTAGTTTAAATTATTGTTACTCTCTTTAGTAAGATAACTATACAAGGGCAATAAGGAAACACTATGTTCTTTACTCAAACAAGCATAATATTATAAAGGCAATACATGCATAATGTAGGTTTACGTGAGATAGTGATTTCTGTTATTGTTTTACTTTAATAGGAAAAATAATCCTAACCAGTTCCTATGATTTAGAGGTAGTAAACCTATATCAGATGTAGTATGACAAAAAAAATGGGTAAAGCTCACGAAATAACTTAGCTTCATGCCTAGAAATATCACAACTGTTCACATTATCATTTGGTAATAATTAGAAAAAGCAATGTACTTGGCATTAACCTTTCTGAGATAAGGGAGTCATACGTGAAACATCTCTATGTAACTATATATATTTAAAACTACCAATGTTTAGGTAAGGCTCTATCTAAGTTCTAATCAATATATGAAGAGATTTGAGAATAATAGGGATTAACTAAGGAAAAATAAACAAGTAAATAAATAAATATCTTGAGGGATGTACATAGTTCGGCTCAATGTAGCACGTAGCAAATGCTCTCTCACTCTGTGCAGCCTCTAGAAACTTTCAAGAATACCTTGTCTGAAATAGTGTATGCAAAAACATTTTTGAAGTCAAATTCTCGTGCCAACTTATATACCTATTAATCGGCCTGAGGGAAGATTTAGGTGGGAAACATAACTATCTTTGCAACTCGACAAGGAAACATAGCTTGGGACACCTCCAGATGTAGCCCTCAATCTTCACACTTGTGGTCGCCATTGATAAGTTCCACAACCTCTTGAGACCTACACATCATCAGAGGGTTAATGTAAAGAACATAATACGATAGAAGATGTGAAAACAAATTCCTCAACTTTACTTGCATCTTATTTTTCTTGAATTTGTAGTTTATAATGTTTATGACTCTCTGGTATAGGGGAGCCTGTAGGGTCACGTGGGAAAGGCTACATGCTATATTACACTTATCAGTCCTATTTTTTAGCATTATGAAGGTAAGACGTCACTTTCTGCTAGCGTGGTTTAAGCTAGAGTCGTTAATATTAGTTTTGTTCCTCCCTTATTTGAGACGCCCTCTTTTATCTCATGTTCGGTTTGGAATGGGCACCGAGTCTGCGCAACACTTATCCCTATACACTAAGTCTACATGTTCAGCGCAAATGCCTGACATTTCCAGCTTCGTAGTACAGTCTATGTAAGTCCTTTGACCATGACAGTATGCAGCTTCACCTGTCTTTTCAGCTTGAGGCATGTCAGGAAATGAATCTCGAGACAGATCCTTCCAGGAAGATCACTTTCAGATTTCTTAACAATGCCTCCAATAGGTCGCTGAAATCTTAGTTAACGTGAAAGGACCATCGGTCTTAAATAGGCCCGAAGTTCAGACGAGCACACCTGGTAATAGCCAAAAGAACAAAGAAAGAACAAAAAAAAAAAAAAATCTACAGTCTTGTCTATGGATAGCAACATTAGATCATGACTAAATAAGTTCTCATCTTATCTCCCCGTCCCATTGTGTTGGTTTGTATTTCTGCACACCACCTATAATATTATGGGTTTGAAAACGAAATTCTTGAACTTCAGGGAGCTAAATGACCATGATTACCATATATTTTTGGGTTCATATTAATACTTATAAGATTGACATTGAAGCACTGTACTAATGGTGTCACCAGTGTTTGGATGACTTCTTGCTAAATTCTGCCACCTTAAGCAGAGCGCCCAGTGAGTGTTATAGCATCTGAGATGTCTTGTCAGCTCATCGATATATGTACTATTACAAAAGAGTCCTTGGGACAGTAAATACTCCTGTGTGTGGATTGGCGTAATATAAGAATCTAATTAGAGTTTTCCATAAAAGTTCATGCAGTCACCATCTATCATTGACGAGTAGATTACTTTTTAGATAGTATTGTAATAGTTAAATTTTTAATAGGGACTTAACTCTATATGACAGTATATTAGCAAACATAAATTGCCGTGCATTCAAAATAAGTCAACTAGCATGCTTGTAGGTAAATAAATGAGGCATGTTCAAATAATGAATTGCTTTTTAGATATGTAGTTTCCTTAGTGTAAAAAAAAAAGGCTTTTGTATGGATAGAATTTAAACCAAAATGAAAAAGACATAAAAAAAAAAAAAAATTCCATCTTTAGTGCCCACGTTATGGAGAATTTAGGCATGGTCATGTTTTTTTTAATATACCTATCTAAATCTAAGCAAATGGATTATGTACGTGGAAGAAAGGAAATAGTGGGGAAAAACATGACTTCGAATTCTTGCCATGTATTTTAAAAAGAAAAATAAACAATTATAAAGTCATTTAGAAAAGAGATACAAAGGAAAGAGGTATAAATAAATATCTTATATACATATATACATTATAAGAAGGTTAAATTGAGTGTTATATATAATATAAGTTAAATTATAAAAATATATTAATAAATATCTTATAAGAAAGTTAAATTGAGTATTATATTTAATATAAGTGAAATTATATATATATATATATAAGAAGTGGAATAGTTAAGGTATCTAAAGTTTATATAAAATAAAGAGAATATTTTTTTTTAAATGTTAGTGGAAGTAACTTTTAGTATTAATTTTGATAGTGAGTGTTGTCAATATAACATTAGTATTTGTAATAAAAGTAATAGTAAAGGTTAATATAAATATGATTAACTTTAATAGTTGACATGGGACAATATTATCAATGAGGGTGAATAATAGTAAGATCTACATGTTAATGAAATCATGGTGATGAGCAAACCAAAAAAAAATGTTGGGTTTTTTTTCCCTATAGATAATTTTGGGTATTACGCTTTGGTTCCATACCTTATTCAGTCATATCTTGGGCATACAAACTCCTTTTGAGCCTGTTCAAGTTGTGTTGGACTCAAAATTTTAGGAACTTTAATTTAGAGATGATTACTAGAGCATATGGGATACTTCATTTTTTTATGTCGAGTATCCCCCTAGATCAGCCCTCCTCACTGGAGAGCTTTTGGACCTCTAAAAGCTTGGTTACTCAGAAAGCAAGTGAGGGTAGAGTTTTCTCACTTTACCAATTTCCATCCTTTTTTCCTTGCTTGGATTCATCCCCTTTAGTCCCAATCTGAGGTATTCAATATCTCCTCTTCATGAAGTCCTAACTTTTCTATCTAAGATAACATCCTTTGGCAACTCAGACATGTACTCTAGTGAAAGATCATCAACTGATGGAACCTAAATGTCTGTGTCTTCATTCAGTATCATTGGAGGCTTGTACAAATTTAGATTCTCAACATTGACAACTGAATAGATGTACATGTATGGAGGAAGATTAAGGTGGAAGGCATCAGTTCCAATATTTTCCAAGATCTCAAAGGGACAATACCCAATCAACTTGAGCTTCCTTCCTTCACCTTGCATTATTTCCTTGCTAATATGTAACCAGACTTTGTCTCCAACCTGGAAATGGTGATCATTGTGATGCTTATCATGTCAAGCCTTGTATTTGGCTTGGCTCTTCTCCAACTATGCTTCCACTACCTAATGAATTACTTGGAATTTTTGGATGAACTTTAAAGCCTTCTTTGCATCATGGCATCCATCTTCAACATCATATTTCCAAAAAGAAAAATCCATCGATGTTTTAGGCACATAACCGAAGCAAGTCTCAAAAGGAGACCTCTTTTTAGAAGAGTGTGCTGCATGGTTGTAAGCATGCTACACATAATGAAGACTCCCATCCCACATCTTGGGATGTTTACTACAGTAACCTCTGAGTAGATGCACAATTGTCCTATTTACTACCCCTGTCTATCCATTAGCTTACAGATGGAAGGTTGTACTCTTCCTCAGTTTGGTGTCCATGAGTCCCCACAAAGCTGACCAAAATTCCCCTAGGAATGGAGAATCTTGATCCGATACAATAGAAGTAGGTAACCCAAAATGAACCCATACAAATTGGAAGTACATCTAAGTTGTGAGTTCAACAGTGACTTGTTTCTTACAAGGCATTAAAATACACAGTTTGTTGAACCAATCAACTAATACAAACAAATAATCATGTCCCTTCCTAGAAATTGTTAACCCCCTGACAAAATCCATTGATACACTTTCCCATGGATGGGATGGTACAGGTAGAGGTGTGTACAACCCAAATTTCCTATTACTAGATTTACTTGTTGCACACATGACAC
>VDFB02058242.1:58092710-58113001 GCA_007258455.2 Sequoia sempervirens
GAAGCTTTTGAGTGACGAAGGAAACTGTGAGGCATGCTCATTCAATAGGACTGCAATTAAGCTCATACCCCACAAGTGCATGACTGATATAATAGATAGCCTGTTATTTTCCATCAGTACATTTTGTGCTAACAAGGCCCCCAATACTAATGAAGTTGTTGATTTGTATAGTATTAGGTATCTACCATCAATAGGATGCACAAGAACTAGAGCAGATAGAAAATAGTCCTTGATTTTTTGGAACGCTTCTTGACAACGATTGGTCCATATGAATTGGACTCCCTTACGAAGAAAGTGTTGAAATGGTTGACATTTATCTACTACCTGAGCTACGAACCTTCGAATAAACTACAATCTTCCTTGTACTATACATAATTTAATTATGTTTGTTGGTGGAGGTATGTCCATGATCGTTTTTACTTTTGTAGGATCAACCTCAATACCTCTGCAAGAGACAATGTATCCTAATAATTTTTTGGATTGCACCCCAAAGGCACACTTTTTTGGGTTCAATCTAACTTTATACTATTCTAACCGCTTCAAAATCTTATCCAATACTACCAAGTGATTGTCCCTTGATAATGATTTTTCTAACAAGTCATCAACATAGTCCTCCATGAACGTATGCATGTAGTCATGAAAAAAAGTGGTCATAGCTCTTTGATATGTTGCGCCAACATTCTTAAGACCAACTGTGATGCAATACAAGGATGGGGGATATTTTAAAACAACCCATCCAAGTAGCCATAACACTACATACACCCTCATTTCACAATTGTAAGCATATGTAAATAAAAAACCCAATGTAAATTATTTTCCATCCTTCTTCAACAACACTTGAGAAAATCAAATCTTCATTAACATTGGAAAATCCATTACAAAATTCATTTGAGAAATAAAAAATTAAAAAATAGCTAACTCAAATCAGCCTCAAACACCTACAAATTCAATTCTAAATTATTTACAACACTCAACTTGTTGCTGGTATCTTCCTCCACAACCTTTTCCTACAACTTCACTGTTGCACCCCTTCATCAAGTTTTCTTCTTCTTAGCTCTTCAACATTGAAATTTCTCATTTCTAGAGATGCCAATTAATTATTGAAATTACTCCAATATGGCCTCCAAAACCTCCTACAATCCACTACCTCTATTTTGGAAAAAATAAATGCATGGAAGAATATAACTCCCTACTACATGTAACCTCTCTTGTAACATGTCAGGTGCCCAATTAATTTTCTAGCAGCACATGGGCATTTTATTTTGATCCCAATATTAATTTACATCCTTAAATATTTTAAATTCCAACTTCGGGGAGTTGGGTTTTTCCAATTTTCTTTTTTTTTTGGATTTTTTAGCACACTAAATGTGCAGCTAACAACACCACCAAACTATAGATTTTGAGCCAATAAATAAAATATCGGTTACAAATTTGGCTCCAATTCTTGCCAAAATATAATATTTAAGCATTAAAATACCCAACCAAATTGATAATATTTTTTTTATGCCCAGAGTGCCCCCAAATAAGATGTTGAAAGACTACCTACAACAAGAAACCACAGAGAATAGAAAAAATTAAAATAAAATGCTTTTGGGGATGCAGGATTGCCTGGTACCCCTGGATGCTCCTGCATCAAACACTTGGGGTAAGATGAAATGTTCCATGAGTTAGAACTCATGAAAATTTGAAGATCCTATGTTTTTCCTTCAATCATCTTTCTTCCTTATCAACCTATTTCTTCTTTTTCATTGTGCTCTGAATTTTCCTATCTCTTCCTTTATATTTCCTCTCTTTCTTCCTCTCATGAAATTAAACTCTCTATAACTTAAATTCCTCCATGATTCATCTTCCAACTTTATCTCATCATCTTCATCATCTTGATGTAGTTCAACATTTAACTTGTTATTGCTACACCTTACCCATTTGTTTACTTCACATTCTTTTACAATTTCATTCAAACAGAATAAGCATTATCACCATCTTTAAAAATGTAGAAAATACCTCATTACCTCTATTTTCTTCGCCTTTTCTATTGCTTACCTCATCATCCACCGCTCCAACCTCCTCTTGTATACATTCAACCTTCTTATCTTCCACTTTAATGCCTTCAAAGAAGAATATATTAGCTGCAATATCTTTCTTTTTATTATTTTCATCTATCATTTCTCCCTTAAACAATTCTTCTAATTTCCTTATCTCCTCTTTTAATAGGAGACTTTCTTCTTCTTCATCAATCTCTTTATCAAATTTAGGACTATCCAAGTCCATTTTCTGAATTAATGCAACTTCATCCACAACTTCATCTACCTCAAAAATAATATCCTTTCCTCCCCCTTTCACATCCAAAAATTCATTAATCTTTTTAACATCAAATCCACTTTCACAAATATCATAAAAAATGACCTTTTACTCGTGTGTTTCCTTGTTTCTCTACTGTTGCAACTTATTTTTCCATGCATGTGAATTTCTTGTTCTCCACTTTTATGCCTTCAACAAGACATATATCAGCTACTATTTCTTTCTTTTTTTCATCCTCTTCTTTACTTTGTGTTGCACTTTTCTCTTCTTCATTGTCCTTGATTACATCTGCGTTTCTTTCTTCATTTCCTACACACAAATCATTACTTACAAACTTGTTATGAAACAAAAAATTAAACTCGACTTCATCTATTTTTTGATCTTCTTCAACTATATCTTGCTTCTTCATTCCCAAGCTTTCCTCAAGGGCATCCAATCTCACTTCTATCTTCTTCAACTCTACAATTTGACCTTCTTTTCTCTCACTTTTTTCTAATTCTTCTCAAAATAACATTCTCACAGGTTTTCCAATGATCCATCTTGTATTCTTCTTCAAATACATTTTATCAAACACTTTCCACACACTACTATCCTCTACCAAAAAATTTTATGGAAGATTCTTTGTCTACCCACTCTCTCTTAGTGGAGTAACTCTACACCTTCTACCTAGCTTTATTTCTGCTAGAGAATAGCCAACATAAACTCTTGATTACAAGACTCCTACAACAAAATCATACTCAACACATCTCACACCCCAACAAGAGAAACTTGCTCTGATACCATTTGATGCAGTACATGGATGGGGGATCTTTTTAGACAACCCATCCAAGCAACCATAACACTAAATACACCCTCATTTCACAATTGTAAGCATATGCAAATAAAAAAATGAATGTAAATTATTTTCCATCCTTCTTCAACAACACTTGAAAAAATAAAATCTTCATTAACATTGAAAAATCCATAACAAAATTCATTTGATAAATACAAAATCAAAAGATAGCTAACTCAAATCAGCCTCAAACACTTGCAAATTAACCTCTAAATTCTTTGCAACACTCAACTTGTTTTTGGTATCTTCCTCCACAATCATTTCCTACAACTTCATTGTTGCACCCCTTCATCAAGTTTTCTTCTTCTTAGCTCTTGGACATTTAAATGCCTCATTTCCGGAGCTGCCAATTAATTATTGAAATTACTCCAATATGGCCTCCAAAACCTCTTGCAATCCTCTACCTCTATTCTAGAAAAAAAGATGCACATGCAAGAATGTAACTCCCTGCTGCATGTAACCTCTCTTGTAACATTTCTGGTGCCCAATTAATTTTCCAGCAGCACATGGGCATTTTATTTTGAGCCCAATATTAGTTTACATCATTAAATATTTTAAATTCCAACTTTGGGGAGTTGGGTTTTTCCAATTTTTTTTTTTTTAAGCACATTAAATGTGTAGCTAACAACACCACCAAACTACAAATTTTTAGCCAATAACTAAAATATTAGTTGCAAAATTTTGGCTCCAATTCTTGTCCAAATATAAATTTAAGCATTAATAAATAATTTTTTTATGCTTAGAGTGTCCCAAAATCAGGTGTTGAAAGGATGCCTATAACAAGAAACCACATAGAAAAAATAAAAATAAAATAAAATGTTTTTGGGGGTGCAAGATTTCCTAGCACCCCTTGATATGTTTGTTGGTGGAGGCATGCCCATGATACCTCTACGAGAGACAATGTATCCTAATAATTTTCTGGATTGCACCCCAAAGAGACACTTTTTCGGATTCAATTTGACTTCATACTCTTCTAACTACTTGAAAATATTATTCAATACTACCAAGTGACTATCCCTTGATAATGATTTTTCTTACAAGTTGTCAATATAGTTCTCCATGAACATATGCATGTATTCATGAAAAAAAGTGGTCATAGCTCTTTAATATGTTGTGCCAATGTTCTTAAGACTAAATGACATGGCATTCCAACAATAAGTACCCTAAGCATAAGTGAAATATATTTTATGTTGATCCTCAGGGGCAATTATGATTTGATTATATCCTGAAAAACCATCCATGAGTGATATTATTTCATATCTCGCTATCAAGTCTACTATGATGTCAATGTTGGGTAATGAGAAATCATCTTTAGGAAAAGCCTTGTTTAAGTCTCTAAATTCTATGCAAACTCTAATTCCACTAGTTGGATCCATTAAAAGCACAATATTTGATATCCATTCTGCATAGTCTATTAGATGGATGAAACCAATGTCAAGCAATTTCTACAATTTTGCTTTTACTAAAAGTGCAATCTAGGGGTACATTTTTCTCAAATTTTCTTGATCGATTTTGCATTTGGGAACAATGGAAAATGATGTATAACTAATTTAGGATCCAATCCTAGGATATCAACATATGACCATGCAAAATTGATTTGTCTCTCTGAGAAGAAAGTGGTAAATTCTAGTTTCTCTGTGACTATCAAGGATGTTGTAAAGTGAATGATTCTAGGATTATCATTTGTACCCAGATTGACCTCTTCTAATTTTTCTACAATCAATGGGGATATCTCTTGGTTTATGGGGAGCATTTCCAACCTTCCATACTTGGGCACCTCAGGGAGGTTTCCACCCTTAGATACATCATTTATTTTTACTTTTTCTTGGTCTAAAGGCACCTTTCATTTTTCATCTAGAGATCTATTCTTTTTTTTTTCACTTTTGCAACTAGAGATTGGAATAGACTCCCCAAAGTATGTTGGGTTTTGAAGCACTATGATAAATCCAACCTTATGGTCCCCACTTGGTATTCCTTCTTGAAGTCCCATGATGAACTCAGTTATTGCTTCGTCGTTCTTGAATATGTCCAAGCTAGGAGGTCCTTGTTGATCCCAATCTATTAGTTGTGGGTGGACGAGGGGTAAGTCATCGTCAATATCATTATACCTAAAGGAATAAGCAGATATGGTAAAAATAGAGGTATCATCTAGATTCCAAAAGGTTTCAATCCAAGAACGACTACTCATAGGTTTGGTTTATAATGAGGATAATTCAAGCTCTTGAAAATTTTCAGCTAGGTCATAATCACTAGAGGTGTAGGAATCCCATTCCCACTCATTGGAATCCATGTCGGTATGATATTCCTCAAATGTCTCAATTTCATTAGAATCATTAATGTTTTCACCCAAGGGTAACTTAGTATGAGGAGGACTCACCTTTGGTGGTACATACCCTAACCCTGTATTCTTTGGAAACATAGGAGGTAACAAAGGTTCTGCCATTCCATGCTTGTTCAAACCAAGACCACTATTTCCATCATAACCTTGTTGTTTCATGATTTTGAACCCTTTTGAATATTGCTCAATTGGTACTTTTACGGACTTGGTTTCCTCTTCATCCTTGTAAATATGTAGAAATATCTTTGCCTATAAACTATGCTTAATTCACCCCACTTAGTGAACATGGTAGGAGGATTACAAATGAAAACCTTAAGTTATTTCTTGATAGAACAAGGCTTCCCATAAGAATTTGGCAAGGCAAGAAACTTCCCAACACAAAACAAGCTCTTAGTGTTCTATTCTCCACATCTCACATCATGGATCTGGACCTTAGGTTTGGAAGGTGTAGTGGATGGAATGGATGATTTATCTAGTGAAGAGGGATCAATGTAATGCGATGAGGTAGAGGAAGAAGCTTCCTGATTGATAGGAACTTGATGTTCGGTGTGACCTTTCAGGTTACTACAGTATTAGAAGGGATCAGGATCACCTATTATAGTGATTTTGGTGTTGTTATATGGAAACTTAAGAAATTGGTGGTATGTGGAAGGAATGGCCCTCATGGAATGAATCCATGGGAAACCAAGGAGAAGGTTGTATGGTAGATTCAAATCCAAGACTTGGAATATTATATTTTGAATAGCTATCCCAACCCTCATGGGAAGTGTGATTATACCTTTGGATGAACGCTTAGCATCGTCATAACCCTTGATAATGATTTTCTTAGATGTATCTATACAAGCTTTAGAGAATCCTAATGTGATGTAGGAGCATCCTTGGAAAATTGGCAATCGACATCAAGTAATTTTAATTTTAATTTTCTTTAGGTTGTTTGATTATGAGTTGATGAAATAAATTAAAATAAAGGCCAAATAAAATGGAATATTAGGCAAAAATGTTGTAATTTAATATTGGCCTCAATTTTGTAATTTTGGTGTGTTGGGTTTTTCTAGGTGGCATTCCTATCCTTGTCACTTTTTGAAAAGTCATTTTTTTGGGAAAATTTGGGAGTGGATTTTTGGGAGTTACAACCTTTGTTAACTCATTGATTACTCCTTAAAAGATGCAAAAGAATCTGGGCACCCAAGTTGAGTTGGCAGTTTCATTTCTAAATGGGTCCCTATTTTTTAGGAGTGGGGGAGCAAGTTGTCTTCCAAACTTGGAAAATGCTAAGAATTGGATTTGAAGGAAGTTTATTGGAGCATTTAATTGATTTTAAGTTGGCTAATATGGGATTTTTCAAAATGGGGTCGTGACATTCTGGTGGGGGTAGTTTTTGGTGTGGAAAATCATTGTTTTATGGAGATTTTTGAGAAGATTTGAAGGGTTGGTTGTAGCCTTTGGAAGGGGGGGATGAATTCCTTTTTTTGTTGCAGGTTTTGAAGATGAAATTGAAGCTAAATATTTCCATTTATTGAGAAGTTATAATCAGCTCATAAGGTTGAAATAATATGTAACCATGTTATGCAAATGAAATGCATTTTTGATTGCATATTTTGGGAGTTTGTTGCTAGAGATTGTTGTAATTTGCAAGTTTGCAGGTTGAAAGCATGAGGGAATAGATATTGAGTGTCTAATGTTATTTGAATTTTTATGATGTTATTTAGAGGTTTTGAATGATATTTTCAGCAGCAATAAGTTTTAGAATCCATTGGTTCCATCATTGGAGTTTTCTTGAAAAATTGCTAGAAGATTGTTGATTGTAGGTTGAAGAATGAAGGAAGGAGATTACAAGTTGTTATTTTGCAGATTGAAATCTGATTTTAGATGGATTTGAGCAGATTATATGGCTGTAGCATGTATTTTATTTTAGTGGTTTTCATTAGAAAAAATTCTAAAATATGATTGTAATGTTGTGGGAAATTTATCAATGAAATTATGAGACAATTCTCACTTCCATTCTCTTTGTTCTTATATTCTTTTCTTGTCGTTTTGTTTGAGGATTTGCAACAATAATTTGGTGTCTATCTTTCCCCTTCATCATAATGTTATGAAACTTTTTAATAGGCATATATTTAGAATCGCTCCACTGTCTATCAAGACTCGTCTAATTTTGTATTTATTAACGTATACCTCAAGGTGTAATGGGTCATTATGATTTGGTTGTTGTGTAGGAAGGTCTTGCTAAAAAAATGTGACATTATGAGTTGTAGCTGAGTATCCTACCATGTCTTGGAATCGGTTAACATTTAGGTTGGTGGGAATGAATGTCTCTTGTAAAGCTTTGTCCAAAATGGCCTTATTCTCAGGGGATATACAAAGCAACTCAAGAATGGATATTTCATAGGAGTCTTTCCTAGATAGTCTAGGAGGTTATAGTGACTCTTTGTTTGTGGATTTGAAGTGGCCCCTTGCAAGGTCACTTTGGGTATTCAAGTGGTGACAACACACTTTGGATTTTTCTTGATGGTAATGGTAAAGACATGTTCATCACAAGATTGAATGTTATTAATGGTATAATCGTATGAGAAGCTAGAATAATTAGCATTATTTTTTGTATCATTCCCTGAACTAGACGCTTTTCCTTTTACATGGTCTTGTAGGGGATTCTTTAAAATGGTATGGTCAACATTTTTCTTTCCTCATGAATTTTGCACTGATATATCATCTTTTTCAATGAGGTCTTGGATAAGATCCTTAAGTCTCCAACATAATGATGTTTTATGTCCCTTTATCTGATGGTACTCACAAAATTCATTATCATTCCACCATGTTGGTTTAAAAATTCTTGGTTCATAAGGTTTAACATTTGGTAATTGAGTGACATTTGATTGCAATAGTTTCTTCAAAAATGATTCAATGGGTTCTCCTAAAGGTGTATATGTTCGTTTGGGCATGTTTTCTCATGGAGGACCTCTACGTTGTTGGCTGTTTTGGACTACATTTGTTGTTTGATGTTGGATTGGTGTTGGAGTGTTTTGTGTGGAAGGACCTCTGAGGTGAATGGTTGGGTGAACCTTGTTAACCACTTTAGCTTCAACCACCCCATCATTGGTGACATTTTTGTTTCTAGATAAAAATTTTCCTTTATCATTGGGATTGTTTTGGTTTTCTTTGAAGATCTTGACCAATCCTTTTGTAGCAAGAGCATTCTCAATGGAGACTCCCTTTTTAATGGCATCCTCAAATATGTTGTAACAATGGATTTTAAGTTGCATTAACTTCGAGTTGAGGTTTTCTAAAAAGATAGGGACCAATTGTTTTTTGGTATATGACAAGGAAATTTACTAGCCATACTTCAACATCTTTTAAATAATCAAGTGACTCCCCTTCTTTTTGTTTGGTCGTGCATAGTTTTGCAAAGGTCATGTCACTTTCAATGTTATAAGCAAATTTTGCAATGAATTTTTCAACTAGTTCATTCCATGTTCTTATCCCAGAAGGAAGGTGTGTGAACCACTCTAGAGCCTGCCCCGAAAGGATACATGGGAATAATCTCATTAAGTACGTAGGATCAAAAGCGATGTACATACAATCAATGTTAAAATCTCGCAAATGTTCTACTAGATATCCCTTTCCTTTTTATTTGTTGAAGTTTTGCACATTAAAGTGTGGGGGAAAAGGTGGCATGTATATGCTAAAGGGATAAGGACATAGTTCCTCCATTGAGTATGTATTCTTTATTGTGCTCACTTGCATGTTTGCTAGTTTTTGTTGCATTGAAGTTTCCATAGGTGATGGTGGTATGTTTGGTTGACCTTGCATGAAAATGTCGGTGTTGGTGCCAAGTGTGTTGAGTTTATTGTGTGTTGAAGGATTTTGGTTTTGAAAGTTGGCTATGAATGTTGGGTTTGGGTTGATGTTTTTTTTAGAATGGTTTTGATTTCCTTGTTGGAAGTGGGATGTAAACATGGCGTTGGAATCGGTATTGTGTTATGGTGGAGTTTGATTGGTGTGTTGGTGTTGTGGTATAAAGTTGAGGTTTGGATTAACATGTTATTGTGACGGAGGTTAGTTGGTGTTTATAATTAACCCAAAAGACTTGTTTATGTTTGGTGTAGTGTTGGTTATTTGGGTTTACACTCTTGATGTGACAATGTGAATCCTTCTTGTCTTGTTTAGTGGGCTTGGATTTAGGTTTATGTTTATTTTGGTTGATGGTGCAGTATTTTGGGTGGATTTTGTGGAAAATGGATTTGCAAAAGTCATACACATGGAGCTAGAGGATGATCCAAATAGATTGGAAAATGTGGGACTTGGTCCTTGATATGTTGCATGTTTTCTTTTAGTCCCAAAGGTTGGAGTAAGAGGTATGTTGACATGTGTTGTATTATGTGTAGTTCCCCCAAGTGGCATACTGGTGTGCATTTATTGTGAGGAGGGATGACCTTGTGAAAATGTGTTATGACCTTGACTTTGAGCTTGTGTTTGTGGTATTCCCTCTACAATTGTGGAAGTGTCAGAACCAAAGGGAAGCTTGGCACCATTTTGGTCAAGTTCTAGGAAGTACTTATTGGGATCCACTTTGATCATCCCTTCTATGATACACACTATCTTACAATCTTGGGAAGCTTGTTCAATCTTTTCGGGTGTTAGATTTTGGTTAACTTCCTTCAATGTAAAATTGTCAAATGGATTTGGAATTTATTTTTGTGGCATTTGAGTTTGGTTTGAGGATGAACAAAGTTCATGTTGCTAGTTGGATTAACATTGGGGTCATATGAGGAATCCATGTCTTTTCATTTCCTTTGGGACCTAGTGAAGACCATATAAGACTTGTGACTTGTGGATTTTGAGACTTTTGGAATGAATGCAACTAAATATAGTGATGGAAACTAAGGAAATGGAAGGTGACAATGATAGTATGCTATGTTTTTGGAATTTTTGGAATATAAGAATGCAAAATGGAAATGCAACTATGGCTAAACTTGGTATGCAAAGTGGTAATGAGATGATGACTATGCTTATTCTTGGATGGGGTGTAAGATGGTAATAGGACTAAGGATATGACTTTGTTTGGATTTGGATGGGAAATTTTGAACCTTAAAGAGGATGCCAAGAAAACTATGATGAACTAAAGTAACAACTCTAAATGTCAAGACCCCAAGAGGATAAGAACCAAGATGATTATGTTGATGAGTGGATAAAAGGTGAACCTAAACTAGACACATGAGTTATATACCCAACCTAAGGATAAGATAAGTAAAAATATATGATAAGGTATAGACACATAAATATGAAACTATGTTCCACCCAATAGTATGATAAGCATCCTAATCTTAAGACTCAAATATTGTGAAGAAATGAGGTGTGATATGGTGTATGCAAACTAGGACTATGCAAGCTAACTTATGGTAAATGATGAAATGCAATGAATGGTCTGATTGAACCTAAAAAATGTCTCAGGTCTAAGTGTATAGTCATTGTCTATAATGAAACTGGAAGTTGGATGTATAGATATTTCCCCAAAAAAATTGAAACTAATAGATGTGGTGTTTCAGGTGACAGATGTGGTGTAGAGCTAGTCAATTGTGGTATAGGACTGGTCAATTGTAGTGCACAAATAAATGTGGCATTCTAGCTTCCTAGGGTTTCTGATAGATGTAGAGTTCCA
The DNA here is from genome assembly GCA_007258455.2 of Sequoia sempervirens. Taxonomy (NCBI): domain Eukaryota; kingdom Viridiplantae; phylum Streptophyta; class Pinopsida; order Cupressales; family Cupressaceae; genus Sequoia; species Sequoia sempervirens. The sequence goes on from VDFB02058242.1 coordinate 58,103,835, forward strand.
ACTAAAAGTTGTGGTTTTCAGTGTAATAATTACAATGTTTTGGTTTTTGGACTCAAATTGATGTTTTCTAAATGTTTTTTGCTTTTGGAAATTTCTAGATTTTGATCATAAAACAAAACAAACACTTAGAAGATAGATTTGGATATTTTTTACTCTTTGATTTCTTGGGAAACATGTATTTTGCAATTTTTCTTCCACAAAACTTGTTAATGGTGTCACTAGTTTAGCACAAAATAAGACATGACAATCAAGCACAACCTAGCTAGTATTAAGGAATGCCTCCTCATAGTAGGCTTACCTCACCCTTTCGATTGATTTTAAATATAAATCCAAGGAGTGGGTGAATAGGGTATACCAAGGTCATGTACCACCTTGGAACCCTTGGCCTTGAAAGAGTGTGAACTCTAGAAAGAAACCTTACACCTCAACCATGAACCAGGTGTGGTAAGCAACTTCCCAAGATGTTGCTATCCCGATGCACTACTATGACTTGATGTGATGGTCAACTAGTCTTAGGCTTCTAAAAACAAGGCTTGTAGTGACTTAGTGAAGAGTGGTCCGGTCTATAATAGCCTGAGATTGGGAGGGTCTCTCTTGCTCTCCTCACCAACTAGTCTCAGCGGATCGAGGATCCTACAAATTGGCTTCGAATGACGCTAGAAAAACCAATTTGAGGTACAATTTTTTTTCTCCTTCCTTTTATATAGTGTGCCTGAACACGTGTTGGAGGTCATCCCTAGGGTGATGAAATCCCTAAGCATGCCCCCATTACCAAAATAAAATGGGAAGGCTTAAGTGTCTTGATATTTCTCATCACCCAAGATCACTCAAGGTGCAAGGGGAGAGGATACGTATACAATATGCCTTCAGAAACAACACATGCATGTGAGTGCACAAAACATGAAAGAAACTTGTTCTTTTTAAGCACCAATTCCAAATGTCCCTAATTTAAAAATCACAAAAACACAATGGAACCCTACAAGAAATTGGATTAGTAGTTTTATACCAAAAGGTCCTCTCCCAATGATTGCCACACAACTACAAATCAGATATTAGTAACACAAAAACCCCTGCCTTAGTGAATGCAAAAATTAGAATCTAAAATTTATACCCTCTTTTGTTATGATGGCCAACTACGATGTATAGAGACTCATATGTGGCTAAAAAATGCATTGCAAAAATGAATGATTGTGGCTTACAAAATTATGACAACTAATAGAAAAGTGATTGTGGCACACAGATCAATGATTGTAGTGTTCTATGTTATGATTGCAGTGCAGGACCTGAAAGCTATAAAACATGGAGATCTGACAAAAACTAGTAAAATTGATGATGTAGATGATGTAAGAAGATCTTGTTAGAATGCCCTGGAATGATAACCAACATCTCAGAAAATTATCAAAAACAACAATGATTGAAAGATTTTTATTTTTACAAAGTGATAGTTGAATGTGTTGTTTTGGGAAATAGATGTGTCATTTGAAAAATTAATTGCATCATACCATATGATGATTATGGTGTTTGAAGGCTCAGTTGTGTTGCTGCATAGATCAATTGGGGTGCACTCCTGAAAATCAAAATTTCTCAATTTTTTTGAAAAACCTAGTTAGTTCACATCAAGGTCACCAAATGTAGATCAGGTAAAATTTGGGTAATAAGCACAAATCAATAATAGCAACCATAAAACTATCTAATTCAAGCTATGAATACCTTAATCCAACAATGAAACACAAATGACAATAGAAATCACAATAATAAAGCAATACAAACTCAATTCCTATGCCATAATTGAATCACCTCCATTGCTCTTCATTTTTCTTTCTTTGTTCTTAAAATAGTAGTATGAAATATATTTGTAATTCTTGAAAAGAAAATATTAAAGATTATGGGTTGAAATGAGGAATTGTTGGCTTTCTTTTATAGAAATCCCAATTCAAATGGAAAGGGTGAGGATTGAGATGATGATGTATGACCGTGGATGATATTGAACTGAGACAGATAGGGAAGGATACGGTTAAAATTGAAGTTAGTTGATATTTAAGGGCTTGGCTGAGAAGAAATTCAAATTTAAATATTATTAGCAATTATTTAATGAATTTAAAAGGAGAAAATGAATAATTAAATAATTAAAAATAATTATTTAATAGAAGATGGAGGGAAATGATAAATAATTAAATAATTAGAAATAATTATTTAATTATAGAGGGAAATGATAAAATAATTAATTAAATAAAATTTATTTAATTAGGGAGGGAAAAGGCTAATGAATAATTAAATAATTAAAATAATTATTTAATTATTGGAAGAAAAAGATAAATTAGTGATGCAATTTAAATACAATTCATATTTATTTAAATCAATCAAAAGATAATGAGATAAACTGAATCAAATACATAATTAACAAAATTATTTAACTAATAGAGGAATATGACATAAGAGAATAATTAAATAATTATTATTTTTTAATTATGTATGAAAGAAGGCGAATTAGTGATAAAATGTTGCTTGTAGGTTTGGGACATTTGTCAGTGTTGACATATGTAATATTGGTTAGATATTTTATGTATGGGTTGCATATTGGAAAAATAGTAAATGTTGGGGTCGATGGTTTTGTGCACCCACAATTTTGAGACACATGGTTTCTCCAATACCACAAGTTTTATTTGTGTGAGACTAAATATATAAAACCAAGCACATGTTTAGTGGTTGGGGTTGGCTGGTTGGCTATCATTTGTATTTAGCTCTCTTGTAGAGTGCATATGTTAATTATGACATGAGATGTGTGATTGTATGGTTACCCATTATGCTTAAAAACATGAAGGATACACTAGATGAGATTTAAGTTTCAAAAGTATTTGTGGAGTCTCTATAAGTGTATTTTAATGTTTCATTTCTAAATAATTCTTTAAGTGTAGATTATTTTGGAAGTTGTACTTTTCCCTCTTGAGGGTTTTCCTAAGGTATGTTGGCACCCATAAATTTGATGAATTTATAGTGCTTTGTGTTGACACTTTGTGCCACCCCCTTGTGATCCCCATCAATTTAACCGATTTGAGAAATTTTAATGGTGTATCATGCTTAGGTGTCTCTAGTATTTAAATTTCCCCTTGCCAAGTTGCAACCAAAAAACTATTTTCAAAAAGTCCCAACAATGGCTAACTACTAAAAATTTTGGGCTTTCAATTGTCTTTGTACTTACATACTTTCTCTTTCATTCCTGGGTTCTTCCTTCTTTTCTGTTCTTTCAATCACTTGCCCAAGTGTTTCAGCCTTCTTTATTATCCTTATCATTTTATTTTCTAAGCCATATTTCCTCCATCCAATTGCCAATCAAAAATTTCAAAGGTTTTTGGAACCATCATTATTTTTGGTCTTTGGTGATCAGATTTTTCTTCTATCTCCCATCTTATTCTTATGATAAGATATAAGGCTTCTCCTTGATCTTTGATCCCCAACACCATAATTTTTAGTTTTTCAGGAATCGACCATCTCCTTAACCTTTGTTGCTATTTTATGATAAGGTTTAAACCTTCTTCCCAATGCTTGATAGAAGCTATTTTTGGAGGGTCGAAGTTTCAAAGTCCTTCTTTCCATCTTTTTATGTATGTAGTATGTGGTATTCTTGATGCCTAACATTTGATGATCTTTTCTCTTTAGTTTTTTGAAAATGTGATATTTTCTTCTCCAGATGTTTGAATTTTTTTTTTGTAGGCCTGATGTCTAATGTTTGATGAGGATGATCTTTCAGGCTTTCTAACCATTTAATGATCATTCTAGTGGTTGTTTAGGGGTTGAAGCTTTGACAATACTCCCAATGGAAATTTTTTTAGCCATTAACACCATTAATGTTGCAGCTACTTTCTTAGATACCAAATTTGATCCTTGAGGCTACAAGGATGATGATGATTATATTTCTCAACAAATGCAAGTGGGACAAAGTGGTACTTGTTGTCACATAAAATTGCACCCTACTGAACAAGAGTTCAGTGTTCTAATGACACAATGGAAACAACGTCAAGGTGTGGGACCTTGTGCAAATAAGGTTGAATCTTCGAAGAAGGCAAACTTCCTCTTCTAAACTAAGTGCAAATGTGTTCATCTAACCCATCACATGAAACCTTTTACTACCCTTATCTAACAAATCACAGAGGAAAAGGGATAGAAAGAGTACATGAAATGAAAGGAAAGTGATGCACCAAGATAGAAAAATGTTTCTTCTTACTCAAACATGCAAGAAATATCTATGATAATAGTGAGATTTTATTGATATGAGGCATAAAATCTAGACTTTACAATGGCATAATGTAAGATATAGTGTTTGTAAAATAAAACTATGAGAGGAGCCCAAAAGTTGGTGCATTTGTTTAGGGGGAGAAAGCCAATAAGTTAGTGGTAATTTCCCCTCCTTCTTTCTAGATGCATAGTTGGTGCATTTGTTTAGGGGGAGTAATCCAACCCATATCCTTATTTCTAGATTGATGGTGGCTACCTGTCAAAGGGATCTAGTAGTGGATGTTGTTGGCAGGGGGAGCCTATAAGTTGTTTCAAGGAGGAGAGAATGTACATCAAAAGGGGGAGAATGTTTCAAAAGAGGAGAAATTATGCTTAGAAAGGAAGAGATAAGGTTACCCTTTGTCCTTGATGTCAAAGGGGGAGAAAAGTGCATGACAGGTTGGTTTTTCCATCAATGCCAAAGGGGGAGGTTTTGCAGTTTGGTTTTCATTGATGTCAAAAGTGTGAGTATTGGTTATCATTGATGTCAGAAGTATGTTGGAGTTGGTTGCAGTGTGGTTGTCAGTGTTACAATCTGGCTAATTGGTTGCCAAAGTCTCTGAGAGATGCTCCACATTTCTCCATTGGTGATGTTTTTCTCGTAAAGTTTGGAGGATAGATTCATGATATGCCAAATCATGTGTGGTTCAAGTTTTAGATCAATTATGGTTTAGAAAGGTGGATCTATAAGTGATAGTTTGAAGATAGTGTTGTTTCTGTGAAGATGCTCACAAAGGTACAAATTTTGGGTATGCATTCCTCTATGTTTATAGATATGGTTGTGTGGTTTAGAAGTTAAGTTCAACAATGTGTTGTGAAAGTGCTATTTCCAAAGTTTCATATCTTTTATCCTTCCGTAGAGAAAGTTTGAAGTGATAGAGTGCACAAATATTTTGTCTGGTGGTCGGTTTCAATGTTTGTTGGCTTGCACCAACTTGTTGCTAATTGAAGTTGTAAGAGGATTGTATGAAAGTGTTCTTGAAAATATTGTGATGCATCTTCTTTCTTTGAATAGTGTTTTATGTTCTCTCTAGAATAGGCTGTGATCCGAAATGAAGGTGTTTCTAGGTTATGCTTTTGCCTAGTTGACTTGGGCACGATTTCTTATTTGTACGAAGTCTATGAAGTTTTTAAAGAAGTTTTATGGGTCATGCTAACTCATATGGGAGAATCACAAGTATTTTTTAATCTTTCATGTATACCGCCAAGTTGTAATGGTTGGCATGCTAAAAATTTCATACTTTCTTTCTTAAGGCCGACGTAATTTGAATGTGTGAATCATGTTGATGTTGTTCTTTGAAGACTTATGTTGTGAATAATTTTTAGGACCAAGTTAAGCATGTGTTGGAATATGCAAGGTGTGTTCCTCTTCTTGTTGTTACATGTAGTTCATTTGGGTCTTGTTATCTACATGTTTCATGTTGTTATTTGATCTTTGACTGACTTGTAAATGTAATATTCTTTGTTATAGGCCAAAATGTAATATAATCAATGTAATATGATGTATAAATTGTAATCCTAGTTTATCTAGGGTGAGTGGTTGAATTTGAGTATGTGTAATGTATTATGATGTTTATGTAAGCAACTAAAAGAGAAAGAGTAGAAGTTGTAGATTCTATCTAGATTCAATTTGATCACATTTTTGTGCCAAAAGAGAAGTGAAGAGTGTGCCTAACTAATTGTTGGAGGTAGTGATCCAAAGGAAAAACTTCTTGAAGGCTAAAAGTAGTGAGTCAGTAAGCTATAGAGAAGACATTTGAACAAGTTGTAGTTGTCAAAGAAGAATTGCAATCATAAAAAGAGAAGGGAAAAAGAAAAATTACAATCATCAAAAGGATTGAGCTTCATTGTTACATTGAGAAAGTAGAAGGATTGTCATGCTATAATATTTTTTGAGTTTGTTCTTAGTTTAGGGAGTAGTTGTTTCCTTGGGTTGTAGCCCTAAAATAAAGTTTGTAGGGAGTTGTAGCTTCCTTATGAGTGACCTTAAAACCTTTCTATAAGGAGTAGTAGCATCCTTGGGTTGTAGCCCTTAAACAAAGTTGTAACTATGATTCATTTTGTTTGGCACTCTCAAATTTCTCAAATTTGAGATGCCCATTTTCAAAAAATTGCCTCACTTCGGAAGTGCACTTGAAAAAGGAAATCTGCCTAAAATGACCTACTTTGGAGATTAAGTAATTTGAAACTTTGTTAGAGTTTTCATGCAAAACCATTTGCAAGCTTACTCATGTATCATATGTGAGCAGGCATGTCAATTTTCAACTTCCTATGATAAGTTTTGACAGGGTTTTGAAAGGAAAAGCTGGAGGGTTTTGTTACATTTCTGTTTTTTGCAAACATTCAGTTTTGTAGTAGCCTCCCGTTTGAGCCTGCATTTTGCAACTGGATGATTGTCAAGTCAAAACAATTGTTGTTCTGCATTCTCCATACCAAGATGAGCTCACATGTTAGGTTTCAAAGCTTTATGAGCTGATTTTCTATTTTTATCAGGTCAAAGGCCAGTGATTTTATTCAGTTTTGATCACAAGAACAAAACCTTTTCAGAGGTCCCAGCTAGCCATCAATATCTTTTTTGTGAGAGATGTTTAAGAAGCCAAAGCCCTTCTGCACATGTGTTCATTGTACCGGAAATGATCCGTGTCTAGTAATGACTCACGGGAGTTGATTTGAGTATTTTCAAAATTTTGATTGTATTCGGTTTAATTGATTGAGCGAGGTTATTTGCAGAGGATTCAAGCTGGGCAACTTTTCGATTAATATCTTTCACCCCATGACTTCTTTTCTTATCCGTCTGGCCATTGCATTCGGGATGAATATGCATGCACGCAAGTTTTCATGACTCCGAGTCGTTTGCCCTGGATTTTTAATTCTAGAGCCCTTGGCGAAGTTTTCACCATTTTGCAAAGGGTCAAGAAAACAAATTTTAATCATGACCTAGTTAGTTTCTACTCAGAAACACTTTGAAGCAGTGTCCTGATCGAATTTGGGCCTTTACAACTTGTTTTAAAAAAACAATTTTTTTTTGGCGGGCACATTGGGCCCGACATACTTTATAGTTTGAAGTTGTATTTTAGTATTGGTAAAGAGACATTTGTCAGAAATTTGGAGTTTATGTTATTATCTTTTGAATAACATATTGCCTAAACAAAGATTGTCATGTTTCTCCAATAGAGTTACTGTCTAGCTTGTGACTTGATAATATATGATCAAGTATCTATGCAAAATGAAGAGGCTTCAAGATAGTTTGAAGCAACAATTTGAGCTGCCATGAGATTGGTCACAACACTGTGCAGTTTTGCCAAGTTATTTGAGGAACATCTACATATATTAAAAGAACAATTTATTCTATGAGGCTTGTGATATTTAGATTTCAGTACCATTTGTCTGTAGGTGCTCAAGGCTCTTGATAAAATATCTCTCCTTTAATAAAAGAAGGTGCCCTACACTCATCCTGCAAATTTTTCCTCATATGAGCAGCATAAAGTGAGATTCATTGAATCCACAAAGAAACTCAAGAAAAGCTCAAGCAGCAAAACAATGTGTTTCAGAAGCAACTTATAAAATGCAAGGTTGTGGCATTGACCAAAGTCTTTAACTTGACACTATATTGGGATGCAAGTTTTCATTCCGCAGCTACCATTATCCTTGTTAAAGGTGCTAATTTGATACAAAAAAGAGAACTTAGAAACTTTCGAGTAGGTGTAATTGAAGAGGCCTGCTAACCATTGTAGATTGGGCGCTATTAAATGATAATTGGGCATTCGAATCACCTTAGTTCATTGGTGCAGCCAGAGAGGGAGCTGTGAAATGAGATTGTGGCGCAAGCTAAAAGAGAAAAGACAGCCACCGCCATTGTCAAAAGGGCAGAGCACGCACAACATGTGTTGAAAAGACTTTTGAAATCTCCAAATACAAAGGAGGGCGCGCTAAAGAATTACAGTGTAGACTACCAAAGCATTTAGCAACCGATGGAAATCTTATTTAAGACCATATACACTAAAATGGATCTGTCTTGAAAGATTTGAAAAAACCTTCAAACCAACGCGCAAAGCAAAGGCAAAGCCTGATTCCAGCGCTAAAATGCAATGAAGTTGTTGAAAAAGCCTAAAACTTCTAAGGCAAATGCATTCCTCAAAGATTTCAAGGGCACGCGCCCAGCAAATACAACATGGATTTGTTGGAAATGCTTTGGAGACTTCCAAGCTTACGCAATGAAAGGATCCCAGCATTGCCAGCGACAGATGGAATATAATGCCAGCTAGCACAAAATGAATCTGAAGTGGAAGCATAAATAAAAACAGCACAGAATGTATTTGTTGAAAACGCCTGGCGTACACAACGAAAGTAGAAACACAGATGAGGGAAAACGCCACTGTGGCTGCACCCAAATGAAATTGTTGGAAAGGCCTTAGAAACTAAGGAGGCGTCGCAGATGCAATGAAAGAGGGGCGCAATGCCAGATAAAGGAGGAATTGAAGAATGATATGTTGAAAACTTCAGAAACTTATAAGCAAATGCTTCATCAAATAAGGAGAAGCCAGCGCACACACAAAGAAACGCATTTGTAAAGGCTTTTTAGAAACTTTCAAGCTTGAATCAAATGGGGCGGCTTGCGCCAGTGGAGAGGAGTTTGGTTCTTCGTGAAGGAATTCTCCTCTAAAGATCTCGAATGCACATGGGATCTCATCTGCAGCCGCCATGAAGGTGGGGAGAACAAGCAGAGCAAATGCAGAAGCGAGGAGAAAGCAAGATTAGGGAAAAAATGTAAGGTGAAGGAGCCAAAGAAGATCCAACGGTGGAGATTGCAGGGTGAGATGCAGCCACATCTCATTCGTTCCCCACCAGCTCGCCCAAAAATAGTGTCTACCTTTTAATTCTTGCGAGGTGTGCGA
>VDFB02058242.1:58129698-58176517 GCA_007258455.2 Sequoia sempervirens
TATCACATTGCAATCCTTGATTCGGTCAAAAGCATCTTTGAGGCGCATGTTTGTTGGTGAGGAGTGGACTTCCTCATCCTATTCTATGACCACTATAGGAATTGATGTGACTAATTGCATTTTTTATGAGCCAGGGTTTTGGGCACCAATGGAGGAGATTGTGAAGGTAAAATGTAATTCTTCCTTATGTTTTAATTTCTATTCATATTTTACTTTTGTTTGTTTATTTTCATTCACACTTGCTTAAGTTGATGTTTCACAATGTTTACACTTTTTAGTTTATCGAGCCCTTACTAGTTCTCCTACGAGTTGCTGATGGGGAGAAGCCCACAATGGGCTACATATATGAGGGAATGGATAGGGCTAAAGAGGCCATTAGATCCATCTATGGTGGAGTTGAGGAGAAGTATCATCCCATTTGAGAGATCATTGATAGGAGATGGCATCACCAACTTCATAGGCCCGTCCATGCAGCCACATGTTTCCTAAATTTGGCCTTCTAATTCAGCCATGATTTTTGTGCAGATATTGAGATTCTTAGAGGGTTCTACTTGGTGATAGAGAAGATGTTGCCTGCTATTACTACACAGATAGTAACCGAGATAGAAACCTTCACTAAAGCACATGAAGGACTCTTTGCACATCATTTGTGCAAAAATAGTAGGACAACATTACAACCAGGTAAAAATATATTTAAGGGCATAATTTCCATCTTTTTATATTATAATTTATTATCAAATGTTGAACTTGAAACTTGAAACTTGAAAAATAAAGTTGGAAATGAGATTGATTTTGTTTCTTTTTCTCATCTCAGATAGATGGTGGCATATGTTTGGTTCTGATACACTGAACCTTCAAAATGTTGCCATTTGTATATTGATCCAACCATTCATCTGGTTGTGAACGCAATTGGAGTATGTTTGAGCACATACACTCCAAGAAGCACAAAGATTGTCAGTGGAGAGGATGAGTGATTTGGTATATGTTCATTACAACCTTCGGCTCAAATATAGGAATATTTTTAACTAAGACGCCACCCCGATCAGGCTAGAAGAGGTTGATCCATAGTCTGAGTGGATCACTGAGGTTACAGATGCAATCTTTAGTGACAAGGACCTTGATTGGGTGGACTAGATAGATAGAGAGGTTGAGGTTGTAGCCATGGCTGAGGAGGAGGCTAGAGCACGAGCAAACACATCTGGTGTTGGTGAGAGAACCATGGAGACACAGGCAGAGACTATGATTGCAGTTGCTACATCATCCAGGACCCTTAGATGCCTTTGTAGGAAGGATGTTGGCTCCACTATGACATAGAATTGTAGCTATTATTTTGATATTTCATATTTGTATGGAACATTTGATGTCATGGATTTCATATTCCATGAGTTTTGTATACATTTGACTATATTTATATATCTTAGTGTGTTATTTCCTTCAACAACTCAACTACAATTTGTGTAATTTATACTTATGTGATCAATGTATACTTGTGTATGTGATCAAATTTGCTTCTATTTAATGATGTTATTGTGTCTTTAAGGTGTATTCAATAAAGGGTGCTGGAAACAAGTTTTGAATCCTTAAAATCTCAAAATTTCTAGGGTTTTTTCATTTTGTTGAGTCTGCGCTGAGTTCAGGCACCGAGTCCCAAGTCCAGAGTCAAGTCACCCTAGCCGAGTCCGAGTCTCGTAACTATGATTTATATAAACTCTAAATAATATATATAATTCCATTCTATTTAAACTATTTAATAAGTATCTTTTGTTTTTTCCAAAGAAAAAAAGAATGAGAAACAAACAAGCTCACTCTATAGCTCAAAATAGACTTTGGACCTCCAATCCCCCATGCCTATCACAAGACTGACTTCGGGGACTACTGTAGCAACAATTAAAAAGGAAAAAATAGATACTTTCAACCACCATTACAATTCTTATTGAGCACAAATATATAACAGTTTTAAGAACCTCCAATAGAACAACATAAAATCTATAATTATTATTCCCAAAAAGACAGAAACCCTTGAGTCGGTTAAAGAATTAAACATCATCAAGTAGTTGTATTATGACACAAAGATCTTAATCACTATTAAAAATAATATTATTATACAAATACAACACATGCATAAAGCATTTAGAGAATACAAACAACTAAGTTTAAAAAACATGTTTTCTCCTACATAATTACATCAATTACATCTAAACACTTTCAAATTAGATCATGATTTCTTATCATATTAAAATCTTTTGTATCTTGATCATTGGACGAACCTAAAAATGTCTATCATTTAACCAAATTCATGCTTCATAATAATCTTACTTATTGTTTCCAACTCAAATTCAAATTAGATCATGATTTCTTATCATATTAAACATCATTTGTATCCTTTCCAACTCAAATTCTATCACGTGTATTTTATTTTATATAAATAGAAACTGACACCTATTCATCCCCAAAGGAAAAAAAAAAGAGGTCCCAAATCAAATCTATATGTGAAAATACTTTTTCATTGAAGCTACTGTTCCAACTAAAAAAGCTATTGTTTCAACTATAAAAAGATCACCATCATTGAATACATACTTTGATTGAACTCCATAATATGTGTCCACTTACTGGAGATTCCTTTAAAAAATATGAATAGAGCCATCACATTTTTCCGAATAGGTTAGAAAACTTTTGTCCACTTACCTTTTTTTCAAACTTCAATTATCTAATTATTATATTGGTACACAATCTCACATGATATTTTTGGATCTCATAAAAGCTATGGCGGTCAAATGTTTAACTAAGATAGCTCTACTTTTCTAGGCTTCTACTTAGGCATGTAGAAACTCATTTCAAGGCCTCTGCATGTTATTAATATTGACAAGGGACCCACAAGGGATTAAATAAATATCTTGTAGAAAAAAAATAAGCCCACAATAGCTCCAATTGAGTTCTATCGAGCACAGTAATTAATGTGTTCACATGAGTATGGTCTCCATAAATACAAATTATTATAATATCCCATATTAAATCCTTTTATACCCTGTTTAAGTCCTCATCTGGGTGTTCTATGAATTGCAATCCTTTTTGTCTTAAATTGTCATGAAGCTACTGTAATGATAACAGAAGTTCATTGAGCTTGTGATGAGCTGCTTGGCTTGACTTTATTGGATACATATTTGTGTTTCGGATAGGGAGAAGTCATGGCCAAGAACGTTTCTGATACTGAAATGGGTGTTAAAGATTCGGCTGCTTCTGTATCCAACCATGGCAATGGTTCTCACTTTCACATAGAAGAGCCCTCATCGGTGATGCAGGATCAGCTGCAGGATGACCAGCCAAAAAGTGCACACAGAGTTGGTCATGGTGGGCATCATTACTATATTGTGGTTTCACATAATTTATAGGCCAAAATTGTCTTTTTGACCCAAAAAAATCTGTGTAGTTGTATTGTAAATTGATTAGGATCTGAATCTTTGGTTTGGAAATAAGATATTCAGGTTTTGTTTGATTGTCTTATTTTGAGATTAATGATATCAAGTTTCCACAATTCATATTGTAATTTTGTATTGTTTTTGGATTCTATAATGTAAAAAGTTTTTGGCATTAATGTTAGCGGACTTGAGGCAAAAAATGGGTAATAGCAGACTTGATGGATCATGGAGTGTGATCCAGAACATTGATGCTAAAAACTTTCTGCACAATCGAATTCAAAAACAATAAAGAATTATTCTGAGATTTCAAGAATTACAAATTTGGATGTAAGAAGGAAAGAATTGTATGATCTTATGTATTCATTTTGTGTGTCTTTGAGAATTACTAATTCTATATTGGAAAACTTTGTTTTAGATCCATGGTACCAGTTGGGTCTTCTGCTTGCTGTGAGTTTCAACTGTGGGTATATTCTGGGATTCTCAAATTTTATTATGAAGCCCTCGGGATGGGTGTGGGGGCCACTCTCCATGGCTGTTGTGGGTGTTATATCAGTCTATGCAAATTGGTTGCTTTCAAAGCTGCATATAATAGATGGAAGAAGATTCATTAGATACAGAGACCTGATGGGATTTGCTTTTGGTAAGTGTCACTGTGGGCAATTCAATATGTTCAATCACTTGAATCTAAATTAGATGTTCAGTAGTCAATTTCAAATAGTTTTTTTGAGAAATTTGTTGTTGTATATGTTTGGAATTTTGTATTGCAGGAAGGAAGATGTATTATATAACCTGGATTCTGCAGTTTCTTTTGTTCATTTTGGGAAATATGGGATTCCTTATCCTCTCTGGAGGAGCTCTCAAGGTACTCTTACTGGGAAATATTGATTGTTATTTAATTGAATACAACTTACTTCTAATATTACTGTTGGACTTAATCTTTCTTTGGTTTGCCTAAAAAAACAAATGAAAATCTTTTTTCTTGGCATAAAATCCCATTACAAATGTAGTAGCTGTATAGCTGCAGGCTCTAGGCGGCATTAGCTATTTTTTTCTCTTGTTAATAAAAAAACAAAGGCATTAGGTCTTATTAGAAGATTCCTGACGTATACACAGAGGACTTTGACTCACTCACTAACCATCCTTCCAACTTGCTAGGGAGGGTTAGCTATAAGAATTTTTAATTAATTTTTTTTTTGGAATAATTTAATTATAACAATATCAGTATTTCTATATAAAAGTCAATGTCAGTTAATTTGTTATAGGTAGGAGAATTAATTTATTAGAGTATATTTATAAGTCAGTTTTTTTTAAGTAGTTGATTTAGATTTTTTTTAATTGAACTTTAAATACAATAGTTCTATAATAAAACATAATCAAAATATTAAAAGTTATTTCAAAACAAAAGAATTATTAAAATAATGAACAATGATTTGTTTAAGTAGTAAAGTTTAAGATATTATAGATTAGACTTTTTGCTAGAGGAATTTAACATGGAGATTATATATTACAATTAAATTTAAATTTGATATAAATAAATGGTTATGTAGAAAATTTATTTTATAAATATAATTAAAAATATTAAAGATAAAATAAAGTTTCATCAATATTTCAAGGTTTGATTTCTATTCTTGTTTATAACATTTGAGTTATGATCATTTCCTAAATCCCTAGTCTACTATCATATATAATTTTTTCTATTTGAAATTTTCATTTTCAAAATAAAACTTATGCTTCCCATTCTCTTGATATAAGTGTTCTATGAAAATGGATAATTCTTTTGATTTAGATAGAGTAGTGTCTTGGTCTTAAGAATATAGACAAGTTTATAAGTTCTTTAAAAATACACATTGAAGTAGCACTTGAGAATTAGAGGCCCCTTCTTTATATTATGAAGAGGAGAAAAACTATTTATATATAGATTTATGAAAACAAAAAACAAAAATCTAATCCTAATAGTAGAAAAAATGAGTTTAGAAAACATACACATACATAAATTAAATTTATTGAATGATTATGCTAAATAGTCTCACAATATATAGTACTATTCTAATACTTCCTCATCTTAAGTCATGGAGAAGAGTTTAGTAATGACAACATCCTAAGAAACAACTCTCTATTGCTAGTGGAATAGGGATTGACATGTGAATTGGAGTCTTCCCTACCCATAAAATTAGAAAATAATGGGATAAAACTAAGTAATGGAATGGTATATGTGTGAATATATAGGATTATTCAAGTATTATAGATCCCATTAGTCAAATTTGTTGAACACACTTAGAGACTGAGAAGGGGGTGAATCAATATACACAAAAACTTAAGCCCTTCTAGAAGTTGAACTCCTCAACACAATACAAACTTCAAACTCTTAAGTAGATCAATAGAAAGATATGGCAGTTTAAACCCTCAACAACTTCAGCAATGAAAGAAATAACAGTTCTAACTCTAACCAGATCAACAACAATGATAAAAGAGACAAGAACACACATCCACAAGATGACACCAGATTTACATGGAAAATCCAATGAGGGAAAAACCATAGTGAGAGTTAAATCACAATATAAAGGCTCACTACCTAAGTGCAAGATACAAAGCACTTGTAGAACTGAAGAAAACACACTTCAAAAGCAAGATACAAGGACCTGATGAGATTCACTATCTTAGAGCAAGATACAAAGAATTAGAGAAAGATTACAATATTTTTCAATATAACACTTTGCTAACTAAAGCGTTATAGAACATCTGATTCTATCTTCCACACTTTTGCACTTCTTCAGCGAGATCTTCAAATATAAGCCACACTTTCTTATTCATGCACTTATATACTTATCCACCTTGGCGCATCTGAAATGATCTTGCATTTATATCCACTACAACACTTCAAAACTTCAATTAGGTTTCCCAAGAAGAAGATAAACAATGAATTTAACAAGTCAACCACCAAAGCATAATGCAGTCCTATCCCAAAGATAGAGAGGACCAAAAATAAACTTAATACATATTTCAATGTGATCCAAAACAATTCACAAACTAGCGCACATCAATCTAAGCCAACATCAAGCAAACGTGTAGATGAAGCGTGAAGAACATAACCAATCAGATCAAAAACATTCTTCCAATTGAATTCACTCAAGTTGGTTTTAACCAAGATAGGTCAGGACCCAAATATAACATAACACATTTTCAGTTGTTGGCATAGACCCCCAAGAACACAACACAAGCAAATGAACAAGCCATGTCAGCCATATATCTACAAATAACCTAGACAACCAACTCAAGACACAATACAACACCATAGCAGCCAATCAACAACATGCGGATCACATGGGGATGTTCCATGAACATCCAACTACATTTACAAAAGCTTCTTTCATACTTCATGCCATCAACATCCACCACAAACCAAATGGAACAAAATACTTTATTTAGGAAGCACATGATACATATCTAGAGGATATAACATTAATAGATCTACTTGTGGATCACTTCAACACATGAAATTATAACCGAGACACTACATAGATTTTGATAACACATTCACCAATTCGTAGGAGTAGAGACATTAATGTGGAGAAACACAAAGCATTTTTCAAACTAGTCCAGACAACCAACAACACTGCCAACCTTTTGCAATTCACAAAAATCTCCTCAGCAACACTAATGAACTTAAAAGATAGGAGTGCAATATCCACATAACACTAACTTTGAATCCCAAATTTCAAGACAAAATCTTCAATAACGGAGAAATGTGGAGCATTCTCTAAAATAGACTTCAATGCAACTTCTAAAAATAGAACCACTTAAGTAACTTGCAGAGGCTAGAACTTTCTTTCAGAAACACATGATTCATTAGGAACATCAAGAAAGAGCATAAGAAATACTGTAGACCTTCAACAACATCTCTCCATTGTCAACAATACTTCTAATTCTTCTAAATCTCATCTTAATATATCATTATAAAACCAACTTTGCTGATAGAAATCTTACCCAATACTTCTTAGATTAGACATGGCATCTAACCATGAGCTTCAAAAAAATTAGATAAGGCAAGAAATCCAACCATGAACTTCACTAACATTACCATACATCAATGTTAGACCAATACTTAATTTTGACATCCAACCATTATCAATCAAAGACAAATGCCAACAATCTCCCTTATATCACAGGTGCTGAAATTAATGACAATCACAAACAATTCACCAAGTGTTGTCATCAACTATTAATAATAAGCTCATCAACCACTACCAAACATATAATAATCTTCATCAAGAGTTGATATCAAAGACGACCAATAATCAGTGTTGACATCAATAGTAAAAACTACCAAAATCTCACACAAATCTCCTCAGGTGTTGACATCAATGACAACCACTACCAACAATCTCCCCCATTGGCGTTGATGGCAACATACACCTACTCACTCTTGCTCTTTGATATCAAGGACAAAGGGAAATACATGCCTGGATGTAGAAGACAACAACACATTTTTTGACTTTAGGACAAAAGGGAAAAAGATCTTCAATTGAAGCAACAACACATTCTACCCCTTTGACCAACAACACTTCTCATACATGCACAATATTTGCACATTTGTACCAAACTCACCCTTACTACTGGCTCCCCTTGAGTGGTAGCACAAATCAATCCAAGAGAAAAGGATATGGCATTAATTTCTCCCCCTAGATAGATGCACTATCTATGCATCTAGTTAGAACAAGGAGGGGCAATAACCCCTAACTTCTTCCAAAGATACTCACAAGTATCTTTTGAAAGTGCCTTAGTGAAGATATCTAAAATTTGATCCTTGGTAGGTAGATACTCCATTCAAACTTCATGCTCTGCAACCTTGTCTCTAAGAAAGTGATACCAAATAGAGATGTGTTTAGTCCTTGAATACATTACTGAATTCTTGGAAATATTGATTGCACTTGTATTGTTACACAATATAGGAATAGGTTCATCATAAACCACCTTCACATCTTTCAAAGTTTGCTTCATCCAAACCACCTAGGTGCAACAAGATGCTACAATAATGTATTCAACTTCCACTGTGGATAAAGATACTAAGTCTTGCTTTTTATTGAACCAAGAGACCAATTTGTCTCCCAAAAAGAATGCACTTCCACATGTATTTCTCTTGTCATCCACAAAACCACCCTATTCAACATCAGTATTGTTGATGGGTGTTTTATGCACTTCTCAACACAGGTAATGCATAGGTGCATCATCTCTCTTGAAAGGAAATCTCCAACAACAAGTTGCTGAAAATCACCCCAAGGTCTCTCGGGTGTCAGGTCACGACTTGCTTGGAATGTCTCAGTTGTTTTGATGTGACCTTGCTAGTAATCACAGGGAAGACTTACATAAGCCAAGCTGGAGGAGAATTGGTTCTTCCAATGGAGTTCTTAAGATGGGAAAGTTATTGTATAATTATTGTAGGTTCAAACAATAGTCTAGAACTCCTATTTCAACTTCAGATTTGACTTTACAATGTGCAATGAACCTTGTTCAAAGTCACGATTAAAAAAAAAAGAAAAAGGGAAAGGGAGAGAAGAAATTCCTAGACTTGAAACTAGCAATGAACAATGATAATGGATGACCCTACTGTAGACAACCTTCCTAAAACTAAGCTCCACTTAACTAGATTACTTCACAGTCTCATGAAACTAGTGCAATCTTCTAAGGACTGTAGATTTTCAACCATTCATTCACCATAAGCATGAATAAAAGATAGAAGTTTAGTGCAACTTTCAATTTATGCCCAGAATAACTTTACACAACTATTTATCATCAATAAACAAAAAAAGTATGAACAAGAAAGGTTACCAACACACAACATAATTCTTCAATATCAATGCACAACATTAACTACTTACTAATAACTTGAAAAATCATAAAAAACTAAGTAAATCTATTCAAATTCACCAACTATGAGAAGAAGAATCATGCAACATGAAGTTGGAACTCAAGAATCCACCAAATCAATGAATTTCTATTAAAATTCCAACAACATGTCATTACAAAAACTCAACTCTCTCTTGAAAATGAGAGGAGACCCCCTATTTATAGTTCCCAAAAAGAAAAATGAATGGCCAAGATTCACTACAAATTAGGGTTTCACCTACCCCCAAATATTTTACAATATAAAATTACATTCTTGTCCTCTAGCCTATTTTGTCTTCTTATGGGCAACATTGTAGCTCTTTTGTCTTCTAGCTAATTGCTTTGTTGCAGCTACTTTGTGAGGAATTCATCATCAATAACTAGATTTCCCTCTTGTTTCTTCACATTAGCATACTCCACAAACTTGCCAATCAATGCTTGAAGCTTGCTCCACTCCATAATGTTGGATTGAAGCACCTGAAAGTTCAATTTTATGGATCGACTAGTGAGCGTATCCCAATCTTTGTCACACTTGGTTGTATTCTCTTTTACCTACTCAGATTGGGTGAAGGCCCGAGCAGAAAAACCCATAAAATCTATTGTGAGGGCATCCGTGGTTCCATCTTCCATCTTCTTATGGAAGTATGGTTTTATCTTCTCTGGATCGAGCTCAATGGCGACATGTCAAGATCTGTCATCAATTTCAAATACTCCCCATAGGCCATCCTGATTTCCTTGGCCCAGTCAATATCTTGCTCCACTTCATGGAGCACCCACTCTAAGATCTCCCTTCTGTGATCAAGGCCCCATTTCCAGTTTTCGATGAGCCAGTGATCACCCTTTGCTAGAGCAAGCTCCTTTTCCCATGTTCTTTCAGGCATCTTGAGGATTGCTTCAATTTTAGGATATGTAATCCTATATAACTTCGGGAAGTCAGTACAGAACTTCTCCGTACCCTCAAGATATTTTTGCACCTCCAAGAATTTGTTTGCTGTCTTGAAAACATGACCAATGCCCATGTTTCCATTGTAGAGGACTTGTTGGAACCAATCCTTTGTGGCCTTCGTCCAATTCTTTATTTTCTCCAATTTATCAATGTGGTCCTTGGACAGCAGTTGCGGTGGCGCTGATGATGTGGTGGGAAGCTCTTCAGCCAACGACCATTGCTGAATGTAGGTGGCTAGATCTGCCACATGTGCTTTTAAATCCTCCTTAGAGGTCTTATCTTTGTGTATTTGATGCACAATGGTGGCAAAAAATCCCTGAAGATGGTCAATCTACTGCTCTCTTGTGGTTGTCCCTAGATTGATGGTAGAGATGTTGTAGCTGATTCCTTCCTCTCCTACTACCTACGTGGCTATCTACACTGTTCTGGATCCGGATGCATCCATTTTCAAATGAGATCTGACCTTTGGTTTCTTCTCCTTTTTGGTGCTTATCTATGCTTGAGCTAGGATGGCCTCGAGTCTTGCCTTAGGATCCATTGGGGTTGGGGTTTTCTTTTCCAATTACTTTTCAAGCCACCCAAGCATTTGAGGTTCCCCTTTCAGTGATTCATTATCACCTTCTTCTTCTTGGGTGTGCTAGATTTCAATATCTTTATTCCTTGGAGCCTCTTGCTCTATCTTTTACTCCTCTTCTTCATCAAAATCCTGAATGAAAATTGTTTCTTTTTCCAGGCATTCGGTGGTTGTATGCTCCCTGGGGTTGTCCTCTCCCTTAGAGGTTTTCTTTTGCTCCTCTTTCCCATGCTCATGTTCTTCATGATGCTCTAGTTCTAGGATTTTTCTCATTTCAACCTCTTCTTAATGCTTATCTTCTTTCTCTTCCTCTTGGTGTTGTGGAGGCATTTCCTCATTGTGCTTAGGGCTCTCTTGTTGCTCCCCGGTTGGAGGTTCAGTGCTTATCTCCATTTTCTCATATGATTCCTTTTCTTCCTTAAGAGGCTGCTTCTCTTCTCCTTCTTCGACATCCTCGAGCTGTTTGGAAAGCTCCTCTTCTAACTCTTGGTTAGAGGTCTCCATGATATACTTGGTGCTAACATCTTCTTCATCATCCCCAGAGGATCCTGTTTCTTCTTCTTCATGCACCACTTCATCAATTGGTAAGTGTTGATGCTCAGGATGTTCATGGTAATCATCTGCTTCCTCCTCCATTTATTTAGTTGCTTCCCTTTCTTTCCTTTGTAATTCTACGGATATTAGCATTGTTTCCTCCATTGTAGGTGGTTTAGTTGGGGGAGGAGGAACAAGGAGGTTAGCAACAACTTGCGCTAAGGTAGCTTGCACCACGAGGTTCATGAATACTCTAGAGAGTTTTGTTGGTATATTTTTCATATGCCTAGAAAAGGATTTCAGGAGTGAGAGGGTTGGCATTGGCATTGTTGCGGTGGCCAATGGGAAGGATTTCGTTGGAGACATTGAAGAAAAATAGAGTGGGTAAGTTGTAGCGGAGGAAGAATCTATGATCATAACCTACACTGTAGGTGGAGTAGAGGAAAGGTGTACTGAGATGTCCATTGTAGGTGAAGAAGAGGTAACCACTTCCTGAGAAATAGGCAGAGGAGTTATCGTGGTAGTAACAGTTGTGGCTGTGGTAGCAAGAGTAGTGGCAACAGGTGGAGACTTTGGCTGCTCGGCCTCTACCTCTTCTTCTTCATGGAGTGGGTCTTCCTGGATAGTGGGCATTTATGTGAAACTACTCGACTTCTTCAATTTCTTGGAGGGTTCATTCTCTAAGGATTTTCTTGAATATAATTTATGCTTGGGCTGACGTTCAACCACCTCCTTTCTCTTTCTAGACCTAGTAGCTGGAGGAGATTTTGAGGTTTCCCATGATGGGGCAACAACTATCCTACTATCAGTCTCACTTTTTGGCTCATTCTCAAGCTCACCGTAGGTCGAGGCAACCCCTTGTAGTTTCAATTGAGTGATCTATCCATCAATCCACTACTTTGTTCTTTCATCGATAGGCTTCATCAGGATGTCAAGGTCATTGACATCTTCCTCATTCCAATCAATTAATGGCAATGGTAGATTAGCAATGACATAATATCTCAGATCTATCATTGTGTTTTCTTCTTCGAGAATTTGATCCGACACTAGAAATAGGTTTACTATTTTAAAAAAATATGTCGTCATGCACATGTAATGTCTCATGCAGACTTCTTTATCATCTCTGTAGTTTTCCTAGAAGTCCTTGACATTGTGTCGATGCACAACTCTTTCCCTACCATCCTCTTCAGCTTTCCATATGGATCCATCTGTGGTCGGGTAGTGTGGAACTCTAAGTTATATTCAACTAATTCCTTGTCAGAATACTCCGCAGATTGGGATGCAGGGATTGCATACATTCCCTGGCCAAATGTGAGGGGATAAGGGATCCCTGCTATATGCTTGTCACTCAAGAGGGTGTGTGCATGTTGTAGCTGCTGGGAGAGCTCTAGTAATTTCATCCAATCATTTGCTTATATGGTTTCTCTGAGAAACCCTCGGCCCAGATGTATGTAAATTTGGGAAATTGAATGAAAAAGAAGGTGAAGTGTCAGAGGAAGGCATTAACACTGTGAGAGACTCTCCTTTCAAAATCACCTCCAAGTAATCTAATTATGTGCCCAATGAAGGCATTGTTGACCCTGCAGTACTCTTTCTTGAAATTTTTGTACTAGAGTTGAGGATACTTATCATATACCTTTAGCTCCCTTTCTGGAGTCTGATTTGGAGCCACAAATAAGCCTATGTATTGCATCTAGTCATCCAGTAAATAGACCAAGTATGATGTCATGTATAACTACGAGGTCCTCTTTACCGCCACAAATTGTTCATGCAAGCAATTGCTAATCATCCCTGCCCAGTAGAATTTGGTTTCCCCTCAGAGGATTTCTTCTACGAAGTACAACATCCACTCCTCAAAGAAGGCTACAGTCGAAAGGACCATAACCCTGCTCAATAAGGTTACCAAATCATGGTAATCCTCATAGAAGTCACTTTGAAAGAGTTCTTGTGGAACTTTGTTTGCATTGCCCCTCTTGTCCTTTAGCCAGTATTGGTTGATAAGCTTTTTGCACTTGAGAGGGTCTGTGTTCCATGTGGTTTTGGCATATTCCTTCATTGTCTCTTCCATTTCATTGAAGTTAGGGATGTGAAAGGTTTTCACTATTGATTTGATAGATAGATCAGCTAGTACATTGCCATCCCTGTTTGCAATTCTTCTAGTATCCTCTTGGTATGCCTCTTTGTAGGCCATCATGAGCTCAGGAGCAACGAGAGTAGGTGGGAATCCGATAACCTTGGCCAACCCACTCTTTCTGATTCTTCTAGAATTTTCTATTGTGGGATTGACTCAGACCCTTTGCTTCAATTCATCAATATCAATATGTCCCAGATTAGTGTCTGATATCTCCCTCCAATCTATGGTGACCTTTGTCTTAAGCTCCTCTCCCTGAAACTTGTACTTCATTTGGTCTTTGTCTTCTTTTCCCCTGGGTGCCTTGGCAACTTTCTTTCCATTTTCCTTTTCCAAGGTCGCCCCTGAAGGTCCTACAGTTGGTTCCATATATCTTGCAATTGAAGGGGCAACAAACACATTTAAGCATAAAACAGAAAGCACATTAGCCAAAAACTTGCAAAACAATGTTAGATCAGATAATTTATCTATCAAGGATTCTATCATTTCACTCAGATCATCATTAGACATTAATTTGGAGAAGTTATGGCCATTCGGGCCTAGGGGTGTGGACTTCCTTGGGCTGGCAGCCATTTTGGCGGCAATCTGGGCATGGTGTCCCATGTGTCTCGACCCGCATAAAGGTTTGATCATTAGGTGGGGTCCACTGGGGAGGTTAAACAATGCACATGGGTCAAGTTCATTTTGAAGTTTTAGGGGCATTAAGAACATCTTTTAGTCATGCGGGCCCAAGACAGGTGAAAGCAAGAGGTGGTCTAGCTATTTGAGGCTCTGCCGTTGCAAACAACACTGGCAAGGTGACATCCCACCAAGCGGGACTCGTGGCTTCGGTAGACGACATCATAGTTCAATCAAAGTTCAAGCCCTTTTAAAGGAGTGTGGGCCGGAAGGTGCGGGAGGGCGCAGGAGGTTGGCTATTTGGAATGACAAAGGTCAAATGAAAGGTTGCCAGGGGAGGTCTACACCATTGGGTCTGTAAGAGGCCTTAGCATTTCTCATTTGCTACCAGATAGTTAGAAGGAAATAGAAAGGCCGAGTCCTGCATAGCGGACCGATGAGGATTGATGTCCATTTGGGAATGGCGAGAGTGAGATGGAATCCTGTGAATGATAGCCCGCAAGAGATGGTTTGTTTAGGGCTTGATCCTTAGTTATTTTCACATTTTAAGTTCAAATGGTGGCAGCAGGTTCGGGCTCCGCAGGGCAGAGGGACGATCACCTAAGGCTGTTTAGAATCAACAAAATTTTCATGACAATCCGCGAATGGAAGTCCACAGGGAGAGGCTTGCGAAGAGCCAACAATTAGTTGTTTTAGCACTGGGAGATCAGATGGCAATGAAAGAGCCAGGACCCAATCGCTGAAAAGACGTTTAGGCTTCATTATTTTGAGTTAGTCATTTGAAAAATGATGAAAGGTCAATGGAAACTCACAAAGGATGGTCAGCAAGGGATAGATTGCTTTGCTTTAAGCTTGGGCAGCGACCATGAAGGTAGGGCCTGATAGGCGGACGAGCAAGTCACAAAGGCCATTAAAAATGATGGAGCAAGGATGGGATCCCACAGACGGAAGTCCACAAGGAGAAACCGGCCATGGGTCAAGACTTAGGCATTTGGCACGGTCAAATTCGATGGGAAATGACTGGGCCAAGACCCGTGCATCAGAAAGGTGGGGCCTAATAGCTGTTTGGAATGACGGAGCCCGAAGGGCATTCATCTGGTGGAGGCCTTCACTATCGAACCTGAGTGGATCAAAGCTTCCCTGTTTTAGGCTCATGAATTTTAGCAAGTCTAGGATGACCAAGTTGAGGGGGCTTCCCGTGGGGGTAGGCCCAATGAAGATATTTTTCTGTTTTAAAGTTTGATAGTTTGAGGAATGGAAATAGCGGCAGTGGTCAGTTTGTGGACCCATAGGACACGAACACCTTGGTTCAAGAATGACCGCAGGGAGTTCAAGTCCCGCAAGCCGCTTACAAAATATTTTCTAAGTTTATCAAAGTTTCGCCATATGGCTTTTGGTCGTCGGGGTCTTAAGTAATTGATTCCTAAATTTTCTTTCAAATATTTAACAACTTTATATAGAAATTGAAGCGAACGTAAAGTATGGCTTGTGGCAGAAAACCAACCTGTGAGACCCGATGAACATGGATGAACAAACAGCTAGCAAAGGCCTCAAATCATCGACGAAGCTTGGTGGGCATGATGGTGACATTAGTAGAAGGATTTCACTGGTTTCTGGACTCCTAATAGGTGAAAATGACAACTCGAATTGAGCTATTTATAAAATTTTGAGCATTTAATGCAAGCCATTAATGTGGGTACGATGGT
Organism: Sequoia sempervirens; assembly: GCA_007258455.2. Classification (NCBI taxonomy): domain Eukaryota; kingdom Viridiplantae; phylum Streptophyta; class Pinopsida; order Cupressales; family Cupressaceae; genus Sequoia; species Sequoia sempervirens. Next base: position 58,145,507 of record VDFB02058242.1, read on the forward strand.
GGCTGCGGTTGGTGAACGGTCATTTTGAAAACGACGGTGAGAACAACGGAGTTCACTAAGCGGATGGAAGTCAAGGATTAGCCACTCGGGCAGTCCACAATGAAAATAGCCAATGATGATGTGGAAAGAGGTCATGAGAAAGTCATTTGGAATGACCGAGAAGCAAGGGAAACCCGTGAAGGGTGGACCCACATTTCCCGGAGGACACCAATTTTGAAGTTTGAAGGAAAACTGCCAACAGAACCCCTCCAAGGCCAAAGACTTTGAAAATTTGAGGGTAGCAAAACATGGTCAACTCAAGATGATTCTTCTAAGACTCATTGACCACTTTGGACTCAAAAATAAGGGGCACACAAAACTAGGCAGTGACAAAAGCAACTTGAAAAAATGAAAAGAGAGGGTCCTCGTTCCGAACGGGGCATGTGTGCTATAGGCACAACAAGTATAGGCACTCAGAGAAAATTTATCATCCTTTTTATACCACAACCATAATCTAGAGTTTCCTTCAAATATTTGAATATTCTTTTCACAACATTTTCATGATATTACTTAGGATTGGATTGAAAATTGGCAATGAAACATCAATCTTGAAAGATATTGAAACATGTAGAATGTACACAGAGGCTCATATAGTTGAAATTGCATATACATCACCAACTAATAGAAGTACCCAAACATATGATTTGAAGATCAGATAGGAATCCCGAACTATCTATAGCACACTGCCATTTGAAAATGTACTTGCAAACCCCTAAAACATCTGACACAACAAAGTAGCATGTATTTAACATGGTAGAATATTTCCACAAGAGTGTATGGAAAATATATTCTTTCTTGAGGAATGTAGAGCATTCTAACAATCCGTCACCATCATTTTACTCTACTAGGGCACAAACACATTGTTACTTACAATTGTTACATCAAAAGGTATAAAGAATTGAGAACTTGGATACAACACCTTCACATCTTGACCAACTTATCTTCTAGACCATAAGACAACACCTTTTTATATGGAGAGATGTAGATCAAAATACCTTGGAAAACTTTAGAAACTTACCTTTTTGAAACTTATCTTTATGCGGGGTACACCAAAATGGAATGAAATCAATCAGAACAAGTGTACCAAACTCCACACACCTTCTACCTCCACTGAAGTCTTCAATAAAGTTCCATTTATACACAAAATATTTGCACATCAATTGATTGGTTCAATTCTTATTTCATGCTAAAGTCTTCAACTCCTTGTCCTTTTTAGGGAGGCTAAAAGGTTCTACAAGTGAAATCCCCCCTAAGATAATTCTCTATCTTAGTTTTTCTTAGAATATTGTATAGAGTGCATGTGTAGAATCATCCCTCCTCTCATGGTCTTCCTTCCATACCTTTTCATTTCCCTTCTTTTTTTGATTGAGTGTTTCATCCCTTTTCTGATTCCAAATAAGTGGATTCACAAAACCACTATTGTAATGGTTTTCCTTGTGTCCAATCTTCTTGAATTTGTAGCACACAATGTTGTGCTTTGGAATAAATTTTTTCCTCTTTACCTTAGATCTACACTCATTAGCCTTGTGAGCATAGTTGTTGCAAGAATAACATCCATGAAATAAGGTAGTATTGTTTCTTTGAGGCATACATGATCTTCTACCCATGTTATCATTTCTTCGTTGTCTAATTCTACAATCAACAATATTATGCCCAAATTTATTGCAAAAACAATAAATTTGAAAGGATTGATTGAACTGGTAGGGGAATGTTGTCTTGGATATGGAGGACTTCTAAATCCTTTTTGCTTCCGATTAGAATAGGATCCACCTTCTTTCTTTCCATTTTGAAAAGTCTTTGCATCTTTGGAGCTTCTCTTCTTAGAGTCTTTAGTACAATATTTCTCCTCTTTTTTTTGGGCCTTCAAATTGATTTGGAGTTCTACTCAGGACCAAAATTTCCCCCCTTTGTCAAATTTTTCTTTTTCTCTTTCTAGAGCATTCCTCAAAGTGACAATTTCTTGCTCAAGTTTTAAGCATTTAGTTGTTTTGTCATTGAGCTTGACATTCAAGAAATATTCAATTCTCTTACCTTCTTCAACCTTTTCTTTTAAATTAGAGATCATACCTTATGTATTTTTTAGTTTTATTTCACATTCTTTACCACCTACTTTGGCTTTCAATTTGTCAGTTTCTTCCTTAAAATTTTCAAGAAAGCTCTCATATTTCTAATTGAATGCCCTTGCTTCATTCAGGTCTTCCATAATAGACCAAATTTTTCCTTCAAAGCCTATTTCCCAATCATTTGAAGTAAAGTCCCAACCTTCAGGTTCCATTGATTCTAGATCTAGATTAGAAGAAAACATATCTTCATCACTGAAGGAGATAGATTCCTTACATTTTTCAACATTAGACTTTCTGTCATTAGCATTAATGGCCATAAAGATGGTTTCATCATTTGAATAATTTCCCTCATCTTCTAAGGAACCACTACTTTCCTTGGAATAGAGACCTTTTTTAACCTTATCTCTTTTGTTACCCTCATCAAATTCTTTATAGGGAAATTTAGATGCAAAGTGACCAATCCTTCTACAATCGAAACATTTGAAAGTTTGTACTTGCTAGTGCCTTTCTTCAACTTCATCAAAGTCATCATTTTGATCAACTTCATCTTCAATATATTTGTTATCTTTGAAAGAAGCTTCCCCTTTTGGAACATCCTTGTCAAATTATTTCATCTCAAAGGAAAACAAGCACCAAAAATTTCATCAACTAAATACTGATCCAAGTCCTTAGACTCTTCAATGGTAGACACTTTATGACTAATATTTTTGGAGAGACCTCAAAACCTTCTTCATAATTTCACTTTATTTTACTTCTCCACCAAGACCAGAAATTCCAGAGATAACTTCTTGTACCTTGAGAGTATAACTTACAATGTCTTCATATTTCATCATCTTCAGAGTCTCAAATCTACTTTTAAAGATCTACACCTTGGATTGATTTAATTTTATATCACCTTCATAGATGTTGTTGAGCTTTCCCTATACATCTTTAACAGAATTGCAATTCATCACTTTGAAAAGCTATGAATCAACCAAACCACACAAGAGAGCATTGTTAGCTTTGGCTTTGCATTCATATAATCTAAGATCTATTAGAGGAGTAGCATGAGCAGCATATCCATCCTTGACTGATTTACAAACACCAAACCCTAGGGAGTTTATTTCTCCTTCCATTCTTAATTTATAGAAAGCATAATCAGTCCCATCAAACGTAGAACCCTTCTATGAACCATCATGTGCTATCCCAGATCTTTTCCTCAAGTTGTTAATCTTCTTTAGAGGAACATGGATTTGATACCAATTGTTGAACACACCCAGAGACTGAGAGGGGGGGTGAATTATTCTACAAAAAACTTAAGCTCTTCTAGAACTTGAACTCCTCAACACAATACAAACTTAAAACTCTTAAGTAGATTAGTAGAAAAATATAGTAGTTTAAATTCTCAACAATTCAACAATGAAAGATATAGAAATTCTAACTCTAACCAAATCAATAACAATGATAAAAGAGACAAGAATACACTTCCACAAGATGCCACTAGATTTACATGGAAAACCCAATGAGGGAAAAACCACGGTGAGAGTTAACTCACAATATAAAGGCTCACTACCAAAAATGACTTGCAAACTAAGGCACACTACTTTAGCACAAGATACAAAGGACTGGAAAAAATGAAGAAAACACAACTTCAAAAGTAAGATACAACAATTTGATGAGATTCACTATCTCAGAGCAAGATCTACAAAGAATTAGAGAAAGATTATAATATTTTTCAACATAACACTCTGCTGATTGAGGTGTTATAGCACATCTAATTCTATCTTTCACACTTCCGCACTTCTATGAGATCTTCAAATACAATCCACTCTTTCTTTTTCGCACACTTGTACACTTATCCACCTTGTTGCATTTGAAATGATCTTGCATTTATATCCACTGCAACACTTCAAAAATTCAATTAGGTTGGCTAAGAAGAAGATAAACAATGAATTTAACACGTTGGCCATCAAAGCATAATGTGGTCCTATCCCAAAGATAGAGAGGAACAAAAAAACTAAATACATATTTTAATGTGATCCAAAATAATTCACACGTTGGTGTACATCAATCTAAGTTGACATCAAGGAAACATGTAGATGAAACATGAAGCACATAACCAACCAGATCAAAAAAAATATTTTAATTGAATTCACTTAAGGTGGTTCTAATAAAAATAGGTTAAGACAAAAAATATAACATAACACGTCTTCAATTACTGCCATAGACCCCCAAGCACACAACACAATTAAAAGAACAAGCACGGTTTTGGCCAAATATCCACAAATAACCAAAGAACCAACTCAAGACACAATGCAGCACCAAATCGGCCAATCAACAACATACAAATCACATGGGGATGTTCCATGAACATCCAACTAGATTTCCAAAAACTTTTTTCATACTATCATGTCATCAATAGCCACCACAAACCAAACAAGAACATAATACTTGATTCAAGAAGCACAAGATACATAACCAGATGATATAACATTAACATATCAACTTGTGGATCACTTCAACACACGAAATTGGGATAGAGACACTCTACACACATTGATAACACATTCACAAAGCCAGAAGAGTAAAGACATTAATGCAGAGAAATGCAGAATAGTTTTTGGACCAATCCAAACAACCAACAACACTGCCAACCTTCTGCAATTCACAAAAATATCCTCAACAACAATAGTGACTTGAAAAGATAGGAGTGCAATATCCATAGAAAATTAACTTTGAATCCCAAACCATAAGACAAAATCTTCAACAACAGAGAAATGTAAAGCATTCTACCAAATAGACTTCAAAGCAGCTTCTGGAACAAAACCACTTAAGCAACTTGCGGAGGCCAAAATTTCTTTTAGAAACACATGCTTCATTAGGAACATCAAGAGAGAGCATAATACACATTGTAGAACTTCAACAATATCTCTCCACTATCAACAATACTTCTAATGCTTCTAATCCTCATCTTAAAATATTATTATGAAACCAACTCCGTTGACATAAATCCTACACAATACTTCTTAGATAATACATGAAATCTAACCATGAGCTTCAACAAACATTAGATAAGGCATGAAATCCAACCATAAACTTAAAAAATATCACCATACATCAATGTTATCCCAATATTCAATTTTGACATCCAACCATGAACTTCAACAATGACATCCAACCATTGTCAATCAAAGAAAAATGCCAACAATCTCCCTTATATCACAGGCATTGACAATAATGAAAACCACAAACAATTCACCAAGTGTTGCTATCTACTACTAACAACCTTGGCTCATAAACCACTGCCATACATATAACAATCTTCATCAAGTGTTGACATCAAAGACAACCAACAATCAGTGTTGACATCAATGGTAACAATTGCCAACAATCTCACACAAATCTCCTCAAGTGTTGACATCAATGAAAACCATTGCCATTAGAATTTTTATTAGCAATTATATGTGGTCTTGGGGAGGAGTAATGTTTGAAATTATTACCCTTAAAGGTGCTTCATATTAAGGAAAAGTATCTGATCAATAGGAAAAGTGAAATAATTAAATAAGGAAAGTATATCAAAGATAAATGAGAGGCCATTTTTTACCTTTTTCTTAGAAAGATATTTGAATGAAAAAGATAGCCTTACAAGTACAAAAATAAGTTGAAGAAGTTATGTGAAATTGTAATAGTTGAATGAAGAGAGAGCTGCAAATATAAAGGTAGAAAAAGGGGAAGAAGAACTTAGTTTATGATAAGAAAAAAGGAAAAGGGGAAATATGAAGCATAAAATAAGTACAACATTATTTGTTTCTCAATTACTAAAGGTCTCAAATGAAGCTAGATAGGCAGTAGTATTTAAGGTAGTTAAATTAAGTAAAAGTGGTAGAAGAAGAGCTAACATTGGAACCAATAAAAGGATTGTGTGAGGAAAAAATGGAAAAGGTAACAAGATTTAATGATGGAAAAAGATATAAGATGTTCAAGATTGAACAAACATTGGTAGAGTCAAGGTCTTTTTCATAAGGAAATTTCCTAGTTTAAGTTACCTTGATAGACTCACAAGTTCTTGATTTACAAAATCCTTGGGAGATTGTACCCATAAGAAAATTAAATCAAACCAAACACATCATTGTTCAAGAAGATCATATGATTGAAATGTTGTATGTATATATTGAATAGAAAATGGAGCACCTATATATGGATACTGATGAGTCTAATTAATTCTTTATCAATCTAGTTATGTTACATAAGCTTATGGAGATGGAATAGTTTATATATATAAAATTTGATCCTCTTATAAGATAAATTTTCCTAAATTAAATGCACCTACAATAGGAATTAACTAGGGATAATAGGAAGAAAAAGTGTACATAAAAACAAATTTTTGAGGTATACTGATCTAGTGCAAGGGATTCTATTGGAAAAATTCAATAACAAATCAAAGAAATTGCTAAATATTATATTAACTACCAAAAATAAATGATAGAAATTAAAGTTACTATACAAAACTATTAGCAATATTAAAAAAATATAATATTAAAAATATAATATTTCAAATGAATTCTAATATATTTTTATACTAAAACTAAAAACACACACAACAATACCATGTAAAAACTAATATACCAAAAATGTGCTACTAATTATAATCATGTACAAGTTAATCTAGTAAGTGTATTATTTTTGTTGGGTTTTTTCTTGAAATGATTTACTAAGGTACATCTAGTGTTTGATGTCTAACTTATTTTTCTATTTTTTATATTATTGAGATAAATTGATTTATTATAATCCCTCTTGCATTGATTATAAATTCTACTTCCTTTCATTTGATATATTTTTCTTATTTATAGATGTGAGAGGGAGAGCATTTAGATCTATAATAATATTTATTTGAGTGAAATTTTTACATCTAGATGAAATGACAAAAAATAGGGTGTGGGTTTTTATTAAAATGGATGTGTAATGCACCTATTTTCCTTTACTTCATTAGAAAATGAGATCCCCACAAAGAATTTACTAACAACCCTTAGGCAAATCAAGTCAATGTGAGAATCTTCAGATTTCCTTATGCTTGAAGGATGGGGGTTAAGGTCAAACAACGCTTTTGGGAGAAAAACTAAAAATAGTAAATCAACTCCAAAATGTCAATTCAAACTCAAAACAACAACATTAAACTCAATATTTGCAAAACCAAAAAATAGATTGTAGCTTTGAGAAGGGAAGAAATGTGTTTACCAGTCACCAAAAGGAAGTTTTTGAAGGTTGACTGAGGCTCATTCACCCATGGGTGAATGGGTCTTTTGTCAAGGTTTTTCTGTAACTTTTGGGAGCCTTTGAGGTTAATCTGTAGCTTCTAATTTGTCTAGGTCTCAGTGTTGGAAATTCAGAAATCAAATATGTAGGTGAGATTTCATAATTTGACAACTTTGACAACTTTTGCAACTTTTGACAACCTTTCCAATTTTTCTCTTCAAAATGTCTTCATTCCTTCTTCAACCTAAATTTGCAATCACACACACAAGAGAGAAAAATGTTTTTTTTTGAGTGAATGGGGGTTTTCCTTGGTCAAAACCCATTTTGGTAATCAGACCTTGAAATGAAATAATGAAATGAAAGAGGGAATGAAGAATGAACAAAGCTATGTTACCACTTAACAAACCCTTGAATGAAATCTTGATAATGGATATCTTAGGAGGTCTACAACTTGCATGAAATCACTGAATTGGATGTGGATCTTGACACTTGAAATAATGCTTTGAATGCTTGACTTGGACCTTGAAACCTACATCACAATGTTAGCTCCAAAAACATGCATGATGCAAGAAGACTTTGACATGACGAATAGATCTTGAATGCCACAATAAATCTCTAATATATATTTTCTTGAATGCCTTTGATTGCTCTTGAAATTCTTGAAGAATGCTCTTAAAACTCTAGGTGAAACTTAGTGAAATGGCCTTATATTTATAGGTATGTATCCTTAATTTCCTGAAATTCAAATATCACAATCTAACATTGAAATACGAATTTGGAGATGTTAAAATACCACCACAAACATGATAAAAATCTAGGTCCAAAGGTCTAGGGAGGACCCATTCACCCATGGGAGAATGGGTCCTAGGTCCCTATTCCTGGAACACACATTGCTCAAGGTAAAGTGTTATGTTTAGGCATTAATTATTGTCGGGTTTCTCTTCAGAAAATGTAATTTATTAGGCTTGTAAATGAATAAAAGGGATTATTAAGGCATAATTAAGCTCAATTTAATTAAGAGGGCCCAAATAAGTGTGAAAATGTAAAGGAGTACATTTATCAACACTAAATTAAGGCACTATTAAGTCCAATTTAATTAGATGGCCCAAACAAGTGTTAAAATGTAAAGGGATACATTTTTATACACTACACTAGATAAATCTAGGGTTAAATCATATGAGATGGAAAACACTTCTAGGGACACTTCTAGGATGGTGATTGGGAAGTTCAACAATTAAAAACTTGAGCTTTGAAAGCTCAAGATGGAGGGTCTCTTTGTGGAGCATGATGAATGAATTTTTGTGTCTGACTTTATTCCTTAGGGAATGGATCCAAAGGACTATTAGAACTTGAGATAAAAGGTAAGAAGCACCTTTCATATTAGCTTAGATATATTTTAGTGATTCTAAATGTCTCAAGTGAAGACACTGCATGGAAACATTGTGATAAATAAGAGGCTTTGTATGAAACAACATTTCTTGAAAATAAACTATTATTGTGGAAGGTGTATTATGTTCCCTAAGAATAAATGATGTTGATCAATGAAAAAAATACTTGAATACCTTCACTATACTCAACTTATCTAACCTCTATGGTTGAGAAAATGAATGAAGACTAATACACTACCCTATTAAATTTATTTTTCAATTTAGTGGAGATCCTTGTGATGGAAATCAATAGTGCCTCTATAAATTTGAATCTTAATGAGATCATTGGGTCCCTTATGTTAGAATAGATGATGTAAAAATCCATGTAGGAAAGGAACCATTCAATCTTTATGAGGATGTTATTGCTAATATTTTTTACATAGGTTCTTTGCACCAAAAAAATATGAATACTATTTGTTGATGCCAAAAATTAACAAGGTAACAGTGTCTTATGAGAAACTCAATTTATGGGGGACCTTTTGCGCTAAATTGAGTGACTTCCAGATTTTTAAAGAAGCTGACTTCTTCTATAATGGGGGTTTAGAATGGGAAAAGGAAACAAATATATAAAAGTAAAGTCTAATCTAAGGCGATGTGCCAAGACTTAATAATAGGCATGATAAATCATAGATCTAAGGGCCTGATTAGTATTTGTAATATCCCAGAAAGACAAAAACTAAAGATTAAAGTATAGCTAATCCATTCATTAACATAAAATAACATTGCATACATTCCTACTACCAAGAAGAGTCATACGACATGATCTAGACCAACAAACTTGCATTCAATTTATAGTTCTCAAATGAAATATCCAGATAATAGCAAGACAGTCTAAAGTTAATCAAATAGCATAAAAGAATAGAAAGGCCAAACAATTGGCACAGTCTGAGAGTGTTTGCAATAATAAAAAACAATAATAAAGGCCTGGTGTCTTTTCTAAAATTAGTGTTCTTCTAAAAATCTAGGCTCTCTTTCCATCAAAACAGAGAGAAGTATATATAGCTGAAACTCCCATCGCCTTGGCGAGCAATAACATAAAATATTTTAGGATCCTTGGCAATGATGCAGAATTAAGTATTCCTCTAGGTCGTTGCAACAGAAAAATATTTGAAACCGAGCATCCAGTCATTCCAAGTTTAGGTGCATCCTCTGCAAATGATGGCAGTGGTCCTGGCGAGGTCAAGTAGGCAAGTGTCATCACCCTATAAAGAGAAAGAAATTATGGCATGCGACGACCAGTCGCAGTGTTTGGTTCACTTCATCCATTGCCCAAATAGAAAACCTGCCGAAGAAACACGTGGTAGTATAGCGCAGCCCGTGTGAGTCTTTATCTTTCACCATTGAAAGCTTACGCTAAGGTGACATGCGGTGTGTGGGCGAAGCTCTACTCAAAAGTGAAGGGAAGCGGTCATCAATTATGCGTAATGATGATACGTAGCAGCATAGTGGGGCCTCTTTTAAATGCGAAGGAAGGAAAACCTTCAGGGAGCGCAGAGTAGACATGTGGAGGAGGCAACATATTTTGACAAAAAGGTTGAGTGGCTCATTTACAATGCGCAGGTTGATACTTAACCAAAAATATATACCCAAAGGGAGCTTGCTAAATATTTATTCACAGCTTTTGGCGACTACTAGGGGCATTTCACTTGAGGAACAGAGAACCAAAAATTTCTCTAGTTTGCAAACCAAAGGTCCATTCATTGGGTGACAGAGTCAGAGCTTAGAAAGAGCTACTTGTAGTGGTGGCCAATCATCCTCGGATGGCCCTACTATGTTGTGCAAATTCTCCTATCCTCCACCCAAGTCGAGCGCTTCCTTATAAGGCAGTGTTGCAGGTAAACCGACCCCTGCCTTGCAATGAAAGAATAGTTGTGCAAGAGGATGAATAACCCCCTCAATGTCAGTTGTGGTGGGAGGATGGCTGAAATTATGGAAAGCATCCAGGTCATTTTCCTTCTCCTTTATTCTTTCTACAATTTGTTCGACTATAGCAATAGAGCCATCTTCAAGGAACGAAGATGACAAACCCATCTAACTTAACCTGGAGAAACTCTCCCACATGCTGTCCATTGTTTGGTTTAGAGTAGCTACGACCGCCATAGTGCATTGGAAGGTCGAGTGGCAATGAATAAACTTGTTTGCCATCTGGGCGACTACATTCTGATCTTCAATCCTTTCCTTGGTGAGGTCTTCATCAAAGACCGAATACAGCTTGGTGAGCAAATTCTTTGCTTTTGGAACCCTTTTTGAGATAAACCGCGAGAATTGCTCAATTGTACCATGAACCTCCTGGCTTAGTCTTGCTGTCTTGGAAATGAACCAGAGTGTGGGATGCAATGTTGGGAAAAAGTTTTAATCTTTTCCCAACGAGAAACATACAACTACCTAACTAATGGAATAAGGTCCAGCTAGGCAGGGGAGGTCAGGAGAGAGTTCTTCAGAGAGGCCATCTCTGCATCTTTTGAGTTAATGATCTTAGCCAATTCCACACCTTTTCTTTTTTCGGATGCTACTTTCTCCCTAGAGATTCTCATTTCTTTATGCCAATTTTCCTCGACTCGGGAGTGGTTTTCCAAATGTATGTTAAGAGAGGACTTTGTCTCCTGAAGTTATTTTTCTAATTGGGCCTTTTGGCCCTCAAATTTGGCATCTTTCTCTTGTAACATTTTATCATATTGAGCTCACTGATGCTCTAAGGCCTCATTATTTTTGTGCCATCCCTTGATCATATTCAGTGCGAAACTGCTCCAACTCTTCGTTCCTTAGCTGCAAATTATGTTCCGCTAGAGTCAATTGGCTCTGGTATTCCTGATTCTTAGTACGCATATCATTAACCACAGCGAGGTCGATGGTATAAACCTTCGCAAGTTACTCCTAAAGTTTTTTCTTATCCTCTTCTACTGTCAGCGCCCTCTTTGTTAAGTGCCCAACATCCACTTCTAGGGATTTCTCCCTTTTCTCCAAAAAACTAGCCTTTTCCTTCAATGATTTAAGTTGCTCATCCATTTTCTTCAGCTGGTGGCCAGTCTTAAGGAAGTTGAAGGTGACCACCCATTGCGTTTCCTCCATAAGCTCGACATATCCTACGGTTGGGCCACCTTCATGTCAAGCCCTACTGCATACACTTCTTAGTCTTCTGGACGCATCTCCCCTTGTGGCTTGGTTACCGTTGGGAACATGGTTGCAAATTTTAGTGCTTGTTGGGTCTCATCATAGAGAGTTTGCATTTTTGGTTCCGCAAGCCTACTATCATCTTTGACCTTGCACTTTTGCATTCTATTTGCACATTCTTCCCTTCCAGAGTCAATCTGTGCCATGAATTGGGCCGGCGACGAGATTAGCCCACCTATGAAAGGAGCACCGAGAGGTAGGGCATATGGATACGTAATTTTGATAGGCCTGGGAATTTTATTTTTCTAGAGAGTTACAGTTTGTGGGGAGAAGGGAGGCACATTCCAAAGCTTGGTTTGAGAACTAGTAGAAGGGCTTGTCATTTGACAAGGTTCAGTTGGTGAATCGAAGGAAGGACTCATGGACTGAAACGGTCAAGGAGTTGTCATCATGGAGTCCACCTACTATGAGAGAAGGGGAGGACTTGCTGCGATAGTAGAAGTAGGGGTGCCAGTAGTGGGTAAGCCTTTGAAAAGTGAGGCAAGGAAGGATTGAGCGACAACAACTGGTGTAAGGGTTCGTGGAGGAGTAAAGGAAAATGGAGTGGCCTATGAGAACTGGGAGAAACCTCCCACATGCATTGGATCAAAGGTGGGAACGGAAGGGCCCACACTTATGGTGGGGGTTGCCACAGAGACAATGGAGGATACCAAGGACCAAGAAGCAAGAGAAGGAACAAAAATTACCTATTGACTGGTCGATGGTGGCTCCTGACTTGTTACCAGATCTTCCTCTCCTTCAGGCTCTTGGCTTGCGGTGGGTTCTTGTGAACTCTCTCCAACAATGGTTTTTGTATGCTGCCGCTTCGATGGCAGGGTTTCCCCAACCTTAGAAGTTACTACCAGCTACTGCTGTAACACTCTAGTCACCTTAGCGGCCCAAGTGAGTGTGTGCAAGGCCCTTGATACATTGAACCACACATTTGTAGTTACATAGGTGGGCTGTCCTACAGAGCTTTTCTATTGTGGCGAAGGGGACGCAAAAGTCCCCGCTTCTTCTTCTTGTTCTTCAGACCCACTTTCTGGGTCATTGCCTTTATTGGAGCTAGAGTCAGAGGTTGCATGTTAATCATTCCACCATTTCTTAAATACTTTGTCATCCTTCAAGCTTCCATAAGGAGCATCCAATTGTCTTGCTTCTTGGAAATATTTCCAGAAGGCTCTTATTTTCTCATTAGTCCATTCTTCTTCTTTCCGCAACTTGTTGTACATGGTGTGCTCCATCTAGACACTATCCTTAGCCTCCGCCACCATGAAGTAAGATTTGTACCATGGCTCTCTATGGTCTTGTGTGGGGATACATGCTAGTTCAACAAAAACTTCATCCTTGTCCTCCTATGGGTTGTGCCTCTTTTCCCAGTAGGGTCGAGGAGTGTGAATAACCTTCATGTGTGGTTGTGGTAGATCATTCAAAGGATTGTACTCCCATTTATCACATATCAAAACCAACCCTAAGTGAGCCAGTTTATCCTACAATGGTGCGACTGTTTATTTTCCAGGGCCACAATTTTGAAACTCTTTGAACAAGTGAAAAATCCTTTCCTCTTGATGTTTTGGCTGCTACAGAAGGTATAATCAATAATGCACACTTATCGATACATTTTGAGTGCGAGAACTCTATTTGTGACATAGGTTGGGAGTCAGAAAGGTTGATCAGTGAAGCCCCACATCCAAAGGATTATGAAATCCATGCTGAAGAACTAGCCACAAGCGAGAGTGAAACTCTGCATATATCCAGTTTGATCTATGTTGAGTTGGATCATATCACCTCCTCCTTGTAAATATTTCAAAACTGGAGTTATAAAGTAATCCAAAATGCATAGTAGTCATATGTCATGGAAAGGAAAGGTGTCCATGTGGATACTGGCTTCCTTCTCTGCTTTTCATCAAAAATAGACAATTCAAAATATTTGCTAAAGAAATAAAGATTTTGATGCAGAAACATATGAACCAGGAAATAGAGAAATCTAAACTTCCCTTCTACCGATCAGGTAATTCTCTATTTTCCTTATCATTTTCTCCACGAGGAATTCAATGAAATCATACTAGAAGAAATTGCGCTTCTTGTAGAATTGGAAACCCAACCCTAATTGAAAGGCGTGCACTATCTCGTCGGAGTCTAGGCCACACAAAAATGCTAGCATTGAAAAGGCATCCTGCATGTCTTCAACAAATGAACCATGCGACAACGAGATACTTGGTAGTTGAGCACCTAGGATTCCTTCTTGCCAATCTCCTCAATTAGGAAATCTGGGCTCTTTTTCATCCCCATCCATGTGTTTTCTCCTTTAGTAGGAGTGAAGGACTCAATTTGCTCCTTTCTAGAACTTGGGTCTAAAATACATAGCATGTGTCAAATGGCTGGTTGGCTGAGATTAACATTTAAGGTTTGGCATTCGATGCTGTGGGTGCTCGAGTTATAACATTGAATGGCCACATCAACTAGCTCTGGGAAATAATGTACCAACGGGACCATGTACTATGGAAGCCCGCTATACCATACCTTTCTTGTTGTCGACATCACTTACTAGGATGCTTTCATCCTTGCACAGGATACTTCTCTCAAAGACTTTGTGTTTTTGGTGAGGTGTGGGTCATGAATATTGTCCCATTCCTCATGGACCCATTTCTAGTTCTTGTAATCCTTGGGCCTGTCTAGCTCCATTCTATTCACCCATTTTGGCTTGCCTAGTATATCGAGCGTAGCATATGATATATATTCATAAACTTAAACAACCTTTGATGACTGTATAGCCCTAAGCAAAGGTTGGTCAGCTTCCTCCTGAATTTGCTGTGATGAACCCTCTGCCATTTTTCTCCTTAGATGAAAGCTTATGTAGGGCTTGAATTCTCTACAACTTTCACTCGGCTCTGGATATGCCAAAATTTTATTCACTTGTCTTAGTGTTTTTCAAAAGACATTTAAGCATTAAAAGTTTTGTATGTGATATTTAGCTATCTTTCCTCAAGGTGGTAGAAGAAAGTGGGATTTTTGCATTTAATTCGGCATGTACTGCCAACTCCTTGCTTTGTGCGAAAATGAATTACTTTCCATTTCGAAGTGATAAGAATTCATTATTGCATTTGGAAACCGTGTGATACGATGTGATTTCCTTGGAACTTGAGCTTACGATTTTCCTTCTATCCTTGCATTCATATGTGTTGGGAATTAATATCCCAGATGGAATGATTAAGCCAAAGCAAATGATCATCGCCTGAAAAGATATGAATCCTGCCTTGGGTTCTGGGAAATGCCTGTGAGGTGACACAATAGCCTATGGAATGTGCAGCTCATTGCTGATGAGTGCCACCATTTTTTAGGCTAATTAATTAGCTCTCATTAACTCTGCACGCATTAAACCGTACTTTAACATACGCAACTGGTCAAGGAATGCAAGTAAACCCAGGCACACTTTTCAAGTTGGTGCTTGGTTACCATCATGTTTTTTTGAAGCGGATTAGCATGCTTTTCCTTGTTTTTTCTATAACTAGGCCTCTAAGTAGTGAAAAATTCACACTTAGCATTTGAGCAATTTTTAGCAATAGGTCATTGGCTTAGTATTTGGTTTTATTAATGGCAAGGTTCTCATAGGCTAGGCTATAGGCAAGTTTAGAAATAGTTAGTAGGTAATAGTAGTGTTTCGGTACCATTGATACTCCTATTAGGCTAGTGCCATATAAGTCACAGACAACTTTCCTTGGCGATATTTCTACTAGGCATTTAAAGAGGATGACAAAAAACAAACACTCCCTAGCTTTGATAGCCATAAAGTGGGTCCTGGGTC
The DNA here is from genome assembly GCA_007258455.2 of Sequoia sempervirens. NCBI lineage: Eukaryota > Viridiplantae > Streptophyta > Pinopsida > Cupressales > Cupressaceae > Sequoia > Sequoia sempervirens. The sequence goes on from VDFB02058242.1 coordinate 58,161,223, forward strand.
AGGACTATCTCAAGTACGAAGACAAATATCATGTCAATACCAACATTTGCTCACACTTTGTTGCATCTATGTTGGATATTGGTATCCCAAGCACCTGGTTCTGAGATTAGTCATAGAAATCTTTCCCAAAAAGTACTTGAATGGTCTAGGTGAGGTCGTTCCTCATGCTGCATATGGGGTAGGCCTGCCAACAACCAATGACCTTAGGTGCTATATTGAGGAAGAAGTGGTCATCCCATGGCTATCGTTTCTTAGCGGATTTCACCTCTAAACACACAATGAGCACCAAAAAAGAGTTACCTAGGCCTTGCACTTTCTCTTCCGCATCTACAACGTAGTGCCATTCTACAATATTGACTAGTACACTGACTTCAGGAACATTGTGTTTCCTCTGCCAATGGCCACTGTTCCAAATGATGCTGCTTCTATTGCTAGTGTGTTTGCTGATGAGGACATGGTAGACATTGCCATTGATGCATCGATAGTTGTTGCTCGTGTAGTTGGATGAAATTCCTCCTAGACTTCTTATTTTTTGCTTTTAAGAATACGCCACCTGTTGTCTAGTTTTTGTATATATGCCTAAAAAGGCCATACATAGTATATATATGGAAAGAAAACCACGTATAATCATATAATTTTTGAATAATGGATCTCTAGCCATTTTCGCCATGTAAAAATGAAAGCATATATATATAATGAAATATAGCTTTATAAAATCTATTGGTTTTTTTCTTTTGGAATTCTGTCATATGGGTTTCTTTTCTTTCAACATATTTGTTGATTTCCTTTGCATATGGGTGTTTTTCTTGATTATTCTTGCAAAGAATTTTTACTGCCCTGTTGTTTGCAATGATGGGTTGCTTTTCCATCGAAACATGAATTAATTCTAAAAAATACTGGCCAACAGAACAAAAAGGGAAAGAAAATAAAAGCATTATTAACATATGTACAATATTAAAATTTGCCACTCAATGGAAAAGCTTAAGATGAATCTCGTTGACCAGAATTCCCAAGGCTTCCTATTCCATGCTTTCCAATTCAAAAGAATTATTCTCTTTGCACTTAATGATTTTAAATGGACCCTCCCAAAGGCTATCAAATTTTTTGTGCTGACCTAGCTTCACAACCCTTTCATTGAATTTCAGCACTAAGTCTCTGCACCTTAGGCCTTGGTCGGATGCCCTCTTGTCAAACCAATGCTTGACCACTTGTTGGCAGTTTGTCATGGCTATTAGGGACTTCCCCCTTTTTTATTGTACTTCTAATAGTTCGGAAAGCTGAACCTCATGGCGCCATTTTGTTCTATTTCGAGGGATTTCAACAATTGAAGCGTTGGAATCTCCGTGGATATAGGAAACAGTGCCTCTTTTTCGTATACCAACTCATAAGGAAAAGTCTTAAGGACTTGCTTAGGAGTTATGTGGTCTACCCAAAGAATTGCTTAGAGGTTTTGGTGATATTCTCTCTAGTGCTTCGAACAAATTATTTTAAGGAGTCAAACCGGGTTCTTGTTCGTTGACTCAGCCAGGCCATTTCCCTATGGGTAATAATTCGATGATGTCTTAAGGAATATGCCATTTGTTAATGAAAAGTGACATACCTTGCACCTAGGAAAGCTTTGGCGTTATCAGAAATGATAGTCTTCGAAGGGCCAAACCTTATCACCAGTTCTTCGAGGAAATCCACTATCTCAACCTCTGTTGCATTTTTAAGCGAAGCGACTTCTGTCCACCTTGTGAAGCAATTTGTAGCTATTAGAATCCACTTGTGTCTGACACTGGAATTGGGATTGATCATCTCAATGAAGTCCAGGCCCCATTTTGTGAATGGTTTTTCCGTCACTATAGGCTTGAGAGACATTGCAAAATTCTTCCTTCTGTCTCTAAAGAACTGGCATTCCTTGCAAGATTTCACCAAGGAGTGCACATAATTGAAAAGTGTGGGCCAATAGTAACCTATGCACATGATTTTGATGGCAGTGGTATTAGTGGAGAAGTGTCTGCCCACAACACTATTGTAGAAATTTTTGAGGATTCTCTTCACTTGCTCTGCAGTAACGCATCACAAGAGGAGACCATTGAAATTCTTTTTGAAAAGGACCCCTTCCACTAGCACATATATGAAATTTTGCAGCTGATAGTATCTCCTCTTTTGAGAGGAAAGACCTAGTGGATACTTTCCTGTTTGCATAAACCTTACTATATTCGTTAGCTAGTAGCCCTTGGACTCTGGCTCATTCATCAGAACAAGATCTAGTTGCTCTTCTTCGGCGGGTATCTCTTCATCATGCACCATGTATTCGCATAGTCCTTCCATACACAGTTTTGGTGGGTTTGACCTCAATGTCATATTCAAGGATCTTGGTGATGCAATTAGCTCTTTTTTCTGTGATTTCTCCCTCCATGATATATTCGTGCACACTAGAATGTGCAACATAGATAGTCACTTTGTTGTAGGAAATTAGATGACGAAATTTTTTAAGTCCCTTTACTATTGCAAAGGCTTGTCTTTCGATGAAATTATTGTTCATCTCATATTCCTTCAGGGTCTGGGAGTAGAATGCCATCAGATGTTCTCCCTTTCCTTCATTATCCTTTTCAGTTAAGACAATAGAAATACTAGACTACTAAATACATACATTATAAAGTCCTTAGACAAGTCTGGATTAACTAGTATAGGAGCTAAGGAAATAACATCCTTAACTTTCTTGAAGGCTTCCCTAGCTTCCTTTGTCCACTTAAATGCTTGATCCTTTTTTAGCATCAAGGTGATTGGCTTAATTATTCCCGCCAAGTCGGAAATAAACTTGCTAAATTTTTTTACCTTTCCCAGCAAGGACTGAATTCCTTTCTTGTTAACCAGAAGGGGAAGTTCTTTGATGGCTTTCACTCACTCGGGGTCGATTGAAACTCCTTCTTTGGACACCACGTGTCTCAATAGCTTGCCTTGCGACACTACGAATACACATTTTCTTGGATTCAAGGAAACCCTGAACTCTTGGCATTTCTAAAATCCCATTTCTAAGTGATAAAAATGATCATCCTTAGACTTAGAAAACACAGTAAGATCATCCAAATAAATTAGGATAATCATGTTGATTAGCTCACTGAAAGCGATATCCATTGCCCGCTGAAATGTTGCCCCTACGTTGGATAAACAAAAAGGCATTTTAGCATATGTGAATGTTCCCCACTTTTTAGTGAATGTAGTCTTGTGCTGATACTCCTCTTTAACTCATATCTGATTATAACCAGAGAAGCCATCAAGCAGGGAAAACATTTCTAATCTTGCTATTGTTTGCAAGATTGACTTGATAGAAGGCAATGGATAATGATCCTTTAGGGATGCTTTGCTTAAGTCTCGGAAGTCCACACACAAGTGGATATCTCCATTCTTCTTTTGGACTGGGCCCAGATTGGATACCCATGTGTTATGATTGATTGAGAAGACAATCTGCGATTGGATTAGCTTTGTTAGCTCCCGCGCCATTAGTGCTTCAATTTTGGGGTTCACTGGCCTCTTCTTTTGTCTGACTAGTTTTGCACCCTCCGCTAGCTCAATTATGTTCTGGATAATGTCAGGATCATATCCCTTTAAGTCATCATAGTACTAGGCCACTACTCCATATTTCTTGTAGAAATTGATGAGCCTTTCTTTATCATGATGTGTGACATCTTTCTCGACTCGAAGGTTTCCACCATCTAAGATCTGAAGGTCTATATAGTCACTTTTGTCTGCCACAAACTTCCTTTTATCATTCCTTGCATCATCGCAATCAAAAAGGTTTTTGAGAATAACCAATCCTTTTAGAAGCTTGTTAGATTTGAGCTGCATAATTTGTCCTTTGTAAGCCTCAACGATCTTTGGTTGGAGTTGATCGGTGAATTCCATCGACTACTGGATGAACGAGGCAATGTGTTCATCAATTTCAAACACCTACCAAATTTGATTATTATTGGGAATCACTAGTCAGACTATTACTTGTATAGAGTGTTTGTTATGTATAATGTCAGAGCCAGGATCAAACTAGGATCCGATTGTTGCCATGTGATCCACGTTGCCATTTTATTCTTGGGGAATGGTCTGGATGTTGAAGGATTCAAAACCCTCAATCGAGTCCCAGACTTGGTGCCAATAGGATCTCATGTGGACATTCCTTTTCGCAGAAATTCCCTGGACTTGCTTGACCACCAGTTCGGAATCTTCGAACACCATTAGTTGCTTGATGCCCATTCACTCCGCAAGGCTTAAACCTTGTACTAGTACTTTGTATTCGGCTTCATTTTTTGAACAAGTGAACTGGAAGCTGAAAGACCTTAGTATTTTTTCATTTTGTGGGGACACCAAGCATATCCCCGCTCCAACACCTACTTTGCATCTTGCTCCATCAAAGTACAACGCCCACAGCTCAGAGGTTGCGCTACTTATAGGTTCCTTTGTGACCTCTGGAATCTCTTGCTCCTCGTCATAAATGGCATATGTGTCCAGCCCAGTGGCATGGTAATTTCCAAAAGGATCTGTGTTGATGAACTCATTTAGAAGAGCCTCATCCTTTTCACTTCGATCCCTAGTCACCTCCTCGTCCTCTAGCAATTTAGCACAGTACATCTCATATTTAGTAATGGAGGTATGGATGGCTTCAAAGTTGATCATAGCCTCATCAACAACATGGTGTGCATGTAGTGGTTCAGACAATAACTTCATCCTAGGACCATGCTTGGTTTGGACAATCAAGTGTGTCCAATCTAGCGATAAGTATCCCCCTATTTTAGCAGTAAATTCCCGAGACAGGCAAATACCAAACATAGGAGGGACATCAATGATGACAATGTCCTGAGGCACGGTGATGTTAGGACAACCAAAGAGAGTTAAGGGAAGATCCTTAATGATCCCCACTATTTCAACCTTGTTCCCATCAAGTTGCATAACTCCCTTCTTCATGGGTTCATAGCTAAGTCCTAAGGCTTCAACTATTTTTTTGGGTATGACTGTGATGCTAGCACTTGAATCGATCATTGAATTGTGCAACAGTTTATCACCCATGATAAGGGTTAGGAAGAATGGTTTCGGCTTACCTTTAACTTCTGTAGGGGGTTCTAAATTATTTGTGAGAACTTTGGCTTGAGGTGTTAGATCTACGACCTTTTCTTTTAGAAATTGTTACATCAAATTAGAGCTAGCATCTTCCTAGAGAGCCTTTTGAAGCAATATTTTCTGCTCCGAGATTGCCAGGATGTCCCACAAGGACACATTGGTAGAGGATTTCTTTAATTTTTCCACCACATTGAATGGTGGTGAGTTCAAATATTTCTTCTTGGTTTTTGTTATCACAATTTCTTTCTGCGGTTGAAATGGTGGTGCGACTTTGGTGATGCTAGAAGATTGATGAGAGGTGCTCCTATTTTATAGTGTGATTGGCTCACTTGTAAAACTTTTCTTAGAGAAAGTGTTATAATCAAACTGAACTTGTGGTGCCTTTGATGTAGAGGGATCATTTGTGAACACCGCCTCTTCCTCTTCCATCCATGAGAAGAGTGCGTGATCGAGAGCGATATTAGATTCTTGTTCTAGGGACATCCCTTACATTTGTGCAGTAAGAACCACACTCTCCATTTGTGGTGAGGCATAAACATAACCTTCATGGTCCAAAGTCACTCCTTGGCTACGCTGATCTACCACCTTTTGTTGTAAGTTGCCACACAGACAGTTCTGGGGTAGGTGCGCATCGCTGCAAGGGAAGCACCATGGATTGATATCATCAACAAGGTTGTTTTGTCCCGTAGTCAATTCCCTACTCAAGCTTGGTGAAGCACTTGTCATTGAAGTAGGTACCGACACCATTTGGTTGGCTGTTGGAGCTGGTGGATTAGTGCAGGGACCGCCTTGGTACTGATTCTGCTAAGATGAAGACTATTCGCCTTGATAATTATGATAGGCAGGATTTAGAGGCATTGATTGGTTTCACTTGAGGGTGGTTATGTCATTTTCCATATTCTGCAACATTTCCTTAAGATCACTTATTTCATCCTTGGAAGAACAAGATGTAGAGGCAACATTTTGCAGCATTGTCACATATGTGTACATTGACTGGGGAGGTGCGGGTGCACTAGTTGGTGCAACTTCCTGGGCGTGCACTAAGACTTCAAGAAATATTGGCATGATGGGCCAAGGAGGAAACTTTTCACAATCTATCAAATGATTCTTTGCTTTAACGACGATGTTGTAAGCGTTTGGTAGAGTGGCCCCTCCCAAAGACTTGATCATTATAGAAATGTTAGTGTTGATAGACTTTAGGTAGAATATGAATGCGAACTCGGGAGTCAGGTGGATAGTAACCTGAATCCTTTGTCAGTTTGTGTGGAATCGGGCATTGAAGTCCGTCATAGCCTCTTGGGGAGCCCATTTTATAACAGATAGTTGATACATCGAGAAGCGATCTCCATCATTTGAAAACCTCTCATAGAACGGGTCTCTGAGCTCATCCCAGGTATAGATAGTGCTAGCTGGCAATGTTCAATACCAATCTAGCGCCTTACCTTTGAAAGAAGCAGCGAGGAGCCTCGGCGCTACATTCTGAGCGGTGATTCCATGCACTACATCTTGTAGATGTTCTACGAGTGTTCTTAAGCCATCTCCAGTAAACTTGGGTATAGATTTCATAGCTAAGACTAGGATAGTAGCCCAAATAGCGAGCACTACTAGCGCTACTAGGGAACTTCCATCATCCCATGCCATGTAATTTCTATTGGCACCTGGCAACATGGCTAGAGGAACAGGCGGGGGAAGCGGAACTGTTACCAGCTAGTTTGCAGCCTGCACTGTTCCTAGTGGCGGTACTAGTAAACAAGGGTTTTTTGTAGTTTGGGATCTAGTTACAGGTTGATGGCTCATACACCCTTCTAAATCGCAAATTCATTTAAGCTCTGTCCCACCAGGTGTGCCAAAAAAAGAACAAACTATTGATGCCAAAAAATGACAAGGTAACAGTGTCTTATGGGGGACCTTTTGCGCTAAACTGAGTGACCTCCATATTTTTAAAGAAGCTAAATTCTTCTATAATGGGGGTTTAGAAAGGGAAAAGGAAACAACTATATAAAAGTAAAGTCTAATCTAAGGCGATGCACCAAGACTTAATAATAGGCATGATAAATCATAGATCTAAGGGCTCAATTGGTATTTGTAATGTCCCAGAAAGGAAAAAACTAAAGATTAAAGTATAGATAATCCATTCATTGACATAAAATAACATTGCATAGATTACTACTGCCAAGAAGAGTCATAAGACATGATCTAGACCAAAAAAATTGCATTCAATTTATAGAAGTTCTCAAATGAAATATCCAGACAATAGCAGGACAGTCTAAAGTTAATCAAATAGCATAAAAGAACAGAAAGGATGAACAATTGGCACAGTTTAAGATTCTTTGCAATAATAAAAAACAATAATAAAGGTCTGGTGTCTTTTCTAAAATCAGTGTTCTTCTGAAAATCCAGGCTCTCTTTCCCTCAAAATAGAGAGAAGTATATATAGCTGAAACTCCCACTGCCTTGGCGAGCAATAACATAAAAGATTCTAGGATTCTTGGCAATGATGCAAAATTGAGTATTCCTCCAGGCCATTGCAATAGAAAAAGATTTGAAACCAAGCATCTGATCATTCCAAGCTCAGGTGCATCCTTTACAAATGATGGCAGTGGTTCCAACGAGGTCAAGCAGGCAAGTGTCATCACCCTGTAAAGAGAAAGCAATTATGACACGTGGTAGCCAGTCGCGGTGTTTAGTTCACTTCATCCATCACCCAAATACAAAACCTGTAGAAGAAACATGTGGCAGTATAGCGTAGCCCGTGTGAGTCTTTATCTTTCGTTGTTGAAAGCTTGCGCTAAGGTGACATGTGGCATGTGGGCGGAGCTCTACTCAAAAGTGAAGGGAAGTGGTCATCAATTGTGCGTAATTACGATATGTGGCAGCATAGCGGGGCCTCTTTTAAATGTGAAGGAAGGAAAACCTTCAGGGAGTACAAAGCAGACACATGGAGGAGGCAATAGAGTTTGACAAAAAGGCTATGTGGCTGATTTGCAATGCGCGGGCCGATACTTAACCAAAAATATATACCCGAAGGGAGCTTGCTTAATATTTATTCACACTATTATTTTTTGGGAATGATTAGGGAACCTAATTAATTCAATGGTGAATTTATTGTTTTTATAATTGATGTTGTTTGAAATGCTGATAAAAATGTCTATATCAAAATTTAGGTTCATATTAAAGGTAGTTTTTGAATTACATGAATTCTTTTATTATTAGTTGTGGTTCATTTCCCAATATTGATTCATTCTAAAAAAATCATCATAATTATACACAACCTTAGAGTGGTAGTTGGAATGGATGGAAAGGATACAAGGTATGTACTAGTGTGGATGGATAATATATTAGTAATAAGGGATCTTGAGAGTGGAGTAAAATAAGGATACAATGGTTGAAGATGTGTGTGAGTATGTTGTTAGTGTTCATTATTTATAGAGTTGGTGATTGACACCAAATATCATATTACAAGACTCTTGTTAAGTATATTTAGATAAAAAAACTTGAACAATTATTACTTGTTGAATCACCCTTGGATGAAAGCAAATCTACACAAGTAATGTTTGATTCTCTCATATATATATATATATAGATGGTTCTATTTAATTTAACCCTTCCCACTTCTAGTTATGGTGGTGATCATCCTAGGAGTGTAAAGGATAATTTTAAAAGGGAGTTGAATGAACTAGTATATGAAACCTAATAAGTGTCAAATAATATCATGCAGAGTCCTAGCCCATGGAGATTCTAAGAAGTGTAGGGCTATAATGAAATAGTGAGATGACATAATGGCATGGTGTTACTTAACCATGTTGAATATTTATCTACCTTATTCTTCTAGTTTATATTTCAATGTTAGAAGGAAATGGTGAGATGAAACAATGGTATGATGTTAGTTAACCATGCTAAATATTCATAAGCCTTATTCTTCTACTTGACATTTCAATGTCAATGATATTTAACAAAAAATGTGTAGCACAATTTGAAAAAGATAATAGTACAACATAAATTTCAACTACAATAATTTATCTCAAACAATTCAAATAAAATGTAAATTTTAGTTATACACTCTCTAAGTTGGTAAAAGAATATTAAAAGTCATCACCAACAATAATTTTCAATATGATATATGGTATGCATTATTTTTTAAAAATATTTATATAATTTAGCAAACAAATATATTATAATAACATAAATATACACACACCATTTCTATCGCCTAAATGAGAAAATTCAATATTGTGGTTATAAATTATGAGTACATGTGCATGACACAATTACACCATTGGGATGACATAAAAAATCACTACCAAAACATTTCAAAAAATAATTTATTGAATGAGACAAATTATAATTTCAAGTAACTCTATGATGAACATCACAATGTTTTTATTGCTTTTATTTATGTTGATTAATTTTTAGTTAAAGACATGATGCAATGAACTAATTCATTGATGCATGTTCTTTGTAAATGCCAGCAAATATATATGGAAGTCAACAATTCTTCTAAAATGACTCTTCAAGAGTTCATTATCATTTCAGGAGTTGTATACTTTGTGTTTGCTTTTTTTGTACCACACTTGTCAGCTATGAGGATGTGGATTGGTATTTCAGCATTTCTAACCTTCATATACGTCGTTATTTTGATGAAGATATCAATATCAAATGGTATGTAGAAAATTATATTTATTTTTCAAAATTTTAAAAATAAATAATAAAAAGTTCCCTTAAAAACTTAGGATTCAATGAAATTTTTAAATTATTTTTTAGTGCACACATTTCAATGTAATGCAAAGCAAGTTTCCACTTAGAGTGAGATGATAATTATTTTTCCATCCCAAATCTCTTAAGAATAAAAATTGATTTGAAAAGTAAAAGGTGACATTTCAAATTCATGTTCTTTGTCTAGGTATGTCAAATTCAAAGAATTATAAACTACTTGGTTCAAGGGTAGAAAAGGTTTTCAATGGATTCAATGCAATTTCATCTATTATTTTTGCAAGTAATAGTGGAATGGTTCCTGAACTTCAAGTAAGTAATATCAACATATTTTCCATTTATTTAAATAATGTTAGACAATTAACAACTTAAAGATTCAAGTATAAGACAGGTTTACGCTATATTTTGGTATAGAATATACATTTTATATTATATTATGATCCATATAGATATTATGCATTTTATATGTAGATGGTTTAGACAATTCTAGGATCAAGTTGCTTTCTTTTCTAATTTTCTCTAGATAGATTTTAGGAAAGTCATTATATTTTAGGAGACTAGGTTTTTACCCTTATCTTAATTCTCGTATTTTCTATAAAATAAAACTTCATTTAATTTAATGATTATTTAGCTTGATAAATAATATATTCCTTTATTCATCCATTCCTTCTTGACTATATGTATTATTTTTTTCTTTGCACTAGGTAGTTTTATTTCATTATGTTTCATTCATTGAGTTGGATTTTATTTAAAACATGTATAAATTTTTACATAGAATTAAAGTAGGTTAGATTATGCAAATTCTATTTATTTGTGCAAAATAAGATTTATCTACATTAGGTATTTTTCTTTTATTGTGTTTTATTCCTTAAGTTTGATTTAATTTAACAAACACGTTAAATCTTACATAGTATCAAAGTAGACCTTAGATTAGGAAAACTTTGTTTATTTGTGCAAAATAAGATTTTGAACTATTGATGATTCTAGCTAGATTATAATAATATGAAACCCAACATGGATCAACATTCTAAGGCTCAGATTGTAATAATATGAAACCACCTAAAGAGGAACTGGGAAAGCAGATTTTCCTCCATAGAGGAAAAAAATGATAAATTATGGAATGTTGTGATTAATACTGGTGATACTTCTAAGGCCGGGAACACTATGGATTCTACCAAGGTGATTCCCCCTATGAAGAAAAAGGGGAATGTGTCTATTGTTGATATTTTTGCAGGGGGTAAACTGCTGACTTTGGATTGCGAGGATAAGAAAGTTGTTGGTAAAGATAATGTTTTGAGTGATGAGGTTAAGATAGGTGGGTCGAGGGCTAGAACTAGGAACATAATGAAAGCTCAGATTGGGGCTTCTGCTGAGGTGTCTGATACTGGGGAGAATGTGCATAAGATGGCTGTTACTAAAATGGAAGTTGTGGAGATCCTGAACAATATGTAGAGCTTGGTGTCTGGTTTTTGTCTTTTTGGCTATTTTTTGGCTGTGTGTCTGCTGACGTTGGGTTGATTGCTATGTGATGTTTTCTTCTTTCTATATCAGCTATATTGTCTTTTGTAAAGGGTTACAGGCCCCTTCAAAACCCATCTTTTACCTTTAATCAAAACATTGTAAGGCTCTTGTTGGTGAACTCTTCCATCACTGGACACAAACTTTAAACATCAAAGTATTTAAATTTGAAAACTTATACTACACCCAAGTATTACTTCCTTTTGAGTGAAAACCTTCAAAAATTATGGAAAATTGATGACTAGTGAATTAAAATGATAAGAAAAATAGGTAAAGCCTAGACAATAACTATTTGTATAACATTATCATGCCACTATCGTAAAATTCAAAATCTCAACATAATAAAAAATATTTTTAAGACACATTCGTGAATAAATGAGGTAATAATGATACAAAGAGCCTCATGTAATGTATATGTATCTGAATTCCTTAAAAGAAAATACCTGAGCAAGTGTAAAATCTATCTCTAGATACACAAAAGGAACATACAAAAGAAAGAAAAAAAGGAGTACAATTTTTTTTTATTAATACAATATTGCAAATTAGTTAGGGATGCTCCTACATTAAATTCATGGTACTAACCTACAATTTTCAAATAATTACTCCTCCCATGAAGGGGATGAGTAGTTCCTCATCACAACTTATGATTCTATTTGAAGTATTACCTTCAACTTCATGTTATTCCTATTTTTGACCTTCGAAAAGTTTGGTAAATTTTGATATTTTGGTAGTATAAGGTCCCTCAATTTGGTCATATCTTTCTCCTTTACAATTTGTTGGGGAAAAATGAAAAATAAATTATATGAGTTTATCTTCCTCATTCTTTTCCTTTATTTTGATTAAGTTAGAAATTTCAAGTCCCTTATTTGTGTACTTAGTCAAAATTGAAAGTGTCAATGAATTTTTTGTGCACTCTATTTCACCCAAACAAATTGTGCATAGGACTAAGTGAAATACTAATAATCCTTTTTCAAAGTTTTTGTAGCTTACATATCTTTGGTAAAACTCAATTTCTTGATAAATTTTTTGGCTCCAAAATAGTTCCTTGAACCCAAAATGTTTTTGAACCACATTGGAATTTGAGGAACTACATTTCACCAATGGAACACCATCATAATTAATTTTGTAAAATTTGATCGTCCTGTTACCTATTTTTAGCTATAGCTAAAAACAAGTAGAGCTGGATTGCATTTTTTACTGAAAGGCACAAAATTTCTGCTAAAGTATTCATTTTGTTCTAGAAGCTGATTACTTGTGGATTTCCAGTGTGATTATGCAAAAGTTTGTAATAGAAGAAATCATTAAAATTGCATAGTAATGTTGTTTTATTCATATTGTAAAAACCAAAGTCCCACACAAGCTGTGGGAGTAACTTAATTTGATTTTCTTAATCAAATAATGAATACAAAGTAGGATGTATACTACAGTACTGAAGATAATATAAACATGAAGGAGGGGAATGATTCATCATTGCCTATAATGATGAATTGTTTTTACTTAATGTCTTCAAGATTGTTATGTCTCCAATGCCTCTAGGTTCTTTCGATTCCATGCTCCATGCATTTGCAAGATTGTAAGAGGATGGTGTTAGAGAAATTATTAATCACATCCTACTTGATGCCTACACTACCAACAAGAATGTAATATATATCCAATCAGACATTCACCAAATGATTAAGTCATAAAAAGGCTGATATTCAAGGAGCATGAAGTTCAATGGAAGCTTTCAACTTTAATTATTTTTGTTAACTTTTTTGTTTAAATGTGTAGGAAGAGGTATAATCAAATCATTTCAATCAACAAATATTTCTATGAGTGGTGAGAGATGTGGCTCCCATGAGGGTTGAGCCCATCTCATAAACAATAATGTGGGACAATAGTATGGAATGAAGATAATCATCATTCTCCATGAATGAAATACATAAAAGCAACCTTTAATTCAACATGATGAAAATAGATTGAGAAAAGTATCTTATTGCTCATCATTTGAAAGGAACAATCAAAACATGTTTGAAGGAGCTTAAAGTAACTGCATTTGTTGTTTCAGTTTCAGCTCTACCTTACATTCTTTTGCATTTTAGTGAATTATTGAGCTCCCTTATATTGAAGGGTAAAACAAAATATCAAAGGTTATTAATCTGTTCCTCATAACCTCAAGATACATACATAGTCTTCAAGAGACTCAGGAGGAACAGTGTCATCAAGAAGATAGTCTACATGATTGCAAGAGAGACATCATAAAAAAAATCAAGGGTATGGCTGCATTATCATTTACTATCCCTAATGGTCTACAAAATAATAAAATTAGAAAAATAGAAAATGATCATCCTTCATGCATATCAAACTGAATACCAAGCATAAGGATGTTATATGAAGCTTAGGATTATTTTTATAATGGATAGAGATGATACAATAGACCATGAGCATTCAGAAAAGCTATAAGTGCACATTATCAAGCTATAGGTGAACATTAAAACAATGATATAATCAAAAGTCCATCCATATAAAGAAGCATCATGTGGACAAGAAGGAACAATATTGTGATGAACATGAATAAGAAGTACAGTCAAGTCATCACTTACACAAAAAACTGTGCAGTCATATCTAGTGATGTTCATTTACTTAAGGAGTGCCATTAGATTTTCCAGGGGTCAAGGAAAATCATGCATATACAATTGTGGGAGAACATGTACAACACAACATGATAATGAGAAATTACTCAAAGAAGTAAAAGATGATCATCCAAAAATTCATGATTATTCAAGGTAAATATATGTAAGAGGAGTGCTACATTCAAGCTTTTCTTTTGTTCAATGAAAAAGCTCCATTTGCAAAGAACAATGCCCAGATTGAGCAACATTGACGAAACAATGACCTGAGATGGAAATGTGCACTGAATTATATCAAATGTATTTCTATGAGCAAAGAATGAAAGCATAGACAAGGCACCATACTCTTTGACAGAACACCTTAATAAGTTGTCTCATAAAATGCAATAAAATATAGAAACTACATAAGTGGCCTCGACTTGATAAGCTGGTTTCCTTCAGAAATGACCAAACCCTCAGAGAGTCTCATGGCCTTGGCAGTCAAGTGAAAGTTCAAAGAGTTTTATTCCATAGGAAAATAAATGACTGGAAATTATGACTTTGCCTGTGGTCATTTTAAAATACAGAGAGAGTTTCTTCCATTTTTTAAAAAAATACCCATATGATTCTTTCAACTTAAAATGCAGATTTCTTCTTGCTACAATTTACCCATTTGAGGGTTTTGTTAGAAAACACAAAAATACATGGATTTCTCTCAATATACAATTACCCACATGGGGATTTTTATTTTCAGACATGGGAGCATGGAAATATACAGTGGCGAGCTTTGGAGCTCAACAAAAGAATGTAAAGCAATGTAAGGAGGCCATTTTTGAATTCGTGCCATGAGTTACAACTCTCAAGAAAAATGCAGATAACAGATACACATGGTGCGACTTGTACATAGGGCCTGTATTTTTAAAGATTAACAATCATTCTTTTACCAAGAAAGAAGTTCTTGTAAGCTTCTGTTTGATGAAAATGTGAAGGAGTAAGTAAAAATTACCATTGTATGTCTGTAGAAGAGAAAATTGACCACGGATTTCCATCATAAAGATTGCAGAGAAGCCAAGGTAAAGCGCTAGAAAATGCATACCACGTTCTGAATAGCAAAAATCCCCAGGAAAATTCCAATAAAAGCCTCTGAAGGTGCTAGAAAATCTAGTGGAAGGCATTGTGAAACCCTACCTCATGGCGGCATAGAGAGCTTCCTCATCAAGCAAAAAAAAACAAATGATAGTGAATGATTAGGGTTTGAGTTTTGTCTACCCTAAATCAACATAAGATTGATGTTTTTACTAATGATTTTAATAAATCATTATGTTCTTTCATCTTCTGTGGTCCATCACTTTTGAGTCAAATAAACCTAATCATGTTTAGGGAAG
>VDFB02058242.1:58176617-58207842 GCA_007258455.2 Sequoia sempervirens
GAAAACACAACTTCAAAAGTAAGATACAACAATTTGATGAGATTCACTATCTCAGAGCAAGATCTACAAAGAATTAGAGAAAGATTATAATATTTTTCAACATAACACTCTACTGATTGAGGCGTTATAGCACATCTAATTCTATCTTTCACACTTCCGCACTTCTTCTATGAGATCTTCAAATACAATCCACTCTTTCTTTTTCACACACTTTTACACTTATCCACCTTGTTGCATTTGAAATGATCTTGCATTTATATCCACTGCAACACTTCAAAAATTCAATTAGGTTGGCTAAGAAGAAGATAAACAATGAATTTAACACGTTGGCCATCAAAGCATAATGCGGTCCTATCCCAAAGATAGAGAGGAACAAAAAAAATAAATACATATTTTAATGTGATCCAAAATAATTCACACGTTGGTGTACACCAATCTAAGTCGACATCAAGGAAACATGTAGATGAAACATGAAGCACATAACCAACCAGATCAAAAAAAATATTTTAATTGAATTCACTCAAGGTGGTTCTAAAAAAAATAGGTTAAGACAACAAATATAACATAACACGTCTTCAATTACTGCCATAGACCCCCAAGCACACGACATAATTAAAAGAACAAGCACAGTTTTGGCCAAATATCCACAAATAACCAAACAACCAACTCAAGACACAATGCAGCACCAAATCGGCCAATCAACAACATACAAATCACATGGGGATGTTCCATGAACATCCAAGTACATTTCCAAAAACTTTTTTCATACTATCATGTCATCAATAGCCACCACAAACCAAACAGGAACATAATACTTTATTCAAGAAGCACAAGATACATAACCAGATGATATAATATTAACATATCAACTTGTGGATCACTTCAACACATGAAATTGGAATAGAGACACTCTACACACATTGATAACACATCCACCAAGCCAGAAGAGTAGAGACGTTAATGCAGAGAAATGCAGAATAGTTTTTGGACCAATCCAAACAACCAACAACACTGCCAACCTTCTGCAATTCACAAAAATATCCTCAACAACACTAGTGACTTGAAAAGATAGGAGTGCAACATCCATAGAAAATTAACTTTGAATCCCAAACCATAAGACCAAATCTTCAACAACAGAGAAATGTAGAGCATTCTACCAAATAGACTTCAAAGCAGCTTTTGGAACAAAACCACTTAAGCAACTTGCGGACGCCAAAATTTTCTTTTAGAAACACATGCTTCATTAGGAACATCAAGAGAGAGCATAATACACATTGTAGACCTTCAACAATATCTCTCCACTATCAACAATACTTCTAATGCTTCTAATCCTCATCTTAAAATATTATTATGAAACCAACTCTGTTGACATAAATCCTACACAATACTTCTTAGATAATACATGAAATCTAACCATGAGCTTCAACAAACATTAGATAAGGCATGAAATCCAACCATGAACTTCAACAATATCACCATACATCAATGTTATCCCAATATTCAATTTTGACATCCAACCATGAACTTCAACAATGACATCCAACCATTGTCAATCAAAGACAAATGCCAACAATCTCCCTTATATCAGAGGCATTGACAATAATGACAACCACAAACAATTCACCAAGTGTTGCTATCTACTACTAACAACCTTGGCTCATAAACCACTGCCATACATATAACAATCTTCATCAAGTGTTGACATCAAAGACAACCAACAGTCAGTGTTGACATCAATGGTAACAATTGCCAACAATCTCACACAAATCTCCTCAAGTGTTGACATCAATGAAAACCATTGCCATTAGAATTTTTATTAGCAATTATATGTGGTCTTGGGGAGGAGTAATGTTTGAAATTATTACCCTTAAAGGTGCTTCATATTAAGGAAAAGTATTTGATCAATAGGAAAAGTGAAATAATTAAATAAGGAAAGTATATCAAAGATAAATGAGAGGCCATTTTTTACCTTTTTCTTAGAAAGATATTTGAATGAAAAAGATAGCCTTACAAGTACAAAAATAAGTTGAAGAAGCTATGTGAAATTGTAATAGTTGAATGAAGAGAGAGCTGCAAATATAAAGGTAGAAAAAGGGGAAGAAGAACTTAGTTTATGATAAGAAAAAAGGAAAAGGGGAAATATGAAGCATAAAAAAAGTACAACATTATTTGTTTCTCAATTACTAAAGGTCTCAAATGAAGCTAGATAGGCAGTAGTATTTAAGGTAGTTAAATTAAGTAAAAGTGGTAGAAGATGAGCTAACATTGGAACCAGTGAAAGGATTGTGTGAGGAAAAAATGGAAAAGGTAACAAGATTTAATGATGGAAAAAGATATAAGATGTTCAAGATTGAACAAACATTGGTAGAGTCAAGGTCTTTTTCATAAGGAAATTTCCTAGTTTAAGTTACCTTGATAGACTCACAAGTTCTTGAGTTACAAAATCCTTGGGAGATTGTACCCATAAGATAATTAAATCAAACCAAACACATCATTGTTCAAGAAGATCATATGATTGAAATGTTGTATGTATATATTGAATAGAAAATGGAGCACCTATATATGGATACTGATGAGTCTAATTAATTCTTTATCAATCTAGTTATGTTACATAAGCTTATGGAGATGGAATAGTTTATATATATAAAATTTGATCCTCTTATAAGATAAATTTTCCTAAATTAAATGCACCTACAATAGGAATTAACTAGGGATAATAGGAGGAAAAAGTGTACATAAAAACAAATTTTTGAGGTATACTAATCTAGTACAAGGGATTCTATTGAAAAAATTCAATAACAAATCAAAGAAATTGCTAAATATTATATTAACTACCAAAAATAAATGATAGAAATTAAAGTTACTATACAAAACTATTAGCAATATTAAAAAAATATAATATTAAAAATATAATATTTCAAATGAATTCTAATATATTTTTATACTAAAACTAAAAACACACACAACAATACCATGTAAAAACTAATATACCAAAAATGTGCTACTAATTATAATCATGTACAAGTTAATCTAGTAAGTGTATTATTTTTGTTGGGTTTTTTCTTGAAATGATTTACTAAGGTACATCTAGTGTTTGATGTCTAACTTATTTTTCTATTTTTTATATTATTGAGATAAATTGATTTATTATAATCCCTCTTGCATTGATTATAAATTCTACTTCCTTTCATTTGATATATTTTTCTTATTTATAGATGTGAGAGGGAGAGCATTTAGATCTATAATAATATTTATTTGAGTGAAATTTTTACATCTAGATGAAATGACAAAAAATAGGGTGTGGGTTTTTATTAAAATGGATGTGTAATGCACCTATTTTCCTTTACTTCATTAGAAAATGAGATCCCCACAAAGAATTTACTAACAACCCTTAGGCAAATCAAGTCAATGTGAGAATCTTCAGATTTCTTTATGCTTGAAGGATGGGGGTTAAGGTCAAACAACGCTTTTGGGAGAAAAACTAAAAATAGTAAATCAACTCCAAAACGTCAATTCAAACTCAAAACAACAACATTAAACTCAATATTTGCAAAACCAAAAAATAGATTGTAGCTTTGAGAAGGGAAGAAATGTGTTTACCAGTCACCAAAAGGTAGTTTTTGAAGGTTGACTGAGGCTCATTCACCCATGGGTGAATGGGTCTTTTGTCAAGGTTTTTCTGTAACTTTCAGGAGCCTTTGAGGTTAATCTGTAGCTTCTAATTTGTCTAGGTCTCAGTGTTGGAAATTCAGAAATCAAATATGTAGGTGAGATTTCATAATTTGACAACTTTGACAACTTTTGCAACTTTTGACAACCTTTCCAATTTTTCTCTTCAAAATGTCTTCATTCCTTCTTCAACCTAAATTTGCAATCACACACACAAGAGAGAAAAATGTTTTTTTTTTAGTGAATGGGGGTTTTCCTTGGTCAAAACCCATTTTGGTAATCAGACCTTGAAATGAAATAATGAAATGAAAGAGGGAATGAAGAATGAACAAAGCTATGTTACCACTTAACAAACCCTTTAATGAAATCTTGATAATGGATATCTTAGGAGGTCTACAACTTGCATGAAATCATTGAATTGGATGTGGATCTTGATACTTGAAATAATGCTTTGAATGCTTGACTTGGACCTTGAAACCTACATCACAATGTTAGCTCCAAAAACATGCATGATGCAAGAAGACTTTGACATGACGAATAGATCTTGAATGCCACAATAAATCTCTAATATACATTTTCTTGAATGCCTTTGATTGCTCTTGAAATTCTTGAAGAATGCTCTTAAAACTCTAGGTGAAACTTAGTGAAATGGCCTTATATTTATAGGTATGTATCCTTAATTTCCTGAAATTCCAATATCACAATCTAACATTGAAATACGAATTTGGAGATGTTAAAATACCACCACAAACATGATAAAAATCTAGGTCCAAAGGTCTAGGGAGGACCCATTCACCCATGGGAGAATGGGTCCTAGGTCCCTATTCCTGGAACACACATTGCTCAAGGTAAAGTGTTATGTTTAGGCATTAATTATTGTCGGGTTTCTCTTCAGAAAATGTAAATTATTAGGCTTGTAAATGAATAAAAGTAATTATTAAGGCATAATTAAGCTCAATTTAATTAAGAAGGCCCAAATAAGTGTGAAAATGTAAAGGAGTACATTTATCAACACTAAATTAAGGCACTATTAAGTCCAATTTAATTAGATGGCCCAAACAAGTGTTAAAATGTAAAGGGATACATTTTTATACACTACACTAGATAAATCTAGGGTTAAATCATATGAGATGGAAAACACTTCTAGGGACACTTCTAGGATGGTGATTGGGAAGTTCAACAATTAAAAACTTGAGCTTTGAAAGCTCAAGATGGAGGGTCTCTTTGTGGAGCATGATGAATGAATTTTTGTGTCTGACTTTATTCCTTAGGGAATGGATCCAAAGGACTATTAGAACTTGAGATAAAAGGTAAGAAGCACCTTTCATATCAGCTTAGATATATTTTAGTGATTCTAAATGTCTCAAGTGAAGACACTGCATGGAAACATTGTGATAAATAAGAGGCTTTGTATGAAACAACATCTCTTGAAAATAAACTATTATTGTGGAAGGTGTATTATGTTCCCTAAGAATAAATGATGTTGATCAATGAAAAAAATACTTGAATACCTTCACTATACTCATAACTTATCTAACCTCTATGGTTGTGAAAATGAATGAAGACTAATACACTACCCTATTAAATTTATTTTTCAATTTAGTGGAAATCCTTGTGATGGAAATCAATAGTGCCTCTATAAATTTGAATCTTAATGAGATCATTGGGTCCCTTAGGTTTGAATAGATGATGTAAAAATCCATGTAGGAAAGGAACCATTCAATCTTTATGAGGATGTTATTGCTAATATTTTTTACATAGGTTCTTTGCACCAAAAAAATATGAATACTATTTGTTGATGCCAAAAATTGACAAGGTAACAGTGTCTTATGAGAAACTCAGTTTATGGGGGACCTTTTGCACTAAATTGAGTGACTTCCAGATTTTTAAAGAAGCTGACTTCTTCTATAATGGGGGTTTAGAATGGGAAAAGGAAACAAATATATAAAAGTAAAGTCTAATCTAAGGCGATGTGCCAAGACTTAATAATAGGCATGATAAATCATAGATCTAAGGGCCCGATTAGTATTTGTAATGTCCCAGAAAGACAAAAACTAAAGATTAAAGTATAGATAATCCATTCATTAACATAAAATAACATTGCATACATTCCTACTACCAAGAAGATTCATAAGACATGATCTAGACCAACAAACTTGCATTCAATTTATAGTTCTCAAATGAAATATCCAGATAATAGCAGGACGGTCTAAAGTAATCAAATAGCATAAAAGAATAGAAAGGCCAAACAGTTGGCACAGTCTGAGAGTCTTTGCAATAATAAAAAATAATAATAAAGGCCTGGTGTCTTTTCTAATATTAGTGTTCTTCTAAAAATTGAGGCTCTCTTTCCATCAAAACAGAGAGAAGTATATATAGCTGAAACTCCCATCGCCTTGGCGAGCAATAACATAAAATATTTTAGGATCCTTGGCAATGATGCAGAATTAAGTATTCCTCTAGGCCGTTGCAACAGAAAAAGATTTGAAACCGAGCATCCAGTCGTTCCAAGTTTAGGTACATCCTCTGAAAATGATGGCAGTGGTCCTGGCGAGGTCAAGCAGGCAAGTGTCATCACCCTATAAAGAGAAAGCAATTATGACACGCGACGACTAGTTGTAGTGTTTGGTTCACTTCATCCATTTCCCAAATAGAAAACCTGCCGAAGAAACATGTGGCAGTATAGCACAGCCCGTGTGAGTCTTTATCTTTCACCATTGAAAGCTTACGCTAAGGTGACATGCGGCGTGTGGGCGAAGCTCTACTCAAAAGTGAAGGGAAGTGGTCATCAATTATGCGTAATGATGATACGTAGCAGCATAGTGGGGCCTCTTTTAAATGTGAAGGAAGGAAAACCTTCAGGGAGCGTAGAGCAGACATGTGGAGGAGGCAACAGAGTTTGACAAAAGGTTGAGTGGCTCATTTACGATGCGCAGGTTGATACTTAACCAAAAATATATACCCAAAGGAAGCTTGCTAAATATTTATTCACAGCTTTTGGTGACTACTAGGGGCATTTCGCTTGAGGAACAGAGAACCAAAAATTTCTCTGGTTTGTAGACCAGAGGTCCATTCATTGGGTGACAGAGTCAGAGCTTAGAAAGAGCTACCTGTAGTGGCTGCCAATCATCCTCGGATGGCCTTACTATGTTGCGCAAATTCTCCTATCCTCCACCCAAGTCGAGCGCTTCCTTATAAGGCAGTGTTGCAGGTAAACCGACCCTTGCCTTGCAATGAAAGAATAGTTGTGCAAGAGGATGAATAACCCCTTCAATGTCAGTTGTGGTGGGAGGATGGCTGAAATTATGGAAAGCATCCAGGTCATTTTCCTTCTCCTCTATTCTTTCTACAATTTGTTCGACTATAGCAATAGAGCCATCTTCAAGGAACGAAGATGACAAACCCATCTCACTTAACCTGGAGAAACTCTCCCACATGCTGTCCATTGTTTGGTTTAGAGTAGCTACGACCACCCTAGTGCACTGGAAGGTCAAGTGGCAATGAATAAACTTGTTTGCCATCTAGGCGGCTGCATTCTGATCTTCAATCCTTTCCTTGGTGAGGTCTTCATCAAAGACCGAATACAGCTTGGTGAGCAAATTCTTTGCTTCTAGAACCCTTTTTGAGATAAACCGCGAGAATTGCTCAATTGTACCATGAACCTCCTGGCTTAGTTTTGATGTCTTGGAAATGAACCCGAGCGTGGGATGCAATGTTAGGAAAAAAGTTTTAATCTTTTCCCAACGAGAAACATACAACTACCTAACTAGTGGAATAAGGTCCAGCTGGGCAGGGGAGGTCAGGAGAGAGCTCTTTAGAGAGGCCATCTCTGCATCTTTTGAGTTAATGATCTCAGCCAATTCTACACCTTTTCTTTTTTCGGATGCTAGTTTCTCCCTAGAGCTTTTCATTTCTTTATGCCAATTTTCCTCGACTCGGGAGTGGTTTGCCAAATGTATGTTAAGAGAGGACTTTGTCTCCTAAAGTTATTTTTCTAATTGGGCCTTTTGGCCCTCAAATTTAGCATCTTTCTCCTATAACATTTTATCATATTGAGCTCGCTGATGCTCTAAGGCCTCATTATTTTTGTGCTATCCCTTGATCATATTCAATGCGAAACCACTTTAACTCTTCGTTCCTTAGCTACAAATTCTGTTCCGCTAGAGTCAATTGGCTCTGGTATTCCCGATTCTTAGTACGCATATCATTAACCACAGTGAGGTCGATGGTATAAACCTTCGCAAGTTCCTCCTGAAGTTTTTTCTTATCCTCTTCTACTGTCAGTGCCCTCTCTGTTAAGTGCCCAACATCCACTTCTAGGGATTTCTCCCTTTTCTCCAAAAAACTAGCCTTTTCCTTCAATGATTTGAGTTGCTCATCCATTTTCTTCAGCTGATGGCCAGTCTTAAGGAAGTCAAAGGTGACCACCCATTGTGTTTCCTCCATAAGCTCAACATTATCCTATGGTCGAGCCACCTTCATGTCAAGCCCTACTGCATACACTTCTTAGTCTTTTGGACACATCTCCCCTTGTGGCTTGGTTACCATCGAGAACATGGTTGCAAATTTTAGTGCTTGTTGGGTCTCATCATAGAGAGTTTGCATTTTTGGTTCCGCAAGCCTACTATCATCTTTGACCTTGCGCTTTTGCATTCTATTTGTGCATGCTTCCCTTCCAGAGTCAATCTATGCCATGAATTGGGCCGGCGATGAGACTAGCCCACCTATGAAAGGAGCACCGAGAGGTAGGGCATATGGATACGTAATTTTGATAGGCTAGGCCATTTTATTTTTTTGGAGAGTTACAGTTTGTGGGGAGAAGGGAGGCACATTCCAAAGCTTGGTTTGAGAACTAGTAGAAGGGCTTGTCATTTGACAAGGTTCAGTTGGTGAACCGGAGGAAGGACTCATGGACTGAAATGGTCAAGGAGTTGTCATCGTGGAGTCCACCTGCTGTGAGAGAAGGGGAGGACTTGTTGCGATAGTAGAAGTAGGGGTGACAGTAGTGGGTAAGCCTTCGAAAAGTGAGGCAAGGAAGGATTGAGTGGCAACAACTAGTGTAAGGGTTCGTGGAGGAGTAAAGGAAAATGGAGTGGCCTGTGAGAACTGGGAGAAACCTCCCACATGCATTGGATCAAAGGTGGGAACTGAAGGGCCCACACTTATGGTGGGGGTTGCCACAGAGACAATGGAGGATACCAAGGACCAAGAAGTAAGAGAAGAAGGAACAAAAATTACCTATTGATTGGTCGATGGTGGCTCCTGACTTGTTACCGGATCTTTCTCTCCTTTAGGCTCTTGGCTTGTGGTGGGTTCTTGTGAACTCTCTCCAACAATGGTTTTTGTACGCTGCTGCTTCGATGGCAGGGTTTCCCCAACCTCAAAAGTTACTGCCGGCTACTGCTGTAACACTCTAGTCGCCTTAGCGGCCCAAGTGAGTGTGTGCAAGGCCCTTGATACATTGAACCACACATTTGTAGTTACATAGGTGGGCTATCCTACAGAGCTTTTCTATTGCGGTGAAGGGGATGCAAAATTCCCCGCTTCTTCTTCTTCTTGTTCTTCAGACCCACTTTCTGGGTTATTTCCTTTATTGGAGCTGGAGTCAGAGGTTGCATGTTAATCATTCCACCATTTCTTAAATACTTTGTCATCCTTCAAGCTTCCATAAGGAGCATCCAACTATCTTGCTTCTTGGTGATGTTTCTAGAAGGCTCTTATTTTCTCATTAGTCCATTCTTCTTCTTTTCGCAACTTGTTGTACATGGTGCGCTCCATCTGGACACTATCCTTAGCCTCTGCCACCATGAAGTAAGATTTGTGCCATGGCTCTCAATGGTCCTGTGTGGGGATACGTGCTAGTTCAACAAAAACTTCATCCTTGTCCTCCCCCGGGTTGTGCCTCTTTTCCTAGTAGGGTAGAGGAGTGTGAATAACCTTCATGTGTGGTTGTGGTAGATCATTCAAAGGATTGTACTCCCATTTATCACATATCAAAACCAACCCTAAGTGAGCCAGTTTATCCTGCAATAGCTAGTGCGACTGTTTCTTTTCTAGGGCCACTATTTTGAAACTCTTTGAACAAGTGAAAAATCCTTTCCTCTTGATGTTTTGGCTGCTACAGAAGGTATAATCAATAATGCACACTTGTCGATACATTTTGAGTGTGAGCACTCTATTTGTGACATAGGTTGGGAGTCAGAAAGGTTGATCAGTGAAGCCCCACATCCAAAGGATTATGAAATCTATGCTGAAGAACCAGTCACAAGTGAGAGTGAAACTTTGCATATATCCAGTTTGATCTATGTTAAGCTGGATCATATCACCTCCTCCTTGTAAATCTTTCAAAACTGGAGTTATAAAGTAATCCAAAATGCATAGTAGTCATATGTCATGGAAAGGAAAGGTGTCCATGTGGATACTAGCTTCCTTCTCTGCTTTTCATCAAAAATAGACAATTCAAAATATTTGCTAAAGAAATCAAGATTTTGATGCAGAAACATATGAACCAGGAAATAGAGAAATCTAAACTTCCCTTCTACCGATCGGGTAATTCTCTATTTTCCTTATCATTTCCTCCATGAGGAATTCAGTGAAATCGTACTAGAAGAAATTGTGCTTCTTGTAGAATTGGAAACCCGACCCTAATTGAAAGGCGTGCACTATCTCGTTGAAGTCTAGGCCGCACAAAAATGATAGCATTGAAAAGGCATCCTGCATGTCTTCAACAAATGAACCATGCGATAATGAGATACTTGGCAGTTGAGCGCCTGGGATTCCTTCTTGCCAATCTCCTCAATTAGGAAATTTGGGCTCTTTTTCATCCCCATCCATGTGTTTTCTCCTTTAGCAGGAGTGAAGGACTCAATTTGCTCCTTTCTAGAACTTGGGTCTAAAATACATAGCATGTGTCAAATGGCTGGTCGGCTGAGATTAACATTTAAGGTTTGGCATTCGATGCTATGGGTGCTTGGGTTATAACATTGAATGGCCACATCAACTAGCTTCAGGAAATAATGTACCAGCGGGACCATGTACTGCGGAAGTCCGCTATACCATACCTTTCTTGTTGTCAACATCACTTACTGGGATGCTTTCATCCTTGCACAGGCTACTTCTCTCAAAGACTTTGTGTTTTTGGTGAGGTGTGGGTCATGAATATTGTCCCATTCCTCATGGACCCATTTCTGGTTCTTGTAATCCTTGGGCCTGTCTAGCTCCATTGTATTCGCCCATTTTGGCTTGCCTAGTATATCGAGCGTAGCATATGATATATATTCATAAACGTAAACAACCTTTGACGACCGTATAGCCCTAAGCAAAGGTTGGTCAGCTTCCTCCTGAATTTGTTGTGATGAACCCTCTGCAATTTTTCTCCTTAGATGAAAGCTTCTGTAGGGCTTGAATTCTCTACAACTTTCACTCGGCTCTAGATATGCCAAAATTTTATTCACTTGTCTTAGTGTATTTCAAAAGACATTTAAGCATTAAAAGTTTTGTATGCAATATTTAGCTATCTTTCCTCAAGGTGGTAGAAGAAAGTGGGCTTTTTGCATTTAATTCGGCATGTACCGCCAACTCCTTGCTTTGTGTGAAAATGAATTACTTTCCATTTCGAAGTGATAAGAATTCATTATTGCATTTGGAAACTGTGTGATACGATGTGATTTCCTTGGAACTTGAGCCAACGATTTGCCTTCTATCCTTGCATTCATATGTGTTGGTAATTAATATCCCAGATGGAATGATTAAGCCAAAGCAAATGATCATCGCCTGAAAAGATATGAATCCTGCCTTGGGTTCTAGGAAATGCCTGTGAGGTGACACAATAGCCTATGGAATGTGCAGCTCATTGCCGATTAGTGCCACCATTTTTTAGGCTAATTAATTAGCTCTCATTAACTCTGCACGCATTGAACCGTACTTTAACATACACAACTGGTCAAGGAATGCAAGTAAACCCAGGCACACTTTTCAAGTTGGTGTTTAGTTACCATCATGTTTTTTTGAAGCGGATTAGCATGCTTTTCCTTGTTTTTTCTATAAATAGGCCTCTAAGTAGTGAAAAAATCACACTTAGCATTTGAGCAATTTTTAGCAATAGGTCATTGGCTTAGTATTTGGTTTTATTAATGGCAAGGTTCTCATAGGCTAGGCTATAGGCAAGTTTTAGAAATAGTTAGTAGGTAATAGTAGTGTTTTGGTACCATTGATACTCCTATTAGGCTAGTGCCATATAAGTCACAGACAACTTTCCTTGGCAATATTTCTACTAGGCATTTAAAGAGGATGACAAAAAACAAACACTCCCTAGATTTGATAGCCATAAAGTGGGTCCTGGGTCGGGACTATCTCAAGTACGAAGACAAATATCATGTCAATACTGACATTTGCTCGCACTTTGTTGTGTCTATGTTGGATATTGGTATCCCAAGCCCCTGGTTCTGAGATTAGTCATAGAAATCTTTCCCAAAAATTACTTGAATGGTCTAGGTGAGGTCGTTCCTCATGCTACATATGGGGTAGGCCTGCCAACAACCAATGACCTCAGGCGCTATATTGAGGAAGAAGTGGTCATCCCATGGCTATGGTTTCTTAGCGGATTTCACCTCCAGACACACGATGAGCACCAAAAAAGAGTTACCAAGCCTTGCACTTTCTCTTCCGCATCTACAACGTAGTGCCATTCTACAATATTGATTGGTACACTGACTTTAGGAACGTTGTGTTTCCTCTGCCAATGGCCGTTGTTCCAAATGATGCTGCTTCTATTGCTGGTGTGTCTGCTGATGAGGATGTGGTAGAAACTGCCATTGATGCATCGATAGCTGTTGCTCATGCAGTTGGATGAAATTCCTCCTAGACTTCTTATTTTTTGCTTTTAAGAATACGCCACCTGTTGTCTAGTTTTTGTATATATGCTTGAAAAGGCCATACATAGTATATATATGAAAAGAAAACCACATATAATCATATAATTTTTGAATAATGGCTCTCTAGCCATTTTCGCCATGTAAAAATGAAAGCATATATAGATAATGAAATATAGCTTTATAAAATCTATGGGTCTTTTTCTTTTGGCATTCTGTCATATGGGTTTCTTTTCTTTCAACATATTTGTTGATTTCCTTTGCATATGGGTGTTTTTCTTGATTATTCTTACAAAGAATTTTTACTGCCTTGTTCTTTGCAATGATGGGTTGCTTTTCCATCGAAACATGAATTAATTCTAAAAAATACTGGCCAACAGAACAAAAAGGGAAAGAAAATAAAAGCATTATTAACATATGTACAATATTAAAATTTGCCACTCAATGGAAAAGCTTAAGATGAATCCCATTGACTAGAATTCCCAAGGCTTCCTATTCCATGCTTTCCAATTTGAAAGAATTATGCTCTTTGCACTTTATGATTTTAAATGGACCCTCCCAAAGGCTATCAAATTCTTTGTGCTGACCTGGCTTCACAACCCTTTCATTGAATTTCAGCACTAAGTCTCTGCACCTTAGGCCTTGGTCAGATGACCTCTTGTCAAACCATTGCTTGACCACTTGTTGGCAGTTTGTCATGGCTATTAGGGACTTCCCCCTTTTTTATTGTACTTCTAATAGTTCGGCAAGCTGAACCTCATGGTGCCATTTTGTTCTATCTCGAGGGATTTCAACAATTGAAGCATTGGAATCTTCGTGGATATAGGCAACAGTGCCTCTTTTTTGTATACCAACTCATAACGCAAAGTCTTAAGGACTTGCTTAGGAGTTATGTGGTCTACCCAAAGCATCGCTTAGAGGTTTTTGTGATATTCTCTCTAGTGCTTCGAACAAATTCTTTTAAGGAGTCAAATCGGGTTCTTGTTCGTTGACTCAGCTAGGCCGTTTCCCTATGGGTAATAATTTGATGATGTCTTAAGGAATATGCCATTTGTTAATGCAAAGTGACATACCTTGTGCCTAGGAAAGCTTTGGCATTATCAGAAATGATAGTCTTCGAAGGGCCAAACCTTATCACCAGTTCTTCGAGGAAATCCACTATCTCAGCCTTCGTTGCATTTTTAAGCGAAGCGACTTCTGTCCACCTTGTGAAGTAATTTTTAGCCATTAGAATCCACTTGTGTCCAGCACTAGAATTGGGATTGATCATCCCAATGAAGTCCAGGCCCCATTTTGCGAATGGTTTTTCTGTCACTATAGGCTTGAGAGGCATTGCAAAATTCTTCCTTCTGTCTCTAAAGAACTGGCATTCCTTGCAAGATTTCACCAAGGAGTGCACATCATTGAAAAGTGTGGGCCAATAGTAACCTATGCACATGATTTTGATGGTAGTGGTATTAGCAGAGAAGTTTCCACTCGCAACACTATTGTAGAATTTTTTGAGGATTCTCTTCGCTTGCTCTGCAATAATGCATCACAGGAGGAGACCATTGAAATTATTTTTGAAAAGGACCCCTTCCAGTAGCGCATATCTGAAATTTTGTAGCTGATAGTATCTCCTCTTTTGAGAGGAAAGACCCAGTGGATACTTTCCTATTTGCATAAACCTTACTCTATTCATTAGCTAGTAGCCCTTGGACTCTGGCTCATTCATCAGAACAAGATCCAGTTGCTCTTCTTTAGTGGGTATCTCTTCATCATGCACCATGTATTTGCATAGTCCTTCCATAGACAATTTTGGTGGGTTTGACCTCAATGTCATATTCAAGGATCTTGGTGATGCAATTAGCTCTTTTTTCTGTGATTTCTCCCTCCATGATATATTCGTGCACACTAGAATGTGCAACATAGACAGTCACTTTGTTGCAGGAAATTAGATGACGAAATTTTTTAAGTCCCTTTACTATTGCAAAGGCTTGTCTTTCAATGAAATTATAGTTCGTCTCATATTCCTTCAGGGTCTCGGAGCAGAATGCCATCAAATGTTCTCCCTTTCCTTCATTATCCTTTTCAGTCAAGACAATAGCAATACTAGACTTGCTACTAAATACATACATTATAAAGTCCTTAGACAAGTCTGGATTAACTAGTATAGGAGCTAAGGAAATAACATCCTTAACTTTCTTGAAGGCTTCCCTAGCTTCCTTTGTCCACTTAAATGCTTGATCCTTTTTTAGCATAAAGGTGATTGGCTTAATTATTCCTACGAAGTTGGAAATAAACTTGCTAAATTTTTTTACCTTTCCTAGCAAGGACTGAATGCCTTTCTTGTTAACCAGAAGGGGAAGTTCTTTGATGGCTTTCACTCGCTCAGGGTCAATTGAAACTCCTTCTTTGGACACCACGTGTCTCAATAGCTTTCCTTGCGACACTACGAATACACATTTTCTTGGATTCAGGGAAACCCTGAACTCTTGGCATTTCTAAAAAACCATTTCTAAGTGATAAAAATGATCATCCTTAGACTTAGAAAACACAGTAAGATCATCCAAATAAATTAGGATAATCATGTTGATTAGCTCGCTGAAAGCGATATCCATTGCCTGTTGAAAGCAATATCCATTGCCCGCTGAAATGTTGCCCCTACATTGGATAAACAAAAAGGAATTTTAGCATATGTGAATGTTCCCCAATTTTTAGTGAACGTAGTCTTGTGCTGATCCTCCTCTTTAACTTGGATCTGATTATAACCAGAGAAGCCATCAAGCAGGGAAAACATTTCCGATCTTGCTACTGTTTGCAAGATTGAATTGATAGAAGGCAATGGATAATGATCCTTTAGGGATGCTTTGCTCAAGTATCGAAAGTCCACACACAAGTGGATATCTCCATTATTCTTTTGGACTGGGCCCAGATTGGATACCCATGTGTTATGATTGATTGAGAAGACAATCTGCGATTGGATTAGCTTTGTTAGCTCCCGTGCCATTAGTGCTTCAATTTTTGGGTTCACTAGCCTCTTCTTTTGTCTGACTGGTTTTGCACCCTCTGCTAGCTCAATTGTGTGCTGGATAATGTTGGGATCATATCCCTTTAAGTCATCATAGGACTAGGCCACTACTCCTTCATATTTCTCGTAGAAATTGATGAGCCTTTCTTTATCATGATGCGTGACATCTTTCTCGACTTGAAGGTTTCTGCCATCTGAGATCTCAAGGTCTATATAGTCACTTTTGTCTGCCACAAACTTCCTTTTATCATTCCTTGCATCATTGCAATGAAAAAGGTTTTCGAGAATAACCAATCCTTTCAAAAGCTTGTTAGATTTGAGCTGCATGATTTGTCCTTTGTAAGCCTCGACGATCTTTGGTTGGAGTTGATCGGTGAATTCCCTCGACTACTGGATGAAGGAGGCAATGTGTTCATCAATTTCAAACACCTACCAAATTTGATTATTATTGGGAATCACTAGTCGGACTATTACTTGTATAGAGTGTTTGTTATGTATAATGTCAGAGGCAGGATCAAACTGAGATCCGATTGCTGCCATGCGATCCACGTTGCCATTTTATTCTTGTGGAATGGTCTGGATGTTGAAGGCTTCAAAACCCTCAATCGAGTCCCAGACTTGGTGCCAATAGGATCTCATGCGGACATTCCTTTTCGCAGAAATTCCCCGGACTTGCTTGACCACCAGTTCGGAATCTTCGAACACCATTAGTTGCTTGATGCCCATTCACTCCGCAAGGCTTAAACCTTGTACTAGTACTTCGTATTCAGCTTCATTGTTTGAACAAGTGAACTGGAAGCTGAAAGACCTTAGTATTTTTTCATTTTGTGGGGATACCAAACATATCCCTGCTCCAACACCTACTTTGCATCTTGCTCCATCAAAGTACAATGCCCACAACTCGGAGGTTGCACTACTTATAGGTTCCTTTGTGACCTCTGGAATCTCTTGCTCCTCGTCATAAATGGCATATGTGTCCAGCCCAGTGGCATGGTAATTTCCAAAAGGATCTGTGTTGATGAACTCATTTAGAAGAGCCTCATCCTTTTCACTTCGATCCCTAGTCACCTCCTCGTCCTCTAGCAATTTAGCACAGTACATCTCATCTTTAGTAATGGAGGTATGGATGGCTTCAAAGTTGATCATAGCCTCATCCACAGCATGGTGCACATGTAGTGGTTCAGATAATAACTTCATCTTAGGCCCATGCTTTGTTTGGACAATCAAGTGTGTCCAATCTAGCGATAAGTATCCCCCTATTTTAGCAGTAAATTCCCGAGACAGACAAATACCAAACATAGGAGGGACATCAATGATGACAATGTCCTGAGGCACAGTGATGTTAGGACAACCAAAGAGAGTTAAGGGAAGATCCTTAATGTTCCCCACTATTTCAACCTTGTTCCCGTCAAGTTGCATAACTCCCTTCTTCATGGGTTCATAGCTAAGTCCTAAGGCTTCAACTATTTGTTTGGGCATGACTGTGATGCTAGCACTTGAATCGATCATTGAATTGTGCAACAGTTTATCACCCATGATAAGGGTTAGGAAGAATGGTTTTGGCTTACCTTTAACTTTGTAGGGGGTTCTTCTAAATTATTTGTGAGAACTTTGGCTTGAGGCATTAGATCTACGACCATTTCTTTTAGAAATTGTTGCGTCAGATTAGAGCTAGCATCTTCCTAGAGAGCCTTTTGAAGCAATATTTTCTACTCTGAGATTTCCAGGATGTCCCACAGGGACACATTGGTAGAGGATTTCTTTAATTGTTCCACCACATTGAATGGTGGTGAGTTCAAAGATTTCTTCTCCTTGGTTTTTGTTATCACAATTTCTTTCTGCAGTTGAAATGGTGGTGTGACTATGGTGATGCTGGAAGATTGATCAGAGGTGCTCCTATTTTACAGTGTGACTGGCTCACCCCTAAAAATTTTCTTAGAGAAAGTGTTATAATCAAACTGAACTTATGGTGCCTTTGATGTAGAGGGATCATTTGCGAACACCGCCTCTTCCTCTTCCATCCATGAGAAGAGTGCGTGATCGGGAGCGATATTAGATTCTTGTTCTAGGGACATCCCTTGCATTTGTGCAGTAAGAACCACACTCTCCATTTGTGGTGAGGCATAAACATAACCTTCATGGTCCAAAGTCGCTCCTTGGCTGTGCTGATCTACCACCTTTTGTTGTAAGTTGCCACACGGACAGTTCTGGGGCATGTGTGCATCGCTGCAAGGGAAGCACCATGGATTGATATCATCAACAAGGTTGTTTTGTCCCGTAGTCAATTTCCTACTTGAGCTTGGTGAAGCACTTGTCATTGGAGTAGGTACCGACAACATTTGGTTGGCTGTTGGAGCTGGTGGATTAGTGTAGGGACTACCTTGGTACTGATTTTGCTAATATGAAGACTATTTGCCTTGATAATTATGATAGGTAGGATTTAGAGGCGTTGATTGGTTTCACTTGAGGGTGGTTATGTCGTTTTCCATATTCTGCAATATTTCCTTAAGATCGCTCATTTCATCCTTGGAAGAACTAGATGTAGAGGCAAAATTTTGCAGCATTGTCGCATATGTGTACATTGACTGGGGAGGTGCAGGTGCACTAGTTGGTGCAACTTCCTGGGCGTGCACTGAGACTTCATGAAATATTGGCATGATGGGCTGAGGAGGCAACTTTTCACAATCTATCAAATGATTCTCTGCTTTAACGACGATGCTGTAAGTGTCTGGTAGAGTGGCCCCTCCCAAAGATTTGATCATTATAGAAATGTCAGTGTTGATAGACTTTAGGTAGAATATGAACGCGAACTCGGGAGTCGGGTGGATAGTAACCTGAATCCTTTGTCAGTTTGTGTGGAATCGGGCATTGAAGTCTGTCATAGCCTCTTGGGGAGCCCATTTTATAACAGATAGTTGATACATCGAGGAGCGATCTCTGTCATTTGAAAACCTCTCATAGAACGGGTCTCTGAGCTCATCCCAGGTATGAATAGTGCTAGTTGGCAATGTTCAGTACCAATCTAGCGCCTTACCTTTGAAAGAAGTAGCGAGGAGCCTCGGCGCTACATTCTGAGCGGTGATTCCATGCACTACATCTTGCAGATGTTCTACGAGTGTTCTTGAGCCATCTCTGGTAAACTTGGGTATAGATTTCATAGCTGACACTAGGATAGCAGCCCAGATAGCGAGCACTACTAGCGCTACTAGGGAACTTCCAGCATCCCATGCCATGTAATTTCTATTGGCACTTGGCAACATGGCTAGAGGAACAAGCAGGGGAAGAAGAACTGTTACTAGCTAGTTTGCAACCTGCACTGTTCCTAGTGGCGGTACTAGTAAACAAGGGTTTTTTGTAGTTTGGGATCTAGTTACAGGTTGATGGCTCATACACCCTTCTAAAGTGCAAATTCATTTAAGCTCTGTCCCACCAGGTGTGCCAAAAAAAGAACAAACTATTGATGCCAAAAAATGACAAGGTAACAGTGTCTTATGGGGGACCTTTTGCGCTAAACTGAGTGACCTCCATATTTTTAAAGAAGCTAAATTCTTCTATAATGGGGGTTTAGAAAGGGAAAAGGAAACAACTATATAAAAGTAAAGTCTAATCTAAGGCGATGCACCAAGACTTAATAATAGGCATGATAAATCATAGATCTAAGGGCTCGATTGGTATTTGTAATGTCCCAGAAAGGAAGAAACTAAAGATTAAAGTATAGATAATCCATTCATTGACATAAAATAACATTGCATACATTACTACTGCCAAGAAGAGTCATAAGACATGATCTAGACCAAAAAAATTGCATTCAATTTATAGAAGTTCTCAAATGAAATATCCAGACAATAGTAGGACAGTCTAAAGTTAATCAAATAGCATAAAAGAATAGAAAGGATGAACAATTGGCACAGTTTAAGAGTCTTTGCAATAATAAAAAACAATAATAAAGGTCTGGTGTCTTTTCTAAAATCAGTGTTCTTCTAAAAATCCGGGCTCTCTTTCCCTCAAAATAGAGAGAAGTATATATAGCTGAAACTCCCACCACCTTGGCGAGCAATAACATAAAAGATTCTAGGATTCCCAGCAATGATGAAGAATTGAGTATTCCTCCAGGCCATTGCAATAGAAAAATATTTGAAACCAAGCATCTGATCATTCCAAGCTTAGGTGCATCCTTTACAAATGATGGCAGTGGTTCCGATGAGGTCAAGCAGGCAAGTGTCATCACCCTGTAAAGAGAAAGCAATTATGACACATGGCAGCCAGCCGCGGTGTTTGATTCACTTCATCCATCACCCAAATACAAAACCTGCAGAAGAAACACATGGTAGTATAGCGTATCCCGTGTGAGTCTTTATCTTTCATTGTTGAAAGCTTGCGCTAAGGTGACATGTGGTGTGTGGGCAGAGCTCTACTCAAAAGTGAAGGGAAGTGGTCATCAATTGTGTGTAATGACGATACGTGGCAGCATAGTGGGGCCTCTTTTAAATGCGAAGGAAGGAAAACCTTCGGGGAGTACAAAGTAGACACATGGAGGAGGCAACGGAGTTTGACAAAAAGGCTGTGTGGCTGATTTGCGATGCGTGGGCCGATACTTAACCAAAAATATATACCCGAAGGGAGCTTGCTTAATATTTATTCACACTATTATTTTTTTGGAATGATTAGGGAACCTAATTAATTCAATGGTGAATTTATTGTTTTTATAATTGATGTTGTTTGAAATGCTGATAAAAATGTCTATATCAAAATTTAGGTTCATATTAAAGGTAGTTTTTGAATTACATGAATTCTTTTATTATTAGTTGTGGTTCATTTCCCAATATTGATTCATTCTAAAAAAATCATCATAATTATACACAACCTTAGAGTGGTAGTTGGAATGGATGGAAAGGATACAAGGTATGTACTAGTGTGGATGGATAATATATTAGTAATAAGGGATCTTGAGAGTGGAGTAAAATAAGAATACAGTGGTTGAAGATGTGTGTGAGTATGTTGTTGGTGTTCATTATTTATAGAGTTGGTGATTGACACCAAATATCATATTACAAGACTCTTGTTAAGTATATTTAGATAAAAAAACTTGAACAATTATTACTTGTTGAATCACCCTTGGATGAAAGCAAATCTACACAAGTAATGTTTGATTCTCTCAAATATATATATATAGATGGTTCTATTTAATTTAACCCTTCCCACTTCTAGTTATGGTGGTGATCATCCTAGGAGTGTAAAGGATAATTTTAAAAGGGAGTTGAATGAACTAGTATATGAAACCTAATAAGTGTCAAATAATATCATGCAGAGTCCTAGCCCATGGAGATTCTAAGAAGTGTAGGGCTATAATGAAATAGTGAGATGACATAATGGCATGGTGTTACTTAACCATGTTGAATATTCATCTACCTTATTCTTCTAGTTTATATTTCAATGTTAGAAGGAAATGGTGAGATGAAACAATGGTATGATGTTAGTTAACCATGCTAAATATTCATAAGCCTTATTCTTCTACTTGACATTTCAATGTCAATGATATTTAACAAAAAATGTGTAGCACAATTTGAAAAAGATAATAGTACAACATAAATTTCAACTACAATAATTTATCTCAAACAATTCAAATAAAATGTAAATTTTAGTTATACACTCTCTAAGTTGGTAAAAGAATATTAAAAGTCATCACCAACAATAATTTTCAATATGATATATGGTATGCATTATTTTTTAAAAATATTTATATAATTTAGCAAACAAATATATTATAATAACATAAATATACACACACCATTTCTATCGCCTAAATGAGAAAATTCAATATTGTGGTTATAAATTATGAGTACATGTGCATGACACAATTACACCATTGGGATGACATAAAAAATCACTACCAAAACATTTCAAAAAATAATTTATTGAATGAGACAAATTATAATTTCAAGTAACTCTATGATGAACATCACAATGTTTTTATTGCTTTTATTTATGTTGATTAATTTTTAGTTAAAGACATGATGCAATGAACTAATTCATTGATGCACGTTCTTTGTAAATGCCAGCAAATATATATGGAAGTCAACAATTCTTCTAAATTGACTCTTCAAGAGTTCATTATCATTTCAGGAGTTGTATACTTTGTGTTTTCTTTTTTTGTACCACACTTGTCAGCTATGAGGATGTGGATTGGTATTTCAGCATTTCTAACCTTCATATACGTCGTTATTTTGATGAAGATATCAATATCAGATGGTATGTAGAAAATTATATTTATTTTTCAAAATTTTAAAAATAAATAATAAAAAGTTCCCTTAAAAACTTAGGATTTGATGAAATTTTTAAATTATTTTTTAGTGCACACATTTCAATGTAATGCAAAGCAAGTTTCCACTTAGAGTGAGATGATAATTATTTTTCCATCCCAAATCTCTTAAGAATAAAAATTGATTTGAAAAGTAAAAGGTGACATTTCAAATTCATGTTCTTTGTCTAGGTATGTCAAATTCAAAGAATTATAAACTACATGGTTCAAGGGCAGAAAAGGTTTTCAATGGATTCAATGCAATTTCATCTATTATTTTTGCAAGTAATAGTGGAATGGTTCCTGAACTTCAAGTAAGTAATATCAACATATTTTCCATTTATTTAAATAATGTTAGACAATTAACAACTTAAAGATTCAAGTATAAGACAGGTTTACGCTATATTTTGGTATAGAATATACATTTTATATTATATTCATATCCATATAGATATTATGCATTTTATATGTAGATGGTTTAGACAATTCTAGGATCAAGTTGCTTTCTTTTCTAATTTTCTCTAGATAGATTTTAGGAAAGTCATTATATTTTAGGAGACTAGGTTTTTACCCTTATCTTAATTCTCGTATTTTCTATAAAATAAAACTTCATTTCATTTAATGATTATTTAGTTTGATAAATAATATATTCCTTTATTCATCCATTCCTTCTTGACTATATGTATTATTTTTTTCTTTGCACTAGGTAGTTTTATTTCATTATGTTTCATTCATTGAGTTGGATTTTATTTAAAACATGTATAAATTTTTACATAGAATTAAAGTAGGTTAGATTATGCAAACTCTATTTATTTGTGCAAAATAAGATTTATCTACATTAGGTAGTTTTCTTTTATTGTGTTTTATTCCTTAAGTTTGATTTAATTTAACACACAAGTTAAATCTTACATGGTATCAAAGTAGACCTTAGATTAGGAAAACTTTGTTTATTTGTGCAAAATAAGATTTTGAACTATTGATGATTCTAGCTAGATTATAATAATATGAAACCCAACATGGATCAACATTGTAAGGCTCAGATTGTAATAATATGAAACCACCTAAAGAGGAACTGGGAAAGAAGATTTTCCTCCATAGAGGAAAAAAATGATAAATTATGGAATATTGTGATTAATACTGGTGATGCTTCTAAGGCCGAGGACACTATGGATTCTACCAAGGTGATTCCCCCTATGAAGAAAAAGGGGAATGTGTCTATTGTTGATATTTTTGCAGGGGGTAAATTGCTGACTTTGGATTGCGAGGATAAGAAAGTTGTTGGTAAAGATAATATTTTGAGTGATGAGGTTAAGATAGGTGGGTCGGGGGCTAGAACAAGGAACATAATGAAAGCTCAGACTGGGGCTTCTGCTGAGGTGTCTGATATTGTGGAGAATGTGCATAAGATGGTTGTTACTAAAATGGAAGTTGTGGAGATCCTGAACAATATGTAGAGCTTGGTGTCTGGTTTTTGTCTTTTTGGCTATTTTTTGGCTGTGTGTCTGCTGACGTTGGGTTGATTGCTATGTGATGTTTTCTTCTTTCTATATTAGCTACTGTCTTTTGTAAAGGGTTCCA
The DNA here is from genome assembly GCA_007258455.2 of Sequoia sempervirens. NCBI lineage: Eukaryota > Viridiplantae > Streptophyta > Pinopsida > Cupressales > Cupressaceae > Sequoia > Sequoia sempervirens. The sequence continues at coordinate 58,200,043 of VDFB02058242.1, forward strand.
GGCCCCTTCAAAACCCATCTTTTACCTTTAATCAAAACATTGTAAGGCTCTTGTTGGTGAACTCTTCCATCACTGGACACAAACTTTAAACATCAAAGTATTTAAATTTGAAAACTTATACTACACACAAGTATTACTTCCTTTTGAGTGAAAACCTTCAAAAATTATGGAAAATTGATGACTAGTGAATTAAAATGATAAGAAAAATAGGTAAAGTCTAGACAATAACTATTTGTATAACATTATCATGCCACTATCGTAAAATTCAAAATCTCAACATAATAAAAAATATTTTTAAGACACATTCATGAATAAATGAGGTAATAATGATACAAAGAGCCTCATGTAATGTATATGTATCTGAATTCCTTAAAAGAAAATACCTGAGCAAGTGTAAAATCTATCTCTAGATACACAAAAGGAACATACAAAAGAAAGAAAAAAAGAAAGAGTATGTAATTTTTTTTATTAATACACTATTGCAAATTAGTTAGGGATGCTCCTACATTAAATTCATGGTACTAACCTACAATTGTCAAATAATTACTCCTCCCATGAAGGAGATGAGTAGTTCCTCATCACAACTTATGATTCTATTTGAGGTATTACCTTCAACTTCATGTTATTCCTATTTTTGACCTTCAAAAAGTTTGGTAAATTTTGATATTTTGGTATTATAAGGTCCCTCAATTTGGTCATATCTTTCTCCTTTACAATTTGTTGGGGAAAAATGAAAAATAAATTATATGAGTTTATCTTCCTCATTCTTTTCCTTTATTTTGATTAAGTTAGAAATTTCAAGCCCCTTATTTGTGTACTTAGTCAAAATTGAAAGTGTCAATGAATTTTTTGTGCACTCTATTTCACCCAAACAAATTGTGCGTAGGACTAAGTGAAATACTAATAATCCTTTTTCAAAGTTTTTGTAGCTTACATATCTTTGGTAAAACTCAATTTCTTGATAAATTTTTTGGCTCCAAAATAGTTCCTTGAACCCAAAATGTTTTTGAACCACATTGGCACGTGAGGAACTCAATTTCACCAATGGAACACCATCATAATTAATTTTGTAAAATTTGATCGTCCTGTTACCTATTTTTAGCTATAGCTCAAAACAAGTAAAGCTGGATTGCATTTTTTACTGAAAGGCACAAAATTTCTGCTAAAGTATTCATTTTGTTCCAGAAGCTGATTACTTGTGGATTTCCAGTGTGATTATGGAAAAGTTTGTAATAGAAGAAATCATTAAAATTGCATAGTAACATTGTTTTATTCATATTGTAAAAACCAAAGTCCCACACAAGCTGTGAGAGTAACTTAATTTTATTTTCTTAATCAAATAATGAATACAAAGTAGGATGTATACTACAATACTGAAGATAATATAAACATGAAGGAGGGGAATGATTCATTATTGCCTGTAATGATGAATTGTTTTTACTCAATGTCTTCAAGATTGTTATGTCTCCAATGCCTCGAGGTTCTTTCGATTCCATGCTCCATGCATTTGAAAGATTGTAAGAGGATGGTATTAGAGAAATTATTAATCACATCCTACTTGATGCCTACACTACCAACAAGAATGTAATATATATCCAATCAGACATTCACCAGATGATTAAATCATAAAAAGGCTGATATTCAAGGAGCATGAAGTTCAATGGAAGCTTTCAACTTCAATTATTTTTGTTAACTTTTTTGTTTAAATGTGTAGGAATAGGTATAATCAAATCATTTCAATCAACAAATATTTCTATGAGTGGTGAGAGATGTGGCTCCCATGAGGGTTGAGCCCATCTCATAAACAATAACGTGGGACAACAGTATGGAATGAAGATAATCATCATTCTCCATGAATGAAATACATAAAAGCAACCTTTAATTCAACATGATGAAAATAGATTGAGAAAAGTATCTTATTGCTCATCATTCGAAAGGAACAATCAAAACATGCTTGAAGGAGCTTAAAGTAACTACATTTGTTGTTTCAGTTTCAGCTCTACCTTACATTCTTTTGCATTTTAGTGAATTATTGAGCTCCCTTATATTGAAGGGTAAAACAAAATATCAAAGGTTATTAATCTGTTCCGCATAACCTCAAGATACATACATAGTCTTCAAGAGACTCAGGAGGAACAGTGTCATCAAGAAGATAGTCTACATGATTGCAAGAGAGACATCATAAAAAAAAATCAAGGGTATGGCTGCATTATCATTTACTATCCCTAATGGTCTACAAAATAATAAAATTAGAAAAATAGAAAATGATCCTTCATGCATATCAAACTGAATACCAAGCATAAGGATGTTATATGAAGCTTAGGATTATTTTTATAATGGATAGAGATGATAGAATAGACCATGAGCATTCAGAAAAGCTACAGGTGCACATTATCAAGCTACAGGTGAACATTACAACAACGATATAATCAAAAGTCCATCCATATAAAGAAGCATCATGTGGAGAAGAAGGAGTAGTGTTGTGATGAACATGAATAAGAAGTACCGTCAAGTCATCACTTACACAAAAAACTATGCAGTCATATCTAGTGATGTTCATTTACTTAAGGAGTACCATTAGATTTTCCAAGGGTCAAGGAAAATCATGCATATACAATTGTGGGAGAACATGTACAACACAACATGATAATGAGCAATTACTCAGAGCAGTAAAAGATGATAATCCAAAAATTCATGATTATTCAAGGTACATATATGCAAGAGGAGTGCTACATTCAAGCTTTTCCTTTGTTCAATGAAAAAGCTACATTTGCAAAGAACAATGCCCAGATTGAGCAACATTGATGAAACAATGACCTGAGATAGAAATGTGCACTGAATTATATCAAATGTATTTCTGTGAGCAAAGAATGAAAGCATAGACAAGGCACCATACTCTTTGACATAACACCTTAATACGTTGTTGTCTCATAAAATGCAATAAAATAAAGAAACTACAGAAGTGGCCATGACCTGATAAGCTGGTTTCCTTCAGAAATGACCAAACCCTCAGAGAGTCTCATGGCCTTGGTAGTCAAGTGAAAGTTCAAAGAGTTTTATTCCATAGGAAAATAAATGACTGGAAATTATGACTTCGCCTGTGGTCATTTTAAAATACAGAGAGAGTTTCTTCCATTTTTTTTTAAAATACCCATATGATGCTTTCAACTTAAAATGGAGATTTCTTCTTGCTACAATTTACCCATTTGAGGGTTTTGTTAGAAAACACAAAAATACATGGATTTCTCTCAATATACAATTACCCACATGGGGATTTTTATTTTCAGACATGGGAGCATGGAAATATATAGTGGCGAGCCTTGGAGCTCAACAAAAGAATGTAAAGCAATGTAAGGAGGCCATTTTTGAGTTCGTGCCATGAGTTACAACTCTCAAGAAAAATGCAGATAACAGATACACATGGTGCGACTTGTACATAGGGCTTGTATTTTTTAAAGATTAACAATCATTATTTTACCAAGAAATAAGTTCTTGTAAGCTTTTGTTTGATGAAAATGTGAAGGAGTAAGTAAAAATTACCATTGTGTCTATAGAAGGGAAAATTGACCACAGATTTCCATCATAAAGATTGCGGAGAAGCCAAGGTAAAGCGCTAGAAAATGCATACGACGTTCTAAATAGCAAAAATCCCCAGGAAAATTCCAATAAAAGCCTCTGAAGGTGCTAGAAAATCTAGTGGAAGGCGTTGTGAAACCCTACCTCATGGTGGCATAGAGAGCTTCCTCATCAAGTCAATAAAAAACAAATGATAGTGAATGATTAGGGTTCGAGTTTTGTCTGCCCTAAATCAACATAAGATTGATGTTTTTACTAATGATTTTAATAAATCATTATGTTCTTTCATCTTCCGTGGTCCATCACTTTTGAGTCAAATAAACCTAATCATGTTTAGGGAAGCTCGTGACTTAGGAAAGGTTCAATGGGAGTTTGACCTTCTATTCCATGATTTATCAAATGATTAATGTATTAAATATTAAGGTAATATCTTGTTACCTTAGTATTTAATATATAATATTTTTTTTAAAAAAAGAGAAAAACTATCATATATTAAATATTAATATAATCATCTAGATTATCTTTAATATTTAATACTATCACCTTTCCAAAACATGAGAAAACACAAGTAAAGTGGAGGAGTATTTTGTATAATCTTGAATTGCATGTTGAGTTCCAACACCAGTTTTGATGCCTTATCACCATGCATGATATAGGATGGAGTTTCAAATTGACATGCATGATTGATAAAAACAAGGTGATTGTCCCACTGATTAATTTGTTTACCACTGATTGTCCTGAATTTGACTTTATATATTTGGTCTTGTCTTTGAGACTATCTCCCAACATTCTGTTGGTTTGTCACTTAGGTTTATTCTAAATTTCGTGTGTTTTAAGCAGTGGCTTCAGCTAATTTACTTTTTAAATTTTGATGAGTTTCATTTTCGAAACCTTCAAATTTCTGTCTTGTTTATGCATTCATATATACAATTGTAGTTTGTCACAGGTCGTTAATTGTGCTCAAAAGTTGTTTTCTTTTTCCTCTAATTTGTGAAAACTCAGTTTTCCTTAATAGGGAAAGAATACAAAAAACCTTTTAATGAATTATTAATGTGTTCAAAGTGCTCAAATTGGACTGTGTTAACAAATTTTCCTGAGGGTATAAGTTGTGAATCATTCTACAAGTTTACCATCATTTAGGTGCATCGCCGAAGTTTTAATTTTAGTTCATGCATTCAATCCTTCTTACCCTTTTCTCAAAAAAAATCATGTTCAAGTACATAATTGATCATCATTTAGGAGCCAACCTAGAATCTGGAGGTCTATCTTCGCCCTAGGAATACCCATAGCCTGAAGATAGTTCCCATGTTTCAACAAATTTCTGAATTTAGCCATTCAAGAATTTGGGTGTAATCTATTTGACAACAATTTTTGGCACACCTGGTGGGACTCTTATGCACGCTTTAGAGAAAGAATTCAAGAGTTCAAGTTGTTGTTCTGGTATATACAACAGCGAGTTTTACCTTTCAGAGGTTATAAATTCTACCTGGGACTCTTAGCACAATCCACTGGTTTTAGTAGATGAAGTGCTGGTATGTTCACATTTGCAAAAGTAGTCTGATTCACTTTGATTTAAAGAATATCTTCAAGTTTCAAATGCTTTACTATGACTAGTTTTCATGAAAATAGCATGTTTTCACCTTCGTTTCATGAAAATCCTGCCTACCCACATCCTTATCAGCCATATTAGGCCATTATCCCAAACAACCATGCAACAACTACATATTTGCATGCTCAACATGCTTACCTCCCACCCACCCCTACTCAACCTTCATATCAAAGTTTATATGTCCAAAATCAACTCCAAGAGGTTGATGATATGAAGACTAACATGAATGACACCAACAACATATTGTTAGACATCGCAAATAAGATATAAGAGTTCAGGAGGCAACAAGAGTTTGATATGCAGCAACATGAGTTAGACTATCATGCATACCTTCATGAGTAGGAGTTGGAGACTCAACGTATACAGTTTGAAGAAAAGATCGAGAGGGAGTTAGCTGCAAAAGAAGAGAAGATGAGCTTTTTGGTTGCTCAAAATCATGAGGTCCAAACAACTCTTTTCATTCCAAATCAGCCCTTTCAAGATGAGATTCAACCCTTTAAAGATGAGGCTAAGCAACCCATTGATCAGGATAGCTCACTTATCATGGAGAAGATTAGAAATGTAAATCCATTGCATTTAGATTTGGAGGTTTACCGTTTAGAGCAACAAAAGATTGAATAGGAACAAGGGGTTGTAGAATCCAAACCAATTAAAGTTCCAAGTTTTAGGAGTGCTCCTCCAATACAATAGCCAATTCATAGTCAGGAGCAGGCTGAAACACACTATAATGAACTTAGTGATCCTACTTCAATAGCTGAAGGTTCTTACAGTCCCTTTTGTGCCAACAAATCAGAAAAATAACATGTGATGCAAGAGGTTGTCGGTGTTTATAGTGTGTTTCCAGCTAAAAATGAACACAACACATGTGTAGAGAAGGTTAGTTCAAGATTAATATTAAATCCTTTGCACTTTGATTCGTTTGACAAGTTTTCTAATGTTGTTTATGAGAATGAGAGCATAATGGAAAGACTACAAGGTGAAAGTCTTCTGTTGCAAAAGAAAATTGTCCATATTTCATTGGAGAAGGTACTAGATGAGGAGGAAGAATTGGTCTCTTTGTTTGATCAGCTACCTAGATTCATTGACAATGAGGAAGAAAGCATACATATACCCAACTTACCAGCTGATTTGGAACAGCCAAAGGATATTGCTGACTTGTTTGGTAAAATTCCTTAATTTGTTGGTGAAAATGAGGATATCACATGCATGATAGCATCTATGCCTGGTATGGAGCAACTAAATGATAAAACTCATTTGGATTTAATGCAAAGTTATGAGTTAGATGAGAACGTGTTTTCAGGAATCATAGAGGTTTTTTGTTCTAACATAGATGATGAGATAGTATCATATGAAAGAGAAGCATGTGATCAGCCCATTCAAGTCAGGGAGGCTATTGAAAAAGTTGCAGAAGATAATGCCTTGCAGCCTATGAACTTATTTGATGAGCTTCCCCACTTTGTTGAGGAGGAGTTGTATTCTATCATGAATGAAGAACATAAGGAACAATAGTTTCAAGAATTGTTTTCAGTAATACAACAAGGATATCAGCTCCTTAGTCAAGAAGATCCGACTATTGAAAACATTAATGGTTTATTTTCAGAGACTATTATAGATGATGCAAAGAAGCAGGATTCCCTTTTCATTGCAGAGCTGAAAGAAAAAATAGTTGATCCTCTTATAAACAATAATAGACAAATCTTTCAAGAAGATTAGATTGTAGCAACCAATGAACAAACTGCATATTACCTCCAATCAACATCTTTTCAAGGAAAAGATGAAGTCTTAATTCAGAGATCAACAAAAGGACAACTTAACTTCATTTAATGTTCTTGAAAATCATGAACAATGGGCTGAGAAAATAGAGCATAAACAAAGGGCTGAAAGTTACAAGTTGAGTGTCCTGACAAGGGGATGTCCTATCAGGCACCTGGCATAATTGAAGGACAACCAAGAGGAGTTACTAGTTGAATTACCTGCTTGGGAGCATGAGATTAAGCATCAAAAGGAATCAATGCAAGTTGCTTACCATATCCAAAATAGTTGCATGCATCTCTTTTCTAACACAAAAAAGGAGGTGGTTTTCATGATTGAAGAGGTGTTTAATCTATGCACTCAACATTTATTTTTCCTCCATCACTGTTGGAAAATTTGCAAACTTAAAGTGCACATTCTTTGTCACTACAGAAGGGAAGCTATTTCTCACAACCAATGAATGGTCATGTTTGAGCACTAACACTGCTAGTTAGTGTAGGGTAGTGTAGAGTTTCTTCTTTCAATAAGTGCCCCATGGCACATTTCATTTTAGTATTGTTTTCTTTCAATAAGTGCAGTTGTTGCACATGGTTTTCAAACTTTGTCTTCAATGGAGTTTCAGTAGTTTTTTTCAATTCGTGTGGTTTGTAGCTGAGTTATAGTTTTTCTAAGTCAAAGTAGAGCAAGAATGGACTCCATGCCCAATGGATAAGCTACATAACTAGTCTATGGTGTTTACCAAGCAAACACTCCGCAGAGGATGCCAAATTGTTACCTATTTTTAGCTACAACTCAAAATAGGTAGAGCTGGATTGCATTTTTTATTGAAAGGTACAATTTTTTTGCTAAAGTATTCATTCTAT
>VDFB02058242.1:58207862-58287489 GCA_007258455.2 Sequoia sempervirens
CCATATTAGGCAAGTTTTTTGTATAAAAAGGGGCTATAGGCCTTTGATTTGACAAGTCCAGGTGGAGATAGCGAGAGAATGCCCGAGTTTTTGAAGACATTTCTGCATATCAGAGTACTGTCATGCTGCTGAATGCTTGAAGGAGATAGTCTTGAAGCAATTGTAATTGAATTTGGAGCTAATCGGATCGGTCCTCCATTGGAGAGGGACCCGGAGACGTAGTCCTTAGGGACGAACTCCGTTATCAATTGGTTTCATCTCTCTATTCTTCTCTCTTTTCTTTCTCAGTTTATCTTGGCATTTATTTAATTATGTTATGTTCATTATTTCATTTGAGCATTTAATTTGTAATCACTTAAGTTAAACGTTGTAATAATCGATCTTTTACGTTAAGCATTCTGTAAGCAACTAGTCCTAGATCCTAAATAGATCACTAATTACTTGTGAATTTCTAGTGTGATTATGCAAAAGTTTGTAACAGAAGAAATCATTAAAATTGCATAGTAATGTTGTTTTATTCATATTGTAAAAACCAAAGTCCCACACAAGCCGTGGGAGTAACTTAATTTGATTTTCTTAATCAAATAATGAATACAAAGTAGGATGTATACTACAGTACTGAAGATAATATAAACATGAAGGAGGGGAATGATTCATCATTTCCTGTATTGATGAATTGTTTTTACTCGATGTCTTCAAGATTGTTGTGTCTCCAATGCCTCGAGGTTGTTTCGATTCCACGCTCCATGCATCTGCAAGATTGTAAGAGGATGGTGTTAGAGAAATGATAAATCACATCCTACTTGATTCCTACACTACCAACATGAATGTAATATATATCCAATCAGGCATTCACCAGATGATTAAGTCATAAAAAGGTTGATATTCAAGGAGCATGAAGTTCAATGGAAGCTTTCAACTTCAATTATTTTTGCTAACTTGTTTGTTTAAATGTGTAGGAATAGGTATAATCAAATCATTTCAATCAACATATATTGCTATGAGTGGTGAGAAATGTGGCTCCCACAAGGGTTGATCCCAATTCATAAAAAATAACGTGGGACAACAATATGGAATGAAGATAACCATCATTCTCCATGAATGAAATCCATAAAAGCAGCCTTTAATTCAACATGATGAAAACAGATTGAGCAAAGTATCCTATTGCTCATCATTCAAAAGGAACAATCAAAACATGTTTGAAGGAGCTTAAAGTAACTACATTTGTTGTTTCAGTTTTAGCTCTACCTTACATTCTTTTGCATTTTAGTGAATTATTGAGCTCCCTTATATTGAAGGGTAAAACAAAATATCAAAGGCCATTAATCTGTTCCTCATAACCTCAAGATACATACATAGTCTTCAAGAGACCCAGGAGGAACAGTGTCATCAAGAAGATAGTCCACATGACTGCAAGAGAGGCATCATAAAAGAAAATCAAGGGTATGGCTGCATTATCATTTACTATCCCTAATGGTCTACAATATAATAGAATTAGAAAAACAAAAAATGATCATCCTTCATGCATATCAAACTGAATACCAAGCATCAGGCTGCTATATGAAGCTTAGGATTATTTTTATAATGGATAGAGATGATAGAATAGACCATGAGCATTCAGAAAAGCTACAAGTGCACATTATCAAGCTATAGGTGAACATTACAACAGTGATAGAATCAAAAGTCCATCCATATAAAGAAGCATCATGTGGACAAGGAGCCGTGTTGTGATGAACATGAATAAGAAGTACAACCAAGTCATCACTTACACAAAAAACTACGTAGTCATATCTAGTGATGTTCATTTACTTAAGAAGTGCCATCATATTTTCTAGGGGTCAAGGAAAATCATGTATATACAATTGTGGGAGAACATTTACAACACAACATGATAATGAGCAATCATTCAGAGCAGTAAAAGATGATCATCCAAAAATTCATGATTATTCAAGGTAAATATATGCAAGAGGAGTGCTACATTCAAGATTTTATTTTGTTCAATGAAAAGGCTCCATTTGCAAAGAACAATGCCCAGATTGAGCAACATTGATGAAACAATGACTTGAGATGGAAATGTGCACAAAATTACATCAAATCTATTTCTGTGAGCAAAGAATGAAAGCATAGACAAGGCACCATATTGTTTGATAGGATTCCTTAATAAGTTGTCTCATAAAATGCAATAAAATACAAAAACTACATAAGTGGCTGCGACCTGATAAGCTAGTTTCCTTCAGAAATGACCAAACCCTCAGAGAGTTTCGTGGCCTTGGCAGTCAAGTGAAAGTTCAAAGAGTTTTATTCTACAGGAAAATAAATGACTAGAAATTATGACTTTGCCTATGGTCATTTTAAAATATAGAGAGAGTTTCTTCCATTTTTTTTAAAAATACCCATATGATGCTTTCAACTTAAAATGCAGATTTCTTCTTGCTACAATTTACCCATTTGAGGGTTTTGTCAGAAAACACAAAAATACATGGATTTCTTTCAAAATACAATTACCCACATGGGGATTTTTATTTTCAGACATGGGAGCATGGAAATATACAGTGGCAAGCTTTGGAGCTCAACAAAAGAATGTAAAGCAAAGTAAGGAGGTCATTTTTGAGTTCGTTCCATGAGTTACAGCTCTCAAGAAAATGCAGATATGAGATACACATGGCGCAACTTGTACAGAGGTCCTGTATTTTTTAAAGATTAACAATCATTCTTTTACCAAGAAAGAAGTTCTTGTAAGCTTATGTTTGATTAAAATGTGGAGTAAGTAAAAATTTCCATCGTATGTCCGTAGAAGAGAAAATTGACAATGAATTTCCAGCATAAAGACTGTAGAGAATCCAAGGTAAAGTGCTATAGAATGCATACCACATTTTGAATAGAAAAAATCTCTAGGAAAATGCCAATAAAAGTCTTTTAAGGTGCTGGAAAATCTAGTGGAAGGCCTTGTGAAACCCTACCTCATGGTGGCATAGAGAGTTTCCTCATCAAGTCAAACAAAAAAAATGATAGTGAATGATTAGGGTTCGAGTTTTTCTGCCCTAAATCGACATAATATTGATGTTTTTTTTACTAATGATTTTAATAAATCGTTATGTTCTTTCATCTTCTGTGGTCCATCACTTTTGAGTCAAATAAACCTAATCATGTTTAGTGAAGCTCATGACTTAGGAAAGGTTCAATGGGAGTTCGACCTTCTATTGCATGATTTATCAAATGATTAATGTATTAAATATTAAGGTAATATCTTGTTACCTTAGAATTTAATATATAATATATTTTTTTAAAAGAACACGAAACTATCATATATTAAATATTAAGATAATCATCTGGATTATCTTTAATATTTAATAGTATCACCTTTCCAAAACATGAGCAAACACAAGTAAAGTGGAGGAGTATTTTGTATAATCTTGAATTGCATGTTGAGTTCCAACACCAGTTTTGATGCCTTATCACCATGCACGATACAAGGATGGAGTTTCAGTCTAATATGCATGGGCGAATTGATAAAAATGAGGTGGTTTTCGCATACTTGAACCCACTTTTTGAGGGATTTTCAATTCATTTTTAGTGCTCCATGGATTAGTTACGATTTGATAGCTAGTTTGAACCTGAGTTCACTCATTTTTGCATGAGTTTGGGCTATTTTTATCAGGATTTTCTCTTCTGCTCGGATTTCACATTGGAGATGTTGTTTTTCACTTCAGTTCTTATTCGGTTCCATTTGTTGGATGCTTTATTGCATGCCTATGCTGTATAAATTGAAAGATTGATGTGGCTCTTTTGATTTCTTCAATTTTTTTTTTTTACGCCTTCTCGTTCTACTACAAGGACTATCTTGTAACTCAACATTTTAGATTTAATACATTTTCTGACTTCTGAGGTTACATAAGTTATCATTTACGTAAGGTTTTCCTTCCTTGGTATTAATTGAAATAGAGTTCACTTTTCAATTTTAGGTGTTTTCTTTTTCCTCTAATTTGTGAAAACTCATTTTTCCTTAATAGGGAAGGAATAAATACAACCTTTTAATGAATTATTAATGTTTTCAAAGTGCTCAAATTGGACCATGTTAACAATTTTTCTGAGGGTATAAGTTGTGAATCATTCTGTAAGTTTACCATCATTTAGGTGCATCACCGAAGTTTTAATTTTAGTTCATGCATTCAGTTCAATCCTTCTTACCTTTTTCTCAAAAAATATCATTCAAGTACATAATTGATCATCATATAGGAACCAACCTAGAATCTGGAGGTCTATCTTTGCCATAGGAATACCCATAGCCTGAAGATAGTTCCCATGTTTCAACAGATTGTTGAATTTAGCCATTCAAGCATTAAGGTGCAATCTATTTTACAACAGGTCCTCAGAACCCTTTCAACCCCATAAGAAATTTCAAGAACCGCACATGCTCTCAACAACATGAAAATCACCAAAATAGTTAGAGTTGTAAACAAGGGAAGCTTACATATTTTCAATAAACTGATTAATTCCTTTCACCTTAGTTTTAGTCAATTTATTGGTTCCAATAACCAACTCAAAGACTAATCAAATATTTCCAAATAAAATGGATGCTTCACACTAGAAAATGGGTTAATTCCAAGAACCTCTCCAATTCCCAAAGTGGTTTGTCAAACCTTATGATTTCTCATAGAAATTAAAATTTCTAAAGATATCAATGGAAAATTAGTACCATGGAATGCTTAATCACCCAAAATAACAAGTTCTTGTTGAGTTCAAAAACTTCAAGAAAAGTAAGAGGTTTGTTGATCTAAAAAATATATATTTTGTTGGGCTTAACTCAAAGGCTATTGAAAGTCAAAAATATATAAATAATATTCAAATCCCTCCCATATTATTAACATAATCCAACTTACACTAATTAACAGTTCTACAAAACAAATGCACCACATTAATCAATGATAGTGCCATATGTTAGCAACAATTTCCCCAATTTATATTTATTGAATAAGGTGTATTTTCTCATCTTCTCCATTTTAACCCTTATATTTTACAAGTAATTTACCATAAAATATAATCCACACTCCTAAAAATTTCTTTTTGTTCTTGTAGGAGCTAAAAATTAGCTCTATCCCAAGACCACCTGCAAAAAACAATGAAAAACTTCTACAAGAGAGTATGCAATAATTGATCTTTCTTGATATTAAGATATATCAAACATGATGATGAGGTATCTCACAAGTGTGTGCAATTACCTTTCTTATATAGACAAGGTGTGATGAAGTACCAAGCATTAAATGGCTGGTGCCATTATTAAATGACATTAGACATCATTAAATGACCTACGACTCTAATATTTAATAAAGGATAAAAGATAAAATATTATCTAAACAAATTAAATATTCCTAGGACCTAAGTGGACATAACATGCAAATAGGACCCCACTAAGCAACCAGTTAGGAAAAGTATCTATTTACACCAACACCCCCCCTTAAGTGCAAATACGGGAGAAGCAATTATTATGCAAATGATAAGGATACAAGGATGGACCCCGACTATGAGGCCATTTTAGGTGTCCATGTACAAATGCAAATGCATTCTCTCATAAACAAAGAAACAGAGAAAAAAACATGGTAAAAACCCCCTTTCCAAAAAAGAGAAAAGATATATTTACAAGGATGAGAGAAAAATATAAACAAGGATGATGTATGTAGGACTCAATGATACCCCCCAAGAACTACATCCATCATGAATATACAATAATGAACCCTCATAAGAGGGAAATAGAGATACTATGTATCCATCCCACAATGTGTAATCTCCCATAAAAATGGTAAGTGCTTCAAGACAAAACATGATCCAGTGTCGACAAATGACTTGTATCGCTTTTAGAAGAAACAAAACCAAGTAAAAATGCAGAAATGCTTCCCATTATAGATAGGAATCGATAGGAAGAAGCATAAACATGTATGATGATTCCTCTGGAATGTACTCATGTGTTTCTTGTCCAAGGTAGATGAAGATGCTACAATCAAATCAGGTACATTCCCAATCAATGAAGACGGTGATAAATCAAGACTATATGGAAATGGATATTGAACAAGATCCAAAGATAATGATGGTTTGACAATAGTTGTACAATGAATGTCATCAAAGAGTAGCGATAACCCCTCAAATGTGTCCTCCAAATCTAAAATGTGAGGATCCACAAATAAAGATGCATTTTATGATAAATAGGAATGCTAATCAAGAAGACAATTAGATACCTATTGTAATAAATAACTAGAAGCTCTAAATGAATCACCAACATAAGATGAATGGTCTTGCTGAATAGGAATGATGGGATCCTCAATCAATGACTCTACACAAGGAATCAATGAAGTTGAAGGATCAACAACCATCTCTGAAGGAGAAGAAATATAATCTATAGAAACCTCATCATCCTCATCTAAAGATTCAAATTACTCCAAATCTTCATACTCCTAAATTGTATCATAATCATAGGGTATCCATTTTAAAAAATGAAGATACACAAGACAATCTGAAGCAAGATCATCTAGGAATAGTTGAGTATTAGGATCTCCACATATCTCCCAAATTTTAGACCAAAGTGTATGTGGACACGCAAAAATGAACAATAGCATTCGAAATGTCATCACCAACATGCATTGCAATAACTCCTAAGATATGATGCCTTTTTCAATTCCAAGAAAATTTCTTACTAGTTGTACTGGGAGGGGGAATAAGGCCATACAAATGTGGAAAAAAATGAAGAAAATGGAGATTTTTTATGATGCCATCTCTCCATTGTTTATAGTTTCCAGTTTTTAACATAATCAGAGAAGGATGAAATGAAAACCCCATAATGAACTATGATAGACATCCAAAATTACAAAGAATAAAACCTTCACCAATAATTAGAAACCCCCAAACATGATGTATATTGCAAATGGAGCCTTTCTAGAAAGATAGAACCTCTCCATGAGTCAAGATTTCCTAGTAATCAATCACAATGCCAAACAGGTCAAATACTCCTATGAGTTGTGGTATGTAATAACTACTACTGTTAAGTATTTTAGAGTGTTTGGAAAAAAATGCTATATCAGAAGAGATGAAGAAAACTTAGGAAATTTTGATGCTAGATCTGATGAAGGAATATTCCTTGGATACTCTACAAAGAGCAAGGCTTATCAGTGCTAGAAAAAGAGGCTAAAAAGGATTGTTGAAAGCATAGGTGTCAAAGTGGATAAAGACTTATGTAAAATATCAATGCTGATAGAAGGATATGAATCAGATGAGTCCTCTTGCAGAGAAGAAGAGAAAGATGATGGTAATGAAAAAGAAGTATAGGTTGAAGAGGAAGAAGCTTCGAAAAGGATCCCTAAGACTCCTAGGTATGTGCAAAAGAATCATTCTAAAGGTCACATCATTGGTGACAAAAGAGAGGTGTATTGACAAGAAGAAAGGCTACTATGACAGAAGAATAGGTAAATTTATGTTTACTTTCCAAATTTGAACCTAAAACAATAATTGACACATGCAAATATGAATTTTGGATCAAGGCTATGGAAAAAGAACTGATGTAGATTGAGAAGAACCAAACAAGTGGGAACTTATCCCAAGAATAGTGAACAAGAATGTGATTGGAACAAAATGGATGTTTCAAAACAAGCTAAATGAGAATGGAGAAGTTGTTAAGAACAAAGAAAGGCTTGTGTGTAAAGGCTACTCACAAGTAGAAGGAATGGAATTTGGGGGGACATTTTCTTCAGTGGCAACAATGGAGGCTATTAGGATTTTTTGGTATTTTGTAGCACATAAGGATTTCAAAGTTTATCAGATGGATGTGAAGTATGTATTTTTGAATGGTGAGTTGGAAGAAGAGGTATATATTAAACAATCAAAAGGATTTTAGTTATCATATAATCCTAATATGGTTTACAGATTGAAGAATGTATCATATGGACTCAAGAAAGCTCCTAGAACTTGATATGCATGATTGGATAGGTACTTGTTGAAGAAGGGATTCAATAAAGGTATTGTAGATAGCAATCTTTATTTTAAAGTTGAAAAATATCAAATCTTGATTGTGGTTGTGTATGTTGATGATATAATCTTTGGAGGAAATGAAAGTATGTGCAAGAGATTTGCATGAGATGAAAAAAGAGTTTGAGATGTCTATGTTTGGGGAGATGAATTTCTTCCTTGGACTTCAAATCAATCAGAAAGAGGAAGGAATGAAGGAAAATTCATTTCACAATCAAAATATGTTAAGGAAATGTTGAAGATATTTGGAATGGAAGACTCTAAACTGGTATGTACTCCTATGGTTACTAGTTGTAAGCTGAGCAAGAATGAAGAATATCCTAAAGCTGATAAAAGAGAAAGTATAGATCAATGATTGGAGGACTGCTATATTTAACTATTACTAGATCAAATATCATGCATGCAGTTTGTCTTGTGGCTAGATTTCAAGACGATACCAGAGAGTCACATGTAGCAGTAGTAAACAAAATATTTGAAGATACTTGAAAGGAACTCTAGAACATGGTTTATGGTATCAAAGGATACTAATTTCTCTAAAAGTGCTTATACATATGTAGATTGGGTAGGTTGTGTGCATGATAAAAGGAGTACAAGTGGTGGTGATTTCTTGCTTTGAAGTAGGTTGATGTATTGGCTAAGTAAGAAGCATGATTCAATGTCATTATCTAATACAAAGGTATAATACATTGTTGCATCATCATGTTGCACACAAGTTTTGTGAATGAAGCAAACCTTGAAGGATAACAGAGTGTCATATGATGAACCAATTTCTATCTTATGTGACAATACATGTGCTATCAATATTTCAAATAATTTGGTAATGCATTCAAGGATAAAGCATATCTCAATCTAGTATCACTTTCTAAGAGAGAAGGTTGCGAAGAATGAGGTGATGTTGGAGTATGTACCTACTAAGGATCAAGTTGCAGATATCTTCACAAAGGCTCTTCCTAAGGTTACTTTTGAGTATCTGCAAGAGAAATTAGGGGTTATTGCCCCTCCTTTCAATTAGATGCATAAGGTCATGCATCAATCTAGTGGATTCCAAGATTCATTCCTTGTCCCAGATTGATGTTGGTGGCTACCTCTCAGGGGGAGTAGGTAGTGGCATTTCTTGTTGTTGCAGTTAGTGGGAGTAAGTGTTGTCATTATGTTGGTGTTGTCAAAGGAAGTGAAATTTTAGGTTTCAGAGCATCTCTTGTCCCTTATAGGTGTTGCCCTTGGGGGAGAGGAATTATATGTGATTGTTGTCAAAGGGGGAGAAAAAAAATGGAAATATGTGTTTTCCTTTGCCATTGATGTCAAAGGCGGAGAGAAAGTTAACTGGAAAACCATATGAAGAAAGGGGGAGATAAGTCCTATAAAAGAGAAAGTGTTGGAAAGAGTTGATGCTTGTGTAAGGAGGAGCAATATGCACTAATATGTAATATATGTTGTTGATTATAGTTGCTAGTTGTTGTTGATGACTTTTCCTATTATGTGTTGCCATCAATGAAAAAGGGGGAGATTGTTGGAATTTTGTGTTGTAATTGATGTCAATAGATCCTTGTTGTTGCATTTATGTCAACCTATGGGGATTCTTTGATTGGTTGCATTATGTTGTCATTAGTAGTATCACTGATGTTAACCTCTAATGTTTCTTTGATGAGCATATGCGTGTGGATGTTCAAAATTGTGTGTCGTTGAGATGCTAAAAATGTGTTGTAGATGTTGATATGGTGTTTGTGGTGCTTGGTTTCCAAGAGTTTTTGAAAAATTTGAATAAAATAGGATACAATGTGGTAAAGAATTTAGTGCGGTAGAGTAGTCTTCAGTGTTTTGGTCTGCATAAATTTTCATGGTTGAAGATATGATTTTATGGTTCAGATATGTTGATCAAATGTGTTTAGAGGTGTTATATCTAGAGTTTAATGTTTTGGATCATTTAAAAGAAGTTGTGTTCATGAATGTGTGAACTTGTGATGTAGAGTCACCTAGGAGAAATGGTTTTTCTCCACATTTCTCTATGTTATGGTTTTTGGTTTTGCAGATGTAGAAGTGTACTTATATTTCTCATATCTATCTTTAGTCTATTTTTTTTGAGTTTTGGTGCTCCACAAGGTTGGATTCATGAGTTATAGTGTGTGGAAGGTTAACATGGTGTACAAAATGATTATGTTCTTTAGGTGTTTGTTGTTGCAAAGGATTTATTGCATTTCAAGGTGTTGATGGAATATTCTAGATTGTGTTTAAGTGTTGTGTGTGGTCTGCAAGTTGTATTTGGATAAATGAGGAAGTATGTACTTAATTTTTTAATGGTGCTAACATAGGTTTAGCTAACCTTGGGTGTTTACACTAACTATGGATATGCTTCAGTGTTTGTGGGAGCATGGCGTACATGTATATTAGGATTTAGGTCCAAGTTAAGGTGTATTGTGGTCCACCTTCATTCCTCTCCATTGTGGGAATATTTTGGTGCCGACCCAATTTGAATTTGCACATTTGAGGTGCATAGTCGACCTTGATAGATATTTTTGAGGTTACAAATGGTATAAAGGCAAGGAGAATTTTTGGAGAAGTGGTTGTAGAAGTGAGGATGTATTGAGATGTAAATTTAATTAGGTGCAAAGATTTGAAGTGCGAGCTTAATGCCTATGACTCCAATGCAGTGAGTAGAAGGGTCTATATTTTCAAAATACCTAAAGTTTCTAATAGTAGTGAGTTGGAGGTTATTGATGGTGCAGAAGTTGTAGTGGTGGAAATTTTCTATTGCTCTGAGATGGATTTCTCATTGTAATAATATTTTATCTTCTTCAAGTTTTAATCTAGTAGTGAACCCTTCTTTCTTTTGGGAAGTAAGCATATTATATTTCGTGTTGCAATTAGTTTATATTGTGAACTAATCCTCATCGTGGTTTTTCCCTTCTTGGGTTTTCCACATAAATCTAGTGTTCTCATGTGTTTGGATGTGTTTACATTATTGCTTCTCATGTTTGTATTCTGCTAATACATGATAAGGGTTTAAAGGTTGATAAGGGTTTAAGGATTAATGCAAATTTGAATGTTAATGAGGGTTTTGATGTTTTAATGTACAATTGATTCACCCCCCTTCTCAGTTGTCTTGTGCATTCAACATATTATAATATAGATGATGTTTGTTAATCAAATATCATATTATAATATGAGCTCAATAATGTAACTATTATCACAAACCCACATTTAAATTTTGATATATATCAAGATAAGGTCACACACAATTTGGTCTTTAATTGGTGTTATTTTTCAATCTAGTAACATTTCTATCCTTTAGTGTCAAAAAAATATAGAACATGTAGACCTATAAGGGAATCTTCTCATGGGACATGACCTCATGCTAAAAGCACCTTAAGGAGCTTGTCTTTGGTTATTGTAAATTATACTATTTTATATTGTTAATTAAGCCCTATTTTTTACTGTACATGTATGAGACATGAAATATAGAATGTGCAAAATTCTTAGATGCTAGTATCTACTATGCAATATGTTGATGCAATCCTTTGTGATTTTTTCCAAGTGATATGGATAGCGATTGATAAATATAATTTATTGTTCTAGTGAGATATTTTAACTATAACTAATGTAATATTGGTGTGTAATCCAATGGGAAACAATCAATTTAATTTAAGACGCTAGCTTAGGAAAAGTGAAAATAATTTAAATTAGAAGGAAAAGAATATGGGTGTGTTCATATCCAAGGGATAAGGTCAATCTCATAGTCTAGTCTAGAGTAAAATATTGATTCTAGAAGGAATGGATCCATACCACTTGGGACTAAGGTAGGATAAGAACATAGTGGTTTTAGTATATGGTTGAATTGTGTGCTAAGACATATCAAGTATCAAGATAAATCATTTATGACAAGGTCCAAAAATCAATATAAAATGAATGGAGAAAATGGTAAAGTATGTAATTTTCTCTTCTATAATGAAAAAATATTATTAATTTAATGACTACTCATTTAGGTAATCTTAAGATGAATAAAAACTACACAATTCAAATCTCACAAGAGATTAAAGGAATAAATTATTTTTTCACATAGAAAACTTTACATACTTATCAAAAAATGTGAGTTGTAATTATGCCAATTCTACCTTGGTAACAACTCTGAGATAAGGGTGACTCATAAGGCATTATATGTGCCAATTTGAAGAAAGAGGGTAGAGCATAAAAATACCAAATCCAAGGATGTATTCACCAGTCTATACCCTTACTAACAAAGTATTAAGGTGTTACTGTTGTAAATGGTAATTTTTCTTGTGGATATAAATGAGGGAAAATGTCATCAGTGTAAAGATTCCTACAATTCTTTTTGTTAGTAGGGATAAATCTTACTAATTTTTACCATTTGAGAAGTATATCCTATGGGTTGGAAATATGAAATTTTAACTAAATAAATTATTATTATTGTGATAAAAAATATTTATTAAGTAAATAATATTTAAACAAATAAATAATTTACAAAAGGTAAATAAATTATGATAGAAAAATAAAGGAACACAATAGACACAACCTAAATTACAATAGTAAATTATAAGTTAGCAGTAGCCACTATTTGATCCTTGTTATTTCTATTATCAAAATAGAGGCACATAATAGTCACTCCTTAAATTATAATAGAAAATAAAAACAAGCACCATCCACTACTTGACCCTTTTTATTTTTCATTATGTTAATAATAGTTAATCACAATCAATAAAATATGATGATGTTCATTATTTTTCATTTTTGTAGATATATAGTTTTTAATTCAAGCTTTGTTTATGTTGATAAGGATGAAGTTTACAAATCTAGATCATTTTAAGATATTTTGAATAGGTTGAAAAATGAGATTTGAACTACACTATATAATGTTATTATTAGGATATCATGTCCATATGATGTTAGTTCTAGGAAAAAATATTTGTACAAGGTCGAAAAATTATAATAAGAAATTAAAAGTAGGTACTAGCCACTATGTAATCCCTATTATTTTGTTAGTGATGATAAGAATGATATAATCATAGTCAATAGATTATATTTATCTTATTTTGTTATTGTCAAAATATGAATTTTTATTTTCTTTTTTTATACAAATAAGTTATTTGTTAAATATAGTAATTGACACTAATAAATTATTCTATGCAGGCAACTTTAAGAAAACCATCTATCAGGAACATGCATAAAGCACTCTATTTCCAATTCACTGTTGGTCTTGCAGTATACTATACAGTAACAATAATTGGTTATTGGGCATATGGATCATCAGTATCAACATATATTCTTAATGAATTAAGTGGACCTAAGTGGGCAAAGATCTTAGCAAATACAACAGTCTACCTACAAATCATCGTATCACAACATGTAAGTCTTAACATCTATTTTTAAAATTTCTCTCTATCCTATATTTTCAAATAGATTTATATTTATATCAAAATTAATAAATTGTATGCATATATTAAAACTAATAAATTGTAATCCTTTATGATTACCACACACACCATTCTTTGTTTTTAAATAAATTTATATTACTAAAACTAAAAATTTGTAAGCATTTATGATTACCCCACACACTCTCATTTTATATTTATATTAAATTAATAAGTTTTTGAATCTTTATGATTCACACACATAATGAAAATATGCATGCTTGCACACATGTACACATTTACACACACAAAAATATTTCATATTTATATTAAAATAATATTTTTTTCTAATCATTTATAATTACCACACATATGCACCCATGTGTGTGCACACACATACACATAAAATATTTGCAATTAGGAAAAATCTTCTATAGTTTAGAGAAATGAGGTATTTTCAATATATAGAATCATATTAACAAAAAAACATAAGTTCTCACACAAACTTTTGACAATTAGAAAATACTATTTTATACTTTAAATAAATAAGGTATTTCTAACAGATAATATCATATCAAGAAAATAAAATAGATCATAAATAAGGACAAGTTATCTTAAAATGATAGTGTTATTAAATTTAAATATACTTTCAATCTTTATAATTTCATTTCATAATCTACCTTTCTAAATTTTTGAATGAAATTCCTTAGTTACTCTAATAGGATTTATTGTTCAAATGAAGACTATTGTAACTAGACCTCTCTAATGAAGGAGGGATACTCTCCCTTTAAATCTAAAATAAAAACACTTCAACAAGAATAAAAACTAATGTGCAAAAATCTGCAACAAAATCATAGCTTTTATATTCAACTTCTTCAACATAGTTTTTTTAGACTTTAGAAATGCATACAAAACCATTTGATATCTGATTACAACAAATAAATCAGTCTGAAGGACTGATGTACAACAATATAAATGAGTCTCAAACTGATCTATGATTGGAAATTAAAAAACTACATCAAAAACAACTCTTTCCCTTCACATACAACCTCAACCCACAACCTATAGTGGAAATCTTCAACCTGCAGTTGTTCTTATCTTGCACAACAATATCATAGCCTCAAATTTTTGTATTCAAACCCTCATGCCTACAACAAAACATCCTTCCCACCTTCTCCAAGAAAATCCACACCTACAACAACAACCTACACAATCTAGCCAAGTATGGCTACCAAAACCAAGTCCAAATTGCCTATAATCTTCAAAAATAAGCTTCCAAAGCTTCTCCAAAAAAAATCCATGACAAAGTTGGGAAGAAACCTCCAAAAAATAAAAACCAAAAACTTCCATAATATAGAAAATGCTTTCATAAATCCACTCCCACCAAAATTGCCAAAATTGGAGTCAATTCCTAGATTTTAGGTAGTTTCCAATGTAACTCCTGCCAACTCACCTTGGGTGCCCACATTTTCATGAATGAATGAATTAAATTTTAAATGCATCATTAAAACTTATAACTCCCTCCAAATCTCACACCCAAGTTTATTTTTTGCAAATTTTTAAAATTGATAATTTCTCAAAGTTCCCTCCTAAATTATCTCCACTCTTAGCATTTGCAATAAAATAATAAAAGGGTAATAATTTAGTATTTATTTTATTCTAACCTTTCAAATTACCATATTAAAAAAATCACCCACCAAACCTTAGGAAAATATAAAAATTAAATTGCATTCTTCTGGTTGATACAAGATTGCTCTTACAACCCAAGATGCTCCTGCATCAAACACCTAGGGTAAGTGAAATGTTTCATGAGTTGAAAACTTTGAAAATTTGAAGACCATATGTCTTCTTTGGATCCACCATTCTTCCTTATTCTTCTAAAATTTCTTCTTACTATTCTTCCAACACTTAGTTGGAACAAGCAACCTCCTTCTCTAACAACTCTTCTCTGCACTCAACCTCCTGAATGTGGAATCAATTCCACCATAGACTAACCACCTCCTCTAAATGAAAATCTCACTCTCCTCTAATCTTGTGGGATTCAACCCACAATAGTTCATCCACCTCCACCAAAATGCACCTGCACTTACTCTGCAATACCATACAAATCTTTCTCTGCATACCATACATCACTAACAAAATTCTTCTGAACTAACTCATTCATAATATGAAACTCATCATCATTCTCAAATTTGATAAAATATTAATCAATATTCTCCTCTACTGCAACCTTATTATCCTCAAATCCATATTTATAATAAAATTCAAAAAAAATGAAATTTACCTTAGTTCCTTTCACTGCTGCAATTTCCTCTTTCTTGCCCTCAACCTCTACAACTTCACCTTTTCTCTTTTCTTTTATGCTATCCTCAAAGTATACTTCTACCATATTTTCTCCTTCCTATTCTCCCACATACACAACTATGACAAACTTATTCCTTTCTTCTTGGGAATTTCTTCAAAAAGTTTCCCCACACTCTCAAATCCTTAACAACACAAATCTTCAAACCCCCAAGTTTTACATATGTAAACTGCCTCACATTTGATGATCTGTTTACAAATCTTCAACACTCTCAAGTTTTGTTGCAAACTACCTCACACTCGATGATTTGTTCACAACAACAAATCACTAACACACCACCATAGGTCCTAGGGAAAATTGCCTCACATCGATGCTTCTTCCTGCACACTCAAGATCTCTTGCTCTAATACCACTGATGAAGGAGGGATACTCTCCCTTCAAATCTCAAATTAAAACACTTCAACAAGATTAAAAACTAATGTGCATAAATCTACAACAAGATCATAGCTTTTATATTCAACTTCTTCAACATAGTTTTTCCAAACTTTAGAAATGCATACAAAACCATTTGAAATGTGAGTACAACAAATAAATAAGTCTCACAGACTAATGTACAGTAATATAAATGAGTCTCAAACTGATCTATGATAGGAAATTAAAAAAATACATAAAAAATAACTCTTTCCCTTCACATACAACCTCAGCCCACAACCTGTAGTGGAAATCTTCAACCTACAATTGTTCTTGTCTTGTAAAACAATATCATAACCTAAAATTGCTGTCTTCAAATCCTCATACCTACAACAAAACATCCTTTCCACCTTCTCCAAGAAAATTCACACCTACAACAACAACCTACACAATCTAGCCAAGTATGGCTACCAAAACCAAGTCCAAATTATCTGTAATCTTCAAAAATAGGCTCCCAAAGCTTCTCCAACAAAAATCCATGACCAAGTTGTGAAGAAACCTCCAAAAATAAATTCCAAAAACTTTCCATAATATAGAAAATTCTTTCATAAATCCATTTCCACCAAAATTGTCAAAATGGAAGTCAATACCTCGATTTTAGGTAGTTTCCAATGTAACTCCTGCCAACTCACCTTGGGTGCCCACATTTTCATGAATGAATGAATTAAATTTTTAAATACATCATTCAAACTTATAACTCCCTCCAAATCTCACACCCAAGTCTTTTTTTTGCAAATTTTTAAAATTGATAATTTCTCAAAGTTCCCTCCTAAATTATCTCCACTCCCAGAATTTACAATAAAATAATAAAAGGGAAATAATTTAGTATTTATTTTATTCTAACCTTTCAAATTACCATATTAAATAAATCACCCACCAAACCTTAGGAAAATATAAAAATTAAAATGCATTCTTCTGGTTGATGCAAGATTGCTCTCACAACCCAGGATGCTCCTGCATCAGACACCCGGGGTAAGTAAAATGTTTCATGAGTTAAAAAATCATGAACATTTGAAGACCATATGTTTTCTTTGGATCCACTATTCTTCTTAAATTTCCTCTTTCTCTTCTTCCAACACTTAGTTGGAACAAGCAACCTCCTTCTTTGACAACTCTTCTCTACACTCAACCTCTTGAATGTGGAATCAATTCCACTTTAGACTAACCACCTCCTCCAAATGTAGATCTCACCCTCCTCTAATCTTGTGAGATTCAACCCACCACAGTTCATCCACATCCACCAAAATACATCTACACTTAACTCTACAACACCATACAAATCTTTCTCTGCATACCAAACATCACTAACAAAATCCTTCTAAACTAACTCATTCATAATATGAAAAATCATCATTCTCAAATTTAATAAAATATGAATCAATAGTCTCCTCTACTACAACCTCATTATCCTCAAATCCATATTTATAATAAAATTTTAAAAAAATGAAATTTACCTTAGTTCCTTTCATTGCTACAATTTCCTCTTTCTTGCCCTCAACCTCTACAACTTCACCTTTTCTCTTTTCCTTCATGCTATCCTCAAAGTATGCTTCTGCCATATTTTCTCCTTCTTGTTCTCCGACATACAAAACTATGAAAAACTTATTCCTTTCTTATTGGGAATTTCCTCAAAAAAATTCCACACACTCTCAAAGCCTTAACAACAAAAATCTTCAAACCCTCAAGTTTTACATATGTAAACTGCCTCACATTCGGCGATCTATTTACAAATATTCAACACTTTCAAGTTCCATTACAAACTGCCTTACACTCGGTGATCTATTCACAACCACAAACCACAAACACAACACCATAGGTCCTGGTGCAAACTGCCTCACATCAGCGCTTCTACCTGCACGCTCAAGAACTCCTGCTCTGATACCACTGATGAAGGAGAGATACTCTCGTGTCAAATCTAAAATCAAAACAGTTCAATAAGAATAAAAACTAATGTGCAAAAAGTTGCAACAAGATCATAGCTTTTATTTTCAACTTCTTCAACATGGTTTTTCCAAACTTAAAAAATGCATGTAAAAAACCCTTTTAAATTTGATTACAACAAATAAATCAGTCTCATGGATTAATGTACAACAATATAAATGAGCCTCAAATTGATCTATGGTAGGAAATTAAAAAACTACATTAAAAAAAACTCTTTCCCTACACATACAACCTCAACCCACAAATTGTAGTGGCAATCTTCAACCTACAGTTGTTCCTATCTTGCACAACAATATCATAACCTCAAATTTTTGTCTTCAAACCCTCATAGCTGCAACAAAACATCCTTCCCACCTTCTCCAAGAAAATCCACACCTGCAACAACAACCTACACAGTCTAGCCAAGTATGGCTACCAAAACCAAGTCCAAATTGCCTGTAATCTTCAAAAATAGGCTCCCAAAGTTTCTATAGTGTTAGTAAATAGATTGTCCCCTTCAAATAATTAGATAAATGACTCAAATATGCCCAAAAATGAAGAAAAATCAGTTACCAGCAAATCTGGAGATCGCTATTGGATTAGCGATTGTCCTCTGAATTTTAGAGGTACAACTCTCTCTTATGATCTTCAAGGAATTAGAAAAACTGAAAATAAAACTAAGGTATGCTTTTAACTAGAAAGTAGAAAAGGCCAAACCCAATATCAGGAAGAATCCCAATATCAAATGCAAGATACAGATAATAAAATATTGGCACAAAGACCAGTTTAATCTTGAAAATCATAGAGAATAAAATGATACAATCAATATTATCTGGAAAATTAAATCTATCATGAAGAAACTATGCAACTCACACAAAGGTAAAACATAGCATTAAGATACTCCTAAACACAAATATTTAAGAACATCAAATTGTCCTCACAATCTAAATGCACAAAGACAAATAGTGATTTCATTCTTAGAAAAATAGCAACAAGTCTATACAATATTGATTTTTCAAAAATGATCTCCCTTCCATGCTAAGAAAAAGATACAATATATATAGCCTTTATTCCCCCCCAATACTTTTTAGTTTTGTAACTATTCATCTTTAAAGAATTAGTTACAATATGACCTTTCACATTCTAGTAACTGCCTTTTTTAAAAAAAGTTTAGAAAAAAGAGCTTCAAACGTTGTTGGCGGGATTTCGTGTACTTCTGCTAACTCTGACGGGGTTTTGTGAACTTTTGCTAACTTGCCACCTGGCGGGATTTTAAACAATTCTGCTAACTTTCCATTGGGTGGGGTTTTGTGAACTTTTGCTAACTTTCCACCTAGCGGGATTTTGATCAACTTTTCTAACTTTCCACCTAGGTGGAGTTTTGTGAACTTTTTCTAACTCTCCACCTGGTGGGATTTTAAACAATTCTGCTAACTCTCCACTGGGTAGGGTTTTGTGAACTTTTGCTAACTTTCCACCCGATGGGATTTTGATCAACTTTTCTAACTTTCCACCCAGGCGGGGTTTTGTGAACTTTTTCTAACTCTCCACCTGGTGGGACTATGTAAAATTTTTAACTTTGTAATCACCTCTTTGAGCTTGAAGATGAAAAATTTCATAACTTTCAACTGAAAGGTCCGTTTTCCACGAAATTTGAATAACAAGAAGCATGAACTCTCTAGAATAAAACCCATGAATCATTTTTGCTCCGGATGCATGGATTCCAAGATCTAACATCATTTATATATTTCCAGCCAAAAACTTAAAATTTTAAAATCTCACCAACAGTAAGGCATCTTGGCATGAAAATTGGCCACATTGGACAAAAAGAGGTTAGGATCAGATCTGCAAAAGGGTTTTGCACCAACTTCATCAATTTTTTTAAATTAATTAATTTTGTGATTTGGCAGGTTGAAGGGCATTAGAAGTTTAAAATGGGGCAAGTCAAAACTTGGCCAACATGCAGCAAAAAGCCACAACCAAGTTGGGAAGAAACTTCCAAAAAACAATGCCAATTTTTTTTCATAATATAGAAAATTCTTTCATAAATCCACTCCCACCAAAATTACCAAAATGGGAGTCAATTCCTAGATTTTAGGCAGTTTCCAATGTAACTCCTGTCAACTCACCTTGGGTGCCCACATTTTTATGAACAAAATAATTAAATTTATAAATGCATCATTCAAACTTATAACTCCCTCCAAATCTCACACCCATGTCTATTTTTTGCAAATTTTTAAAATTGACAATTTCTCAAAGTTCCCTCCTAAATTATCTCCACTCCCAGAATTTGTAATAAAATAATAAAAGGGTAATAAATTAGTAATTATTTTATTCTAACCTTTCAAATTGCCATATTAAATAAGTCACCCACCAAACCTTAGGAAAATATGAAAATTAAAATGCATTCTTCTAGTTGATGCAAGATTGCATCACTCTCCCACTTATTTCTTTAGTGTCTAAATCTTAAATTTATCTTTACACTATAGGTCTAACTTTTTTAAATTCAATCTATAAAATGGAATTATGCTTTTATTTAAATTGTGTTCTTTTTATTGATGGACGATGAAAGAAAATTGTGGGAGAGATCAAAATGACCAATTATAAGAAGATAAAAAGAAACATTAATAGTAATTAATATAAAAGTTAGAAGTAGAATACAATTAATTTTCAATATTTTGGTTGGAACTTCTTACATTCAATTTATGGGCCCTTGCCCAAAAACAAGAAATAGATAGACTCTAACACCACGAACAAAAAAAAAATTGTACAAAAAAAGACTCATGTAAAGATAGGAGCTAACTCCAAAGACAAAACACCCAACATTAAAAAGAGCCATATGGTCCCAACAAAAAACTTCATCATAATTAGAGCATGATATGACCAAAAAGGCTACGAAAAGCCACAACAATTAATCCTAAGAACATATTTCTCCTCCATTTTTTAGTTGGGACAAAACAATCATATGACTTGAATCCTTTTTTATTTTAAATATATTTTTTTTGTTACCTTAATCCAATATTTTATGGAAAAATATTAGAGGCCTTCCCAAGGAAACCCTCAATCAAATGTAAATCACATAAGGAAGAAGGAACCTTGGTTGAAGATGAAAAAGGTCTATCATTTCCAAATGTAGGAATCTAAGGGGGCTTTGGATCTTAATTGTGAAAGATTTATTTTGGAATCTCCCAAGTGTAGAATAACCTAAGAGAAAACTAGAATATTTCTATTCTACAATCTATTACTAAACAAAATTTTAAAAAATTAGAAAATATAAAGTTATATTACTATGATCTAAAATAAATAATTCAAAATTTGGGAAAATAAAAACATAAATGGAAAAGATACATAATAAAACATAGAAAAGAAAAATTTACACCTAAACAATGACCAAAATAGTACTAAAAATGGATTGATGAAGTTGAGATGTATGTCTAGTAAAATTATAGGCACTACTAAGCAACTTTTCTAAAATAAGAGATTGCTATTACATGAGTGGGAATTGTTACTCCTCAAGAGCATTATTACCTTTACATCCTACAACTCTAAAAATATCAAGGTTTTTTGTCACCAATCTCTTGGTCCTATTCCCTCTTTATGGATTTTACATCAAATTTTAAAACCCTTTTTATACACTTGTTTATGGGTAAATTTTCTACAATGCTAAACCTCTTGGGAATTGGTGTCTTTATCTCTAACAATTTTATAACTTCTAAAATTTTGTCTCTAGATTAAGACCTTCTTCCCACTAATAGAGTACAAACTTTTGTTCCTAATAGTGAGATAATCTAATTAAATATGGGGACATAAGAAAATGGTTCCTAATAATCAATTCCTTTCTAGCTATATTTTAACCACCATTAAGTACCATTAAAATATCTAGAGTGTGTCCAAAACTAGAGGCAATATGGTGGTGGTGTGTGTATAGATCATGATCATAATATCAAAACCTAGGGTATAATTTTAACAAGTGGTGTATAAGGATGTGATAGAGATGAATGAAGATGAAAAATCTCATAAAATAGGATGAAAGAGAGGGGGAAAGAATGAAAATGTCTCATACCTAATTATAAGGAAAGTGTGGGAGCTTTTTATATTTAGTTTTCAGTAAGTATGGGAAATAGACATTCATGACTTCAAATATAGGATAATGGGAGATTAGATGAAAGGAAATAAAAATGAGAAGAGTTTCCTAAGATTCCATGGCTTGGATAACACAAGAGTGTTGGTGCAGGTTTCTGTTTTCCTCGTGGGTTAATTTATTTTCCCTTAGTTATAGGTTTTTCCTACATTTTTATTAAACTTTCTTAATATAATAAAGTGAGTTTATCATTTAATAACTAGGGGATAAAGTGATGAGGTGTCTACACCCTTAAATGGTGGAGTATTTAATTTTTCATCTCTATTTAATATTGATGGTTATTGGTAGTGAATTCCTATCGGTTGATTTTCCATCTCCATCCTCTCCTTAGTTCTATAAAAAAACACTACCTAGCTTGTAGTTTTCATCTTGCAAGCTCTTAATATAATTTTATCATCTTGACATTGAATATCTCTTGAAGTTGTTGGTTTGCATTGTTTTTGTTTTTCTAGTTTATGTTGCTTTAAATTTTTCTTATAAAGTTCCTTGGGTTATTTAATCTATTTCAAATTTCTAACATGATATTAGAGATTTTTTCTAATAATTTTGAGTTCATAGATTCCTAATTGAGAGTTTGAGTTTTTCATGTAAGATCTTGTAAAATATCATATGCTCTTCTCTTGCATTTTGAACAATCTTGAGAATAAAAAAGGGTTTACAAATATCTAATAACCTTTTCATATTGCATGTGTTTTATGAGATTTGGGTGATTTTAGTATTTTTGGTTATATTGGTCTTATTTTTTACTATTCTAATGCATCCAAGAGGCTTGAGAAAATAAATATTGGTTTTCATTTCATCCAATTTGGAGATCATTTGATATAGTTGCAAACATGGGTTTGAAGATTAGATTTGGTGAATAACTTTTTGTAGGAGCATTTTCAGCCAAAAAGGATATTTCCCTTGCATTCAAGAGGCCAAGGATAAAAAAATTGAAATACACTTTTCCCATATTTGGAGTTGGAAGCCATTGATACAGGAAAAAATTCCAAGAGATTTGTAAGCCCCAATGCCAAATTTGTAGAATTTTTTTAAAAAACTTGCAAAAAAATATAATTCAAAATAAAAAGTACTTCAAGCACTCATCACTAGTGCTAAGGTCAACACTATCTACCAATGACTAAGGCCACTATCCACAGTCCTCAAAATACCCAACAACAATGGTTAGACTGCCCAAAGCTACCAATAGTTGACTTAAAAGCCACCACTGCCTATTGACCTACATATAACTGCCAATGTTGGAAATTTGGTTGTCATTCATGTCAAAAGGTGTCATTGATGTCAAGGAGAGATCAAAGTGTAGATTAGATATGGGTTTTTTGAGAGCTTCTCAGAGATGTGCTTTGCAAGATTAGAAGTGGTATGCTATGCCCAGGAATGAATTATTTGTACTCTTAGTTTGATTTAGGGTTTTCAAATAAAACCTAAGTTCTATAATCATGGCGCTTTCACAGAGTTTATATTTTTGTGTTGACTAGATATTGGTGGTTGCAAGTTGCTTAAAAGTCATAACTTAAGCCATTAGAGTTAGTTGGGCGATTGGCCCCTTTACCTTGCACTAATTGTTGACATTTGGTGTTAGTTTTAGAACCTTCATGGGCTCTAACATAGTTTGCATAACTTCTTTTTTTCTTTTATGATGGCTATGTGGCAGTTTATGATTGCATCACCACCATCCTTCACATGGATGTTTGCATTCACTAGGACCAAGCTCTAACCACAATGTGTGATGGGTTTATATGAAAGATCCAACGGTGTGCATTGGGTGGTGAAGATCAGATGACTATTGACTCTACCTTTTGTTAGAATTGGCTATGGCTACCGAGATCTTGAGACCAAATGGAAAGCACAAAGAGAGAGAATGGAATGTGACAAGAATAAACTATATTCTTATCAATATGATTCAATTATATGATATTGTGATGTGATATGTTACAATGAGAGAGACCCCTTGGTTATATAGCCAAGGTGAGATGCAATATGCCATAGGATTGTGACAAGTGTCTTAATCATATGACATGAGACAACTAATCTCACTTACCTAGGTTCACATGTGTTACAAGTCAAAAGATAAGATAACAACTAATGAAAACTAATACCTTCTAGAAAGATTCCTTCCTATGACCTAAGTAAACTTAACATGTGTAAATAAGTCCCCTTGTAATGAATTAACTAGGTACAAGACTTGATTTACATAAACACCCCCCTTAAGTGCAACTTAGGGAGTAGCAAATTATTATGCAAATGACACAAAGATGGGTCTTGGCTACTAGGCCATGTTAGGTACCCATGTACATGTGAAAATAAATGAAAGATACAAAAAATGAAATGCTCTCAATGAAGAATGAGAAGGTAAAAACCCCATGTGAGGAAAAAGACCCCCCATAAGAGAGAAGAAGAGAGACAATGCATCCCCCCCTCAATGTTGAGTCTCCTGCAATGATGGTAGAAGCTCAAAATTGAATGTTGAAGATGATCTAATCTCGTTAAACAAAGTTCCTCCCCTTAGGAAGAAACAAAACCATGGATGTATGCAGGATGTCAGGAATATGTATGATGTATGATATCTCTGAAGCATGCTCAAGTGTCTCCATGTCAATGTTGAAAGCTGACAAACTCCAAACAAGTGTTCTAGGCCACACTACTGAAGAGGACAATCCAAAATCTAATAGAGAAGAATGTAGAACATGATCCAAAGACAAAGATATCCCCTCTGAAGACAAAGAAGTCTCCTCCAATTTTTTTCCAAAAGAATCCACACTCACTCCAAACTACAAAGAATGATCATGTAGAGAATGAACAAGAGGGTCAAAGTATTCCCTCACAACAACTAAAGAAGGAGCATCTTCATCAAAGAGAAGATGAATGTCATCAATGATTTCCCTCAAATCTATAAGATGAGACTCTACAAACAAGTTTGAAATACCTATCAAGAAGTCATCCAAAGTAGCCAAATCTGAAAGACTATGAGTATCCTGCTGCATTGAATCACAAGGAGCCAAAACTGTTGAATCAAAAGTATCCTCAGGTACAATAGTAGATGATTCTTCCAATGCTGGATTACAAGAGTCCTCAGCTTCAAGATGTTGACTCATAAATGAAGAAGATGATCCCTCTAAATTTGGATTAGCAGCCATAGAAACTAAAGTATCAATAGATGTCTCTATAGGAGAAGGAGACGGCTCTGGGTCATCAAAACTACCATACCTTTCCCAATAAGCAAGTGTTTCAGCTATTTTATCATCAATAGGTCGAAACTCTGCAAGTGGAACAAGACAATCTGCAATAGGATCTTGGGAATGGAGGTTCATTTAGTCTTCATACATCTCCCAAAGTCTAGTCATAAGGTCACGAGGGATCTCAATACCATCAATGGCCATTTGTGTATCAATAGCACAACTACAACTAATTAATCCCAAGATATGTTTTGTCTTATGTCCCACACAACTCTCTTCCATTTTGATGAAGGTTTAGGAACTAGTCTATAGAGATATAGAAAAAGATTAAGCCACCTACAATGTGTTAGGATTCCATCTCACCAAGACTTAAAGTTCCATCGATTTAAACTTATTACAGCTGGATTCTTTTTGATTCCCATATTAAACTCCTCAATTTAGTCACACAATAGACCAATCAAGAGACATAAGCTAACAAAGGAAACATATTACCCCACCAAATTATTTAATCAAGAAACCCCCCAAGCAATATCTGATTTGACACTTTATACTTAGTGCGTTTATAGTTGCCACTTGCCAAAAAAAGCAAAGTGGACTTTGTTCTTCGTACATGCAAATGCCAAAATAGGCCACATAATCAGGTACTATTTTTGGTACAAATTGAGATCAATATGATCATACCACTGAAAATTACATGAAAAATTATGCACTTTAAAAAAAAATACACCAAAAAATGTTACTATGGGAGCAAGATATGAGCTCCCGAAGTTCCCAAAATGAGGATGAAGCAGCAACACCTGTGAGAATATTCAATTTATGGATGAATTGGTAGTTGATATTAGGGTTTTTGGCCGTTCTGGATGTGATGGCAGGGTCGGATTTGACCCAAAATGCTCCAAAAATGCAGCTACCTTCTGGATCTGGCAACCACTCTTCAACTTCAAATCCTCATAGATTTGGCCTCGTAAGTCCAATTTGGATGAAACAAAAGGAAAAATCGACTTTCTCGAACGTTTTAAACATAATGGTGAGCTTAGATTTGCACCAACGAGCTCTGATTTGAACCTACAATGAAGAGCCAAAAATGGAACCTCCCAAATCTGGTATCTCTCTTCAAAAAAAGAATCTCCAATGGCACCCAACCTTCTCTGATACCATGTTAGAATTGGCTATGGATGCCAAGATCTTGAGACCAAATGGAAAGCACAAAGAGAGAGAATGGAATGCGACAAGAATAAACTATATTCTTATCAATATGATTCAATGATAGGGTATGTACAGGATCATCATGGAAAAAACATGCCCTTAAGTGGCGAAAAAATTAGAAAAATCAGAGTTAGGCAACTTGACATAAAAATTTGAATAAGTTATCTATATTATTTCAAAAATATGTAAGGATAGAATCTGTAGCAAATTGAATGTAGTTTCTAAACTACTAGGTTTATTTAAAAAAAAAATCTATTTGGTGAAAATTTGAAATTTCAATGCAGTAGTACTTAAATTTCAGGGAAAAAATAAGATGTAGGTGTCTGTCTGACCACTCTAACCACAATAAAATATAATATTTTAGATATAAGTAGAGGACTCATGTCCCAATGTGATGCATATTTTTGTAATTTTTTCCCAAGTAAATAATTAATTATGAATTTTTTATTACAACTTTTAAAAAAATATAAAACTTGTATGTCAATTACCTTAACTTGGTCAAAACTTCATGAAATTCATTTTTTGTAATCCTATAGTATGGCATAGAATGTGACACATGTTTCAGATTCAAAAATGTGATACCGCTTTTGAAAGCTATAGATGTTTTTCAATCAGCCTATCAATCAAGACTTTAGTCATAATTCAAATAGAAAATGAATAATAATAATTTATTAAATTCAAAGTAAAGCATAATTTATATTGGTGGAAAGCTGATAATCTCCTTTAAAAACCCTTTTCATTTCATGAATTTTGGGTAAAAAAAAGTCGTTAGCCACATACCCTACACATACCCATTATATAACCACTTTTTTCCCATCATGATCCTGCACATACTCGATATGATATTGTGATGTGATATGTTACAATGAGAGAGACCCCTTGGTTATATAGCCAAGTTGAGATGAAAGATGTCATAGGATTATGACAAGTGTCTTAATCATATGACATGAGACAAATAATCTCACTTACCTAGGTTCACATGTGTTACAAGTCAAAAGATAAGATAACAACTAATTACAACTAATACCTTCTAGAAAGATTCCTTCCTATGACCTAAGTAAACTTAACATGTGTAAATAAGTCCCCTTGTAATGAATTAACTAGGTACAAGACTTTATTTTCACCAACACCTTTGTTTTGTGCTTCCTTGGAGTGGGTGCTCCTAAAATCATGGGATTGGTGTCTCCTTAGGGTTGGTGCCCTTAAACAATTGTAAACATAACTTTTGATTGTGAGGTTGATTAGGATAGTAGATCCTAACAACATTTCTCACGATGGTTTTTACCATCTTGGGTTTTCCATGTACATGTTGTGTCATGTGATTTTGTGTGTGCATGTTTATGTTTTTGCATATTAAGTTTTAATCTGCACAAAAAGGCCTTAAGGAAATTAATCTGCATAAAGTATTTAGAGCTAAATTTTAAGTGATCTACTGATTCACCCCCCATTATAGTAGATTGTTGTGTTCTAATAGCCAACACTTCTAGAAACCATATGAGAATTCTAGCAGACTGGTAGTGGTCATCCTTTAATTACAACCAAAACTTATGTAGCTTTGCCTAGTCACCACTCGAGTGGCCACTGCCACCACCAACATCGCCCACGGGTTGCTAGAGGGGCCACCAAGGCCCTCATATAGGCCAAATTGGATTTTTTTTTCAAACTTACATAAATTTTTACCACTATGTCCATTTTTCAAAGATGATATATCACTAGAAATCTAGAGACAAGCACTTTCCATCCACAAAGGTATTGAATATTTTTCCATTTTTTGCTAGATATTTAGGTTGTAATTGTTCATTACTAATTTATACATGTCATAACTTGTGCCCCGGTGCTCCGTTTTTCAAAGAAAAATAGGCATTGAAAAGGTATTGAAGAACACTACACAACTAGAGGGATAATTTTTCCAAATTTTGTCTCTAGTTCATTTTATATCAAAATTTGTAATTTTATCCATTATGGGCCTATTGAGCATTGTATCTTGGAAAAGACTTTGTAAATGCACTAAACAATAAATTTTCAAACTTATAATATTTGAAGGGTTGATTTTTTATACTAGTGAAAGGGTGGGAGTGTATTGGTTTTTTTTTTGGTATCTTTTGCACTCATTCTTAGGGGATTATATAGGCATTTTATAATTTCATGAATTGAGATAAAGTTCCATTTATGGGGGTTAATCGTGTCTCTTTTTTTTTTCATCCTTCTGTTATCAAGTTAAATTCAAAGAACTACTTTTCTTGAAAACAAGGGATAAAGAATCACTGCCTTGAGCAAGATCTATTACCCTATCTCCTTGCACTCATTCTTGACCCAAGTGACTATGATCAGAAGAATGCACGGTTTAACAATAATGAAATGGTCTATTAACTAATATGTCTTACTATTTTTTAGGATACTCTACATCACATATAGCACACTGAGTTCTCTATCACTACTTGTACTATTATCCAATAGTTGTATGGAGACAGTCGATATTCATTTGAAAGGGATGTTTCCTTGGATAACCAGGCTCTTATGGATGATACTAAGACTTATGTTTCCCCATATTATGAGGACACATCTTGTGTGGACAATCATTTCATTGATATCCCATCTCAATCACCTATTACAATTTTAAATTCTAGATATGCTTCTTTGAAATCCTCTTGTGATTCATTATAGCAAGGTCATTTATGTCTTTTGGATTTAGTCAATTGGGAACAATCTCTATTAGAATTCTATTGAACATTTGGAATATTGTGAGGGGGGGGTTGAATCCATATTCCATAAAACCATAATAAAATCCATTTAAACATTATCACAATTTTGACTGAAACAACAAGAGAGAACATAGAAACAATTCAATGCAACCATACACAAGAATGCCAAGATTTTTACGTGGAAAACCCAAAAAGGGAAAAACCACGGTGAGGGTTAACTCACAATATATATTATATCCGGATACAAAATATTACCAAGATCACTACTAGGACTCACTATCCTTAAAAGGATCACAACTTGAGTACAAAATATGGTTCACTGGCAAGATACAATGATAGTGGCTCACTTCCAAGATACAATGATAATGGCTCACTGCCCAAGGATTGAACTGATAGAATACACCTTCAATGTGTAGGGTTTAATTCCACTAAAGCTCAGAATATGAAGTACTACCTCACACAATAATCACTCAACAAAAATGCATTGATCATAGTTGATAACGCATTTAGGCTCAGATCTTCAAATACCCCTCAAACCTCTTTGCATTTCACATTCACTACTCATGTGTGTCTTCTTCCACTACTCATCTGCATACTAAAAACACCTTATATATATAAAATCATATCTTGATCATCAATTAGGTCAGCCTAATTAGATGAACACAAAAATAATCAAAACCTTCTTTGTCAGCACCATATATTTTTTAAGCATTATATCAAGTTGGCTAGCATCCATAAAGCATAACTAGTATTCATAATATATTGCATATGCTCAGTCAGCCAAGACTAAACACAATTCTCCAAACCAAAAAAAATTCTCAAAGAAAACATCTTCCAGATTTGAGAGCACATTAATTTCCCATCATACCACCAACAAAGAGACCATCAATCAAAACCGTAGCATAATAATATTCACCTTAGTAGAATGCGGAGTCTCCCACACAATATGCCACACCTAGAACAATAGTAAAATACAGAGTTAAACTCTGTCAGAGATAAATTTCTACTCATAACAAAATATGTCTCAAGATCTAGGATATAACTTTCTAAATTAGCCAAGAAAACAAGGTTAGGAGATTAGATTCATATCAGATTATGTGGTAAATTCTGGACTCAAATGCCAACACACTGATCCATCACAAAAGGGTATTACCGATAGAGAACAACTTTCTTTAAACCAAGTAGTCTTCCCATATAGTTATCACCATGTTGACATCAATGAAAACATAGGAACAACCAACACAAACCATCCATATTTCATGCTCATGTTGCAAGGCTTCCAAGAATCTCCCCCTTTGGAATTGATGGCAACATGCATGAAAAAAACATTTTCCAACAATTGAAAGTGAATACTCTGAATACTCCCCCTATCAAAATTGTTCTTCACAAAAATGTTTTTCCTATGAATCTCTATCTCTTTATCTCTCCATCTCTTCATCTCTTCATCTCTCCCCCTTTGACATCAATGACAAAAGGAAGGGGCACCGGTATATATGTATATGTCAAAATATAGCCAAAAAGCTATGAACACATAATTGAATTAACCTAAGAAAGAACCTCTGAGACTCTCCAGGATAGCCTTCCACAAAAATTTATCTTCTTCCCATGAACCTTTTGCACTTACAAGAGTCTTGTAAAATATCTTAAGTTTAATTAAAGACTCTACACCATCTGCTAAAGTATTAGTACTAAGATTGATCTCTGGTAACTTACCAATATAGCCAAGAGCACTAGAAACATAAGTATGTTTGAGCTTAATCATGTCTCTAAGTGCCACAAGCTTCTTGATAGCATCTGTCCTCTGATCCTATAGAGAAAATAATTTGTCCTGAAGCTGAACAATGTAGGACCACCTCTAATTATCTTTATCTTCTGCCAACCTGTATGTATCTGCCTGAGTGCTCAACTAGGACTCACTCATCCTCATCTCATTTCTTATATCCAATGTACATCCAGACCAATCTAGGAAAAAGGAAAGTAGTTTATGTGCCTCTTCTTCACAACCTTGTACACTATCTAATTCCTTCATCACTTGAATGTGTGCATTCTCACATTTCTCTTTGATATATTCCAAATTTCCTTCATTAGACCTCATTCCAGTAGACACTTCAAGTTCAGAGATGTAAACCTTTAAAGAATCAATCATGCCATGGAGATTCTCCACAATAGAAATAGATGAATCAAAATTAGAACTAGGAATAACCTTTTGCAATTCTTCCAGAACTCTCTGAATATTTATTCTTTCATGCTCATGTTCAAGCTCACTTTCTTTACCAGATTCTTGCTTAACAACACTCTTCCTTTTCTTCCCTATTCCGGTCATGCTACCAAAGGTTCCTTCTACACCGAGATTCTTAGAGCTTTCCAAAATAATTTCAGCATAATTATCAACTTCATCCTATGGAACTTCATATTTCAATTAAGATATCCAAACTAACCTTGATTCAACTACTTCCATGTGAAAAAAATTCGTAGACATAAGAAAATGTATGCTTCCAGAGTACCTTTCAACAACACTTACTGGAATATTAAACCTTCTGTTCATCCTCATCTAAAATGTTCCAAAGAATGCAACAAGGGAAAACTCTTGTGCATCTGAACTACCAAGATTTATCATGAAGTTCCTGATTCGATAGGAAATAGGCTCCGAATTTGACCATTCTATCCTTCCTATTACCAAAAACTCTTTCAAAAAGTAAAAGAGTAAACAGACAACCAAATTTCTGTATCAAAATGTATTCTTATTATTCTTCTCGATTTCCCTTAAATTATTTAAAATATGTATACGAATTAATTCACATGATTCATATTCCATACCTCTTTTAACCATATCAACAACAATATGCACAACAACAGTAGAAACGGTAAGGTCATTGTTAGGGATACAAAATTTGTGACCAATGACCATAGCAGCATATCGTATTACCGAATCAACAATTGATCTTAAATCAATATCTTTCCCTTCAAGATTTGCACCGGTAACGTCAAATATCTCTTTCTCATCTATAACTTTCTGTTTGGGAGCTGATTTGGAGGGACACAAACTGGTTGCATCTCTAATAGCTTATCTAGTAATCAAATATGCTTCATCAATCCATAAAGATTCATCATGAGTTCTGCTCAACACTATTCAAATGTACTTCTTCTCAAATTCAAACAAGGGAACTTTCCTCTAAACATACAACTTTTTCTCAACTAACACTTTGCAGGAATCATGGATTTCTTTCAATTCACTTTCCCAAAGCATGCTCAACTGAACTTATGACATTTATTCTATCTTACTAAAAATAAATGCATAGATATCTTCTATGGGAAACACTTTTAGAGGGATGCGAGAAAATGGACCAACAGATTCTTCCAACAGAACCTTCAAATATCTTCTCAAATTGACTTGCACTTTATTTGCACTATTCATAACCTTTGAATTATCCATAACAGTAAAAATGAAAAATTGTACAAATAGGAATACCTCTGAAAATGCCAACAAGAAATGTGTAGATACCCTACTTCCAAAGCTCACTTCGAATCCGCTTGACTTATTCAAACCCTGGAACTCTGAATTGCCTTATAAACTTCATTTGTACGCTTCTCCAAAGATACATAATCCCTTAAAATTATCTAAATTTATTCCTTCCATTCCAAATGATTTTGCAATAAATGCTTCAACTTGTAGGTAGATTGCCTTGAATATTTTGTATGCCTTCATCCTTTCAAATTATGTATATTATATCCTTCACACATGGGACTAAAAACTTTCTTAATTTCCTTACCGCATTAAATATACTTCTATCACATGATATGACGTAAGTATTGATGAGGGGGTTCATTAGATTTTTTGATGATTTCTCCCCCTTAGCCACTACTTTTTCTTATAGATTGATGAGAGTATTTGCGTCAGAGGTTGGTATAGATAAAACTAATGATTCTGATTCCTTTCTCCAAATCCTTTTCATTTCCTTTCTTGGTTCTTTCAGATCAATGATTTGATCATTCTTCTTCATTGAAAACATATTTTTCTTTCTTCTATTGATACTACCAGGATGTTTCATATTACTACACTTACAAAAAATAATATTCTTCACATTTTCCTTTTTATTCAACAGACCAACTTTATATCCATTCTTCTTGCTCTTAGAACACTTGCTAGATAAAGAATCATTCATTTTACTTTTGCAGTCTTTGCTTTATGACCAAACTTCTTGCAAGAATAACAAACACCATTGAAAGATAAGTACCTTTTAGCATCATAATGTTTGATAGGAGTTTTTCTGAGATTGCTTCTTATATCCTTTATTTTTCTATCTTTGTATCGATTCTTCTTACCAGTAGATTGCTTCGCTTTATAACTCTAACCTTTCTCAAACCCTAACCATTCATATCCATCACCAATCTCTAAGAAGTAATCAATTCATCAAGCATCACTAAGATTATCTTAAATTTGTCTTCAAAGATTCTTTCCTTTTCCAAATCATATCTCAAGATTTCTACTTCTTCTAGCTTTAAGCATTCATCCATCTTCCTTTGAATTTTAATTTCCTGACATTCTTCAGTTCTTTTCTTCTCATCCACTTGTTGTAGCAAGATAGAGATAATTTCTTCTCCTTCACCCAGTAAATCACATGCTTCAACACTTTTACTTTGCAACTTTTCAATATACTCATTCGCTTTTATCAACCTGTCCTTCAGATCTTCCATTTCTTCTAAACATTCAACATAGACCACTTCTGAGGGACAAAATTTCTTATACCCAAACTCTGGGACCTCCCTCAAGTTGTTAGGCTTCCTCTGAGGGATCAAGCTCTGATACCAATTGTTGAACATCCAAAATACTGAGAGGGGGTGAATCAGTATTCCATAAAACCATAATAAAATCCATTTAAACATTATCAGAATTCTAACTGAATCAACAAGAGAGAACATAGAAACAAGTCAATGCAACCATACACAAGAATGACAAGATTTTTATGTGGAAAACCCAAAAAGGGAAAAACCATAGTGAGGGTTAACTTAGAATATATTATATCCAGATAAAAAATATTATGGAGCTCACTGTTAGGACTCGCTATCCTTAAAAGGCTCACAACCTGAGTACAAAAGATGGCTCACTGCCAAGATATAATGATAGTAGCTCACTACCAAAAGATTGAACTAATAGAATACACCTTCAATGTGTAGGGTTCAGTTCCACTGAAGCTCAGAATATGAAGTATTTCCTCACACAATAATCACTCAATAAAACTACACTAATCACAGCTAATAAATCATTTAGGCTTAGATCTTCACACACTCCTCAATCCTCTTCGCATTTCACATTCACTGCTCATGTGTGTCTTCTTCCACTACTCATCTCATACTCAAAACACATTATATATATACAAGCATATCTTGATCATCAATTAGGTCGGCCTAATTAAATGAACACAAAAATAATCAAAACCTTCTTTGTTGGCACCATATATGATTTAAGCATTATACCAAGTCGGCTAACATCCATAAAGAATAACTAGTCTTCATAATATATTGCATACGCTGAGTTGGCCAAGACTAAAACACAATTCTCCAAACCAATAAATAATTCTCAAAGCAAACATCTTTTGGATCTAAGAACACATTAATTTCCCATCATACCACCAGGAAAGAGACCATCAATCAAAAACACAGCATAAGAATATTCACCTTAGTAGAATGCTAAGTCTCCCACATAGTATGCCACACACAAAACAATAGTAAAATACAGAGTTAAACTCTGTCAGAGATAACTTTCTGATCACAACAAAAGACGTCTCAAGATCTAGGATACATCTATCTAAATGAGCCAAGAAAACTTGGTTAGGATATTAGAGTCATATCAGATCTTGCGGTAAATTCTAGACTCAAATACCAACACACCGAGTCATCACAAAAGGGTATTACCGACAAAGAACAACTTTCGGTAAACCAAGTAGTCTTCCCATATAGTTATCACCATGTTTACATCAATAACAACATAGGAACAACCAACACAAACCATCCATACTTCATGCTCATGTTGGAAGGATTCCAACAACATATTTTGTTTGTTTGTAGAGTCACTCATTTTGGATGACACTATTGATTGCATTCATCTTCTCTTTGATGAAGTTGATTCTTCTTCAGTTGTTGTAAGAGAACACTCTAGGGTAAAAGTGAAAACTTGTGTCATACTTTTATAAAGGAATCAACCAACACAAATAAAAATTATCAACTTCGATAGTATAAAAGTGGTCTTTATGTTTTAAATTTCAAAATGATGTAAAATAATGAAATGTATAAATCTTGATGAAGATTAATCCTATAATTTTTCAAA
This sequence comes from Sequoia sempervirens, assembly GCA_007258455.2. NCBI lineage: Eukaryota > Viridiplantae > Streptophyta > Pinopsida > Cupressales > Cupressaceae > Sequoia > Sequoia sempervirens. The sequence goes on from VDFB02058242.1 coordinate 58,243,479, forward strand.
AAATTTAAAAATTATTTTGGTTTTTTTTTTATAAATTTAAGAGTAGATCTTGAATTGTTGAAAATCTCAAGAAAATGTGACGTTGAGTTGACATCAAGAAAAAAAATATTTTCCCTAGAAACTTTTTTCCCAAATAGATAACTTCAATATCTAGTGCATGGAAAAAGAATTAAAAATTTCTATGTATATTTTCCTCATAATAACGTGCTAAAGTCAAACATACCAAAATTTGATAGTTTTCATTTGATATCAAATATTGTCTAATATTTTTATCATTTTCAAAAAAAATTATACCCTTTTGGAGAGGATTCTCTCCTCTAGTGAACCATATATTTAAATATATATATATATATATATATAATTTTTTTAGATTTTTAATTAGCCTCATTTTTTATTTTAACAACCTACTTGCATTATTTAAAAAAATATATTATAACTAATCAAAATATCAAAAAAATTATATATAGTTTGATTTTGACTCTGAGCTCTACAAAAGGGGTTTTTTAGCTTTTGAAAAAAATCATTCGAGTTGAAGAAGTATCATACTCAAGTGGAAATTTTCAAAAATTTATGAAAAAAGATGAGGTCGTTGCCAACAAGGATGTCACATAAATAGTTTTGGGTGAAAGGATTTCAATCGAAACCCTTTCAGCCAAAAAATCACATGCAAATTGAGTCAAATTTTAAATCGAGAGAGGGAAAAAAAAGTATTTTGTTGTTTTAGGAGAAAGGGTATCATCTAAAACTTTATGTGCCACATATAGGCCATGTAGTTTTAGGCGAAACTGTTTTGACCAAAACTATTTAGGGTGAAACTGTTTCACTCAAACTATTTAGTTGGCTGAAGTGTGACACAAATTTGTGATTTTACCCTCTGACCATCTTGTTCATGATCATTCATCATATTTTGACATGAGTATGGATACTTTGATCAAAATTTGGAGGATACATCTTTAAAGCATATACTTGATTCTTTAGATTGTGTTCTACATCAATCTCTAGGAGATTCTATTTTTTTTAGTAGTATGACTTAGAATGTTTGATTTGATTGTGAAATATTTCAATATCAACATGGAGATAGTTGAGCCAAGTTTAGATACTTCATACATCTTTCACTTCCTTCCTACATATTCCTTTCAAGACTTAGGAGATAGCTTAAATACATCTTTGGTTGTGTTTCTTCCTAAGGGGAGCAATGTTGTTCGATAATCATGGACCATCTTCTGCATCTAATTTCAAGAATACCATTGTATCTCTTTGGGGGGGTTACTTAGTCCTCTTCTTCTCTCTCTATTTTGGGTGGGTGTTCTCTCTCTCTCTCTATGAGGGCTTCTTTTTTGAGGGGGAATTTGATATGCACATGAGTACTTGACATGGCCTCATTTTCTAGGACCCATCATCTTGCACATCCTCCTAAGCTATGCTTAAGGGGCAATGTAGGTGTAGGTTTTTATTTTCATAGTGAGTTAATTTATTTTTCCTTAATTATTTGGTTTTCCTATAATTTTATTAAGCTTTCTTAGGCTAATAAAGTGAGTTTATCATTTAATAACTAGGAGATAAAGTGATGAGGTGTCTCCAACCTTAAAGGGTGGAGTGTTTACTTTTTCATCACTTTATTAAAATATTGGTGCTTATTGGTGGTCAATAATTATTTGTTGATTTTCTACCTCCATCCTCTCCCTAGTTATATATAAACTCACTACCTAGCTTTTATTTTTATCTTGGAAGCTCTTAATGCAATTTTTCCATCTTGACATTACATATCTCTTGGAGTTGTTGGTTTTCATTGTTTGTGTTTTTCCAGTTTATGTAGCTTTGAATTTCTCTTATTAAGTTCCCTAGGTTATTCAACCTATTTCATATTTCTAACAAAGGGAGTTCCAAACATTTAATTTGTATGCCTTCATGTTTATTTCCTACTCTATAATGTATTTCTTACAAATCACTTATGTATGATAAAGAATGGAGATTTACTAATTTTTATAAATGTGGAATGAATGAGTGTTGGAGTGAAAAGGGAGTTTAAAATGAGTCAATTTTAGGTTCTTCTATAAATGAATTTTGAAGTAGTAATTTTTAGGGCATTAAGGGGAAGGGTCACTTTTTGAATTTTAATTATGGAAAATAGTGTTGGGGGCACAATTCTTAAAAAATTAGCACATATGGATGCAATTTTTTTTACATGGTGAATATTTAAAGTTTTAGGGGCTATCTTCTAGTAGGTTCCCAAGGCTAAGAACATTTGCAATAGGGCATGGGAAATGACAGAAAAAAGTTAGAGTAGAATTGTATGAATGTAATGAGAATGTAGAGTAGAGTAGAGTGTTAGAGTAGAGCGGTATGAAGTGTGTTAACTATGTTTATTGAGCTTCAGTGGAACTATAATTCCTACATATTGTAGATACAATTATAGCAATTCAAAATCTTGGCAGTGAGCCACCCCTCTCTTCTATCTTTTCTTTTTTTATATGGGTAGTGATTCCACATCTAGTGAGCATTTTTGTAATGTGTTGTAACCAATTATAATATATTGTGAGCTAATCCTCACCATGGTTTTTCCCTCTTTGGGATTTCCATGTAAAAATCTAGTGTTCATGTCTTATGTGCTTTGATGGTTACTTTCATGCTTTCCTTTCTTACTACAAACTGAATATGTTATGTGGAATGAATGTTTACATTTTTAAGTGGTTTTAGAGAATACTGATTCACCCCCCCTCTCAATATTTTGGGTGTTCACCATAATTTTTCCTTAATTTTGGACTATGTACTAAAGTATTTTATTCTTGAGATAATTCTTTAGCTTACCAATGTAATTATTAGTCTTAATGAGGTCATGTGAAGAGACACACCACGTTTTCACACCCATATCTCAATTTACATCTAAAATTTGTTACTACACAAGCTTCAAGGAGATGTGTCCAAATCCAACATACTCTCAAAGGTTAAAATCACTTAATTTGAGATTGTTGGTCCTTATGACAAGTACCTCTAGTGATGTACTAAATTTTATCATGGTGTCATATTTATACTTCTTTTCTTCCTATAAGAAGATGGAAAAAACTATTTTGAGGTACTATTAGTAGTGTTAGTACTATACTACTATTGTTGGTGTTATATGTTTGAGCTAAGTAATTAGATAGTAATTTAGAGAGTTGTATGTTGGTAGAGATCATTAGATCAATGATATATGTTTTTTTATAAGGTAAGCAAGGTTTTGAAAGGAACCAAAACCTTTTACAGAGCTAGGAGGACACTTTCAAATAGCAAAGCCTCAAGCTTACCAACAAACCAATACCAACGAAGATACCACAGTAGCACAACAAAAACAAAAACAGCTCCTGGTCAGCAACAACTAGGAGTAATAGAGCACTCAAGGCCAACAATAGTCCTGAGACAAAGACAAACTAACAATCCATACTTGGCACCACAACCAGGAGTAACCAAACACTTAGGACAAAAACCAGTCAAGCTCTGTAGCTTAGCCATCTTAAACTGTGCATCTCCTTGATACAAAGTTTCTAGTTTTGTCCAAATCTCATGAGCTTCCTACAGACCCAACACATTAGCCATATGTGAATCTGTCAGAGCACTCACCAAAGCTTCCATATCCCTAACGTTATTTTTAGCATCTTTGATCTCATCAAGAGTTGAGGGACCATTCCGAGGAATAGTATATGGATCTTTTGTAATCTTCCAGAAAGCTTCACCAATACACCTTAAGTGACATTGCATCCTAACTTTCCACATTGAGTAGTTAGTGCCATCAAATCTTGGACTGTCCTTCTTGAATGTTGTTTCCATCTCGGATCACCTCAAGCTTTTAGACTTCTTCAAAGGAACCTACTCTGATACCAATTGTTGAAAAAACAAGGACACACAACTGAGAGGGGGGTGTGAATCAGTTGTGAAAAAAACTTAAACTTTTCTTACTTAACTTAACTTAATCTCAGATCCGATGAATAAGCAATTAACCACAAACAATTAACACATCAGAGAGATAGATAATACCAAGATTTTTTATGTGGAAACCTTGTTAGGGGAAAAACCATGGTGGATGTTAGTCCACAAGATTATACCCTGTTAAAAGCACAATGAGAAATAATAAGGGTAATGCACATGCATTCAGGCACACTGCCTAGAGCTCACTGCTCAAATACAAAAGAGGACTCACTATCCAACAATACATAATATCATTAAAATCTAAAGAATACGAACTGAGAAAATAGCTTCTGCACAATCCTGATCATAGTTCCAATTAAGCTTAGAAAACCTTCTTCACACTTTCCTAAATCTTCTTCACTCTTTACTCTGCAATCAAATGATAGAAATACTATTAGCACATTTACACTTTCTCTGGAATACATTCACACTTATGCACACACTAACTTCGCTCAACCAATCACTCTTATATATTTGCAACATGAGATTTCATCACAACTTAGTCGGCTAGGAAAATAAAACATATTTTCAATGTCGGCCCAAATTCACGAATAAATTTCCAATGCAAATCCATCAAGGTCAGCCACAACATAGTGGAGACCCAAATTAATATCTCCAATACAAAAATACTTTAATTAATTTCACCACAAAGATCCACAACACGCTACCACCAACATGTCGGTCAAGAGTATGAAAAACTAAACATGCACAAGAAAAGATCTTCAACCACGAGCTCTTCGAGTAATGTGGACATACCACAAAGATAGAGAATGATATAGAGACATCAAAGAACACCAAGAAACAATAGAGAAGAATCCGCAACAACTGAGATAACCAGAACCACATAATCTTCATTCAAAAAATTGACAAAGACCATAGAAACACTGTCAGACCACAACACAATCAAAACTTCATGCAGACCTCTGAAACTTCTGGTAAATGATCTAGAAACATTCAGTAATAAACCCTTTATTCCACACTAGCTAATCTTTAATGTACAAAACAAGACACCTTCATGACTTGCACAATTCCACTGGGAACCTAGAACACTTTCTTTTAAAATTTTCTTATATCCTCGACATATACAGCCACTGATATACCAAATTCTAATAGTGTTGACATCAATGACAACCACATATCAACAACCATATCCACAACATCCAACAATCTCCCCTTTTGGAATTGATGGCAACACATGATGTGAAAAATACCATCAACCCAAGACACTTACTTCAACTACTCTTCTCCTACAAGACTCTTCTCCTTAGAAATATTTTTCACAATACACTTCTCCCCCTTTGACATCAATGGAAAAGATAACCATGAAATTTCTAGATGCAAGCTCTGAACCACATATCTACACATCTGACTACTCCCCCTGAGTAGCAGCCACGAAAACATCAATCTAGATTAGAATATAACAATGAGGCTCACATATTGATGCAAAAATATGCATCTTTAGTTCTTATTTGGAGGGGTAATCACCCCTAGCATTCCTTTGAGATACTCAAAAGTATCCTTCGGCAATGGCTTAGTAAATATATCTGCAATCTATTCTTTGGTAGGCACATATTCCAATCTGCCTTCTTTCTCATTCACTTTCACTCTCAAGAAATGAAACTTGATTGATATATGTTTAGTATTGGAATGCAACATCAAATTCTTTGAAATATTTATTGCACTTGAATTGCCAAAGTATATGGAAATATGTTCTTCATATACCACCCTGATATCTTTCAACATCTGTTTCATCCATATCACTTGCGTACAATTATTTTCAGCAGTAATGTATTCTATTTCAGCAGTGGATAGAGAAATGGAATTCTATTTTTTGCTCAACCAGGACACCAATTTCTTCCCTAGGAAGAAAGCACCACCACTAGTACTTTTCCTTTCATCTACATCTCTAGCCCAATCCACATTAGTATATGCAGTCAAAGTGAGATCATGATCCTTTGGATACCAAAGTCCAAAGTCTACTATTCCTTTCAGATATCTAAAAATTCTATTGACAATAGTTACATGTGATTCTTTTGGATCAACCTAAAATCTAGTAACCATACATACAACATTCATAATGTCTGGTCTATTCTGAGTTAGGTAGAGCAATCCATCGATCATTGACCTATATCTAGTTTGATTCACCTTAGGAGAATCATCATTCTGTGTCAACTTATATCCAGTCACCATGGGGGTACCAATAGGTTTTGAGTCATCCATTCCAAACTTCTTCAGCAGTTCTTTCACATATTTGGACTTAGATATGAAAATCCCCTTGTCTAACTGAGTAACTTTTAATCCTAGAAAGAACTTCATCTCTCCAATCATACTCATCTCAAATTCATTCTTCATCTCATCAGAAAACTTCATACATAGATTGTCATCTCCTCCAAAAATGATGTCATCAACAAAGACTTCTATTATTAACTCCTTATCATTATCTAATTTGAAGTATAATTTGCTATCAGCAGTACCTTTAGTGAATCCAAGCTTCAATAGGTATTTTTCCAATCTAGCATACTAGGCTCTAGGGGCTTGCTTAAGTCCATACATAGCTTTCTTCAATTTGCAAACCATATCTCCCTTGTCTGTTAGTTGAAATCTATCTGGTTGTTCAATGTACACTTCTTCTAATTCTCCATTCAGAAATGCTGACTTTACATCCATCTACTAGACTTTATAGTTCTTATGTGTAGCATAAGCAATAAATAGTCTAACAGCTTCAATCCTAGCAACAGGGGAAAAGGTTTCTTCAAAATCAACACCTTCCATTTGAGAATACCCTTTACATACTAGTCTTGCTTTATTCTGGACCACTTCACCTTCTTCATTCAGCTTGTTCCTAAATACCCATTTAGTACCAATCACATTTTTGTCTTTAGGCCTCAAAACCAGTAGCCATGTATCATTCTTTTCAATTTGTGTTAGCTCTTCCTTCATAGATTCGAACCAATGTTCATCTTGATAGGCTTCAGTGACATTTTTAGGTTCAATCTTGGAAATCAAACAATATTCTTCTGCAATCTTTGTTCTAGTTTGCACTCCTTTATTCTTATCTCCTATGATTTTATTTTTAGAATGATTCAGCTTTACATACCTTAGAGTTTTGAGACATTCTTGAGCTTCTAATTCTTCTGATTTCTCTTTTACACCTGCACTTGTTTGTGCTTCCTGGCTGACTTGAATTACCAGAACAAATTGAGGTTGCTTAACCAGAACATATGGAATAATCTAAAGTAGATTTTGTGTCTGAGTATTCTTCTATTGGCTTGGAATGTCTTCGTCTGAAACATAACTACGATGTTTGGATGATTTGACAGATTCCTCATCAACTCTGACATTTGCACTCTCAACCATCTTTCCCAGTCTTTTGTTATAGCACTGGTAGGCCTTGCTTTTAGTGGAGTAACCTAGGAAGATTCCTTCACTTCTTGCATCAAATTTTCCTATATCATTATCTCTCCTGATATAACACTTGCTTCCAAAGATCTTAAAATACTTAATAGTAGGTTTGTGACCAAACCATAACTCATAAGGAGTCTTACCAGAATCACCATTAACATTTACCCGGTTCAAAGTATACAAAACAATGCTTACCGCTTCACTCTTGTACATTTGAGACACATTTCCTTTCATCATCATTGTTCTAGCAGCATCCAGAATTGTTCTATTCTTTCTCTCTACAACTCCATTATGTTGAGGGATTCGGGGAGAAAATAATTGTCTTTTAATTCCATGCTCTTCACAATAAGAGTTGAACTCTTTGGAAATGAACTCACCACCTCTATCAGATCTCAGGCACTTGATTTTTAGACCTTTCTCATTTTCTGCCATAGCCTTGAAAATTTTGAACTTCTCCAATGCTTCACATTTTTTTCTTAAAAAGGAAACCCAAATCATTCTAGAGTAATAATCAATAACCATCATAAAATACCTTTCTCCATGAATACTTCTGACTCTAGAGGGACCACAAAGGTCAGTATGTAGCAGCTCCAAAAAATTATTTGAATGAAACTGTTTGCTCTAGAAAGAGACTCTAGTTTGTTTACCCATCTAACATTCCTTGCAGATTACATTAGCAGGCTTCACTAACCTAGACAGATCTCTTACTACTTGAGTAAAACTTATCTTGATAATGTTTTCAAATTTTATATGACACAACCTCCAATGCCACAACCAACTTTCATTTACTTGAGCAATTAAACAACTCCCACTAGCAATATTCAGATGAAAAATATTACCTTTTGTTTGTTTTCCTGTTGCAATCATATTCCTGGAACTTCCATGTATCTTGCATCTTCCATCTTTGAACTTAAGATCATAGCCCTTGTGCACCATCTATCCAACATTCAATAAGTTGTTCTTCAAGCCTTCAACATAAAGAACATCATCAATGTTATTTTTATGACCAAGACAAATAGATCCTCTGCCACAAATCACACCAACATTGTTATCTCCAAATCTTACAAACCCATCGTCATGCTTCTCTAGACTTACAAATTTTCTTTTATCACCAGTCATATGATGTGAGCATTCACTATCAATGACGCACTCATCTTTTTCTTCAACTCAGGCTGCAAGATCCTTTTCATCTTTAGAAGATTTAGTAGCCATAGGATTATCTTCAATGGTAGCAATGAAAGCCCATTCATCTTCATTTCCATTATCTTTATTAGACTCGTCATCAGTCACTGCTTCTTCAGCAAAGTGGCATCTCTTTTGGAATCTATACTTTTTAGGATTTGATCTAGGAACTCTTTCAAGACATATTGATGCAAAATGACCTATTTTGCTGCATGAAAAATATTTAATAGGAAATACATCTTCATACTTACCTTTTCCTCTACCTTCTTGCTGTGCAATCAGTGCTTCCAGTTCTTCTACCTCTCTTTATCTTCAAGTTGTTTCATTTCTTCATCATACTTGGATATCTTTCTAGAGCTCTCTCCCAGAATATATATTTTCTTGTTACTTCCAGATATAGTAGCCTTGAATGCAAATTTAGTCTTCGGTGTAGATTCACCAAATTCACTTATTTCAAAAGTAGCAAGCTTCTAGATCAACCTGTCTCTTTTCATCTTGTTTATTGATCTGAGCTCTTCAATAGCATGAACCTTCCTTTTGTAGGAGGGAGGAAAGGATCTGAGTACTTTATCCAAAATTTCATCCTCATCCACATAACCACTGGAACATTTAATACCCATCACTATTTCATTTACTCTCTGCATAAAAGAAGTGATATTTTCATCTTCACCCATCTTCAAATTCTCATACTTTCCTTTCAAGCTCTGTAGCTTAGCCTTCTTCACTTGTGCATCTCCTTCATACAAAGTTTCCAGTTTTGTCTAAATATCATGAGTTGTCTGCAGACCCAACACATTAGCCATCTTTGAATCTGTCAAACCACTCACCAAAGCTTCAATAGCCCTAAAGTTATTTTCAACATCTTTGATCTCATCAGGAGTTGAGGGACCATTCTGAGGAATAGTATATGGATCTTTTGTAATCTTTCAGAAAGCTTCACCAATACACCTTAAGTGACATTGCATCCTAACTTTCCACATTGAGTATTTGTGCCATCAAATCTTAGATTGTCCTTCTTGAATGTTGTTGCCATCTTGGATCACCTCAAGCTTTTAGACTTCTTCAGAGGAACCTGCTCTGATACCAATTGTTGGAAAAAAAAGGACACACAACTGAGAGGGGGTGAATTAGTTGTGATAGACACTTAAACTTTTCTTACTTAACTTAATCTCAGATCTGATGAATTAGCAATTAACCAGAAAGAATTAACACATCAGAGAAACATATAACACCAATATTTTTTATGTGGAAACCCTGTTAGGGGAAAAACCATGGTGGATGTTAGTCCACAAGATTATACCCTATTAAAAGTATAATGAGAAATAATAAGGGGAATGCACATGCATTCAGGTACACTTCCTAGAGCTCACTGATCAAATAGAAAATAGGACTCACTATCCAAAAATACAGAATAAGATTAAAATCCAAAGAATACGAACTGAGAAAATAGCTTCTACACAAGCCTTATTATAGTTTCAATTAAGCTCATAAAACCTTCTTCACACTTTCCTAAATCTTCTTCACTCTCTACTCTGCAATTGAATGATAGAAACACTATTCACACATTTACACTCTCTCTAGCATACATTCACACTTGTGCACAAACTAACTTTTCTCAACCAATCACTCTTATATATCCAGAACATGAGATTTCATCACAACTTAGTCGGCTAGGAAAATAAAACATATTTTTAATGTTGGCCCAAATTCATAAATAAATTTCCAATGAAAATCCATCAAGGTCAGCCACAACATAGTGGAGACCCAAATTAACAACTCCAATACGAAAATACTTTAATTAATTTCACCACGAAGATCCACAACACACTACCACCAACATGTCATCCAAGAGTATGAAAAATCGAACATGCGCAAGAAAATATCTTCAACCACAAGCTCTCTGAGTAATGTGGGCGTACCACAAAGATAGAGAATGGTCTAGAGACATCAGAGAACACCAAGAAACAATAGAGAAGCATCCACAACAATTGAGTTTACTAGAATCACACAATCTTCATTTAGGAACATTGGCATAGACCACAAAAACACCGTTAGATCGCAACACAATCAAAACTTCACGTGGACCTCTGAAACTTCCGGTAGATGATCTAGAAACATTCAGCAATAAACCCTTCAATCCACAACAACTAATTTTTAACGTACAAAACAAGACACCTTCATGACTTGTACAGTTCCACTGGGAATCTAGAACACTTTCTTTTACAATTTTCTCAATATCCTCGACATATACAACCATTGATATACCAAATGCTAATAGTGTTGACATTAATGACAACCACATATCAGCAACCATATCCACAACATCCAATAGGCTCCACCTTAATAGGATAAATATTCATCTCTATTGAATACAACATTAGTAGAATATTGTAGCAAGTAAGATCTCCACTAGAATAGGAAAACACCTCCTCCCAAGGCATCCAGATGGAAGAAACAAAGGGTCCATTACACAATACAACCAAAGGAGTGTGAAAATTGATCCCCTTCAAACATGCCAACAACAATGAGCCAACAACACAAATAATCCAACATAGACCATTCTACACCACACCAGCAAAAAATCCCCATCTCCACAAAGGTGGACAAGAGATGGTCTCAAAAACCCACATCAAGAGGAAGGAAAAATAGAGCAAACCAGCAAACGTGATTCCCTCTCCATTGAGCATCTCCAACCAGGCTACAATGTAGCTAGCACCATTCACAACCCTACCTCGAGGGCAGGAGAACACCATTCCTCAAAAGGGGCTCAAACCAGAACCCAACAGGAAGGAGATAAAAAAGAGAAAAGGAACGTTCCTCAAGCATGAACCCAACCAAGTAGAGCCAAGAAAAGGACCCCACCAAATGGAGCCAGCAAAGGTAGAGCAACCCATGCACCAAAGCTCAACACCAAAGCAGACCAACCATCGAAAGCAGACACGCCAAAGAGCCAACCACAGGTGCAACAAGGGATAAGTACAAAGAACACCCCCAAACACTAACACCGTAGGGCACCACACACACACAACCCCCATAAACTGGAAGAACTACAATAAAGGGGTGGAAAGAGAAAGATGGACTGAAAACTGCCCATCACGACCAAAACAGAGAGATGCCCAAGTATTAGGAAGCAATCCATCAGCAAGGGGGCAAGGTAGAAGCTTTCTAGAAGCACCACCAAGGACTGCCTCCAAATGCAATAGAACAGACACAAAACTAACAAATAGAAAGCATCCAGGCTTTCTAAGGTTTTGTGCCTCCAAACATAGTAGAATAGACATAGGAACCACACAACCCTTAGTAGCAGAGACAACCGAGACATGGTCATCAATGCACAAAGGGATCATTTGTAGAGAAATAGAAAAATCATCCCTAACCACCACCAAGACACCAAGCACTCGACCACCTAGCACAGTGCCCTCCAAGCTAGAAAGGGAAAGCAGTAGAGACTCCCTGCCATCCTCGTCTTCATCCTCGCCATCACTCTCACCATGACCATCTGCAAAGAATTTCAAATGGAACTTCAAACGGCTCTTCCCGCCTAGTGTTATTGCTCTCACCATCATAGAGATGTAGTGATATATGTTGTTAAGGTTTATTCATAAATATGTTTAATCTCATTAATCTTGAGATGTAATTTATTTTTAAGTATAAAATCAATCTCATTGTGAGAATTATATCTATTCATTATGTGAAAGTGTTGTTTGTTGTCATTAGTTGTGTGTTTGGGTATTTTTATTAGACCCCCTATTCACAATTGTGTCAAGAATATATGTGTTGAAAAAGGTGCAAGAGAGCAAATCCCATAATCATATCCTATCACATTATTGTCATCCTTCAAGAAAATCAAAGAAATAAGCAAGGAGAATAATTCATTATGCTTCTTAAGACCACATCATAAAGGTAAACATACAATATTTTCTCTTAAGATAACTCCTTTACACATGAATCCTCCAATCAAGGTCACTAGCACACAAATTAACATCTAAAATGTAGGGAAAGGGGATCTTCCCTAAAATAAGAATGTGTGATAAGGGGAGTATGCCAAAGCAAAAGGAGGTTTCCACCTAGTTCCAAATCAACCTTCCAACATTCATTAGGAAGAGGGATAGTGCCACAAATTCTTAGAATTGACTTACAACCCTTAAGGTGAGTCAACCCTAGGTTTTAGAAACTATGGGACCTCAACTTCCTTATGACAAAAATGATCGAAAGGCAATTTTGGGAGAAGTATAAAAGTGTTTTAACAATCAAATCTATGTGATCTAACACTTGGAATATGAAGTATTATGATAATACTATCAGAAATAGAAAATAACCATCAGATACATGACAAATTTAGGATGGTGTCTACCTAGCTCCAAAAGTGGGCTTCAGGCTTTGCTGGAGGACATTCGCCCAGGGACGAATGGGTCCCTGTACAAGGGTCTTGAAATCAAGGTATACTATTTATTTCAATTTTACCAATTTGGTTGCTCAAGAATTTTGTCAAACACTTTACCAACCTATTTTTTTGAGTATGTAGGTAGTTTATAATCACTGTGTTGATGATTATTTCACACATAAATAGGATAGAAGTGTTTCCTTACAACCACTCATACCATACTAAAATTGAGTGTAGATTTATTTTCAGGTTTGTATCTTCCCAGACATAGACATTTTGTCAAATATTTGTATGAATGTTGTTCTAAATCTAAGATGCAATTTATCCACCAAATTTGAAAAGGTCTTATGCATTTTAGACATAATAAAAATTTCTCATAATTTCAAGTACACAACATAGACATTCTCAACATACAAAGCATAGCCAGCTGGTAATATTTAACTTAGAAAATTCAATACAATTTATATTTTCCAAAGGTCAATACAAGTAACAAATATTATAAATGTTGTTGACGAGGGTAACCGTAGAAGATTTAAATATAATATTTGATGACTCAAAGATGCATCTTGGAATTGGTGATAGTTGAATTTTCATTGTCTTCCAATTATTATCGCTGAGTACCAAGTTCCATATATTTATTAATGGTTTCATTCAAAGTGGTTCAACCCCATAATAGTAATACGATTGCTCATATAAAAATAAATCTGTAGATGTATCTACAACAGATCCTCAAACTTAGTGCACACTCACCAATTTGACCTTGTTGACCTTTCAAATCTCCTCCACATTACCATAGTGGGTCCCACAATGCACTTTATTCCTTATACCAGCTCATGGAAAGAGGTGGGGTTGTATTCACTAGTTTCCCAACTTAAGAAAAATGGTTTACAACTCCTTTAATTTATTTTTTGACTAACCTCATTCCCTTTTGACTCCATGTCACCTTCCCAGTTCCTCAAAATACACAACACCTATCTTCAAACTGCTGTGATTTAAATATATATGCTGCAATTTAATTTAGGAACCTTCAAAAAGTCTTTAATAATAATTACAATAGAGCTATTTGAAGCTGCGATCAATATCAAAAGAAATACAATAGATTTAACAAAGCTACGAATCCTCCAAAGAACCACGATAGGAAACCAACCATTAATTTGTCTCATAAAAATATAAACTACCCTCCTCCATAGTAATATTAATAATATAAACCATCTGACACAAGTAATATCCTAGAATGGATGCATTCATCAGCTAATGTTAAAATATATTATTTTATTAATCTCCATACTTTAACCCTGCAACCATGTATCTCTAAAGTTTTTCTTTTTACGAAAAGACCACAAATTTCAAGTAACTCGAAAATAAACGATTAAACTCCACGTGAATTTTGAATTAAATCCACTTGCAAATGGCGTTGGTTTTTTCGTCCAACCCATCAAAACTCGAGGGTTTGTTGGAAGTGAATTCACTATGAGAGGGGGGGGTGAATCAGAGTGATACAAATTTTAACTCTTAAAGCACAAGATAAAATTTTGACCTTTAACTCAATGCAACTTTGTTTATGCGAGTGCAACTTGAGACCTGACTTAACATTTAACACATATTAAAAGCATCATATGATATGTTCAATTAAGCTTTATGAACAATCTTGTTGTGCTTTTCAAAACAAAACTTAAAGACTCCACAAAATATAACATTGCTTTACTTTTTACATACTTTTAAACATTCACAAATGGAGTATAAAATGCAGATTTCAATTTGCTTTATGAAATAATTTTAATGATCATATTTGCACAATTTATAGACTTGAACAAATTGGCATTAATCTTTTGAACAAAATCAATGTATCAGAGCATTGACCAACTGAATGAGCACATTAACATGAAACTGAATGAGAGACAAAAAAAAATCACATAACACAGATTTCTTGAGTGGAAAAACCCTCTTGGGATATAAAAAACCACTCGCAAACTGATCCTTTTATTCATTCAAGAGAGCACCAATTCTATTACAATGTGGAGCACCAACTCCAATAACTTTTCTGAAGCACCAACTTCATATTTGAATCAAAAATCTCATGACATCACAACCTATTAGGACCTTATAACTACTATGAATATCTACAGTCACAAAATCACAATAGGATACAAACTGATTTTCAATAATACCCAACTCCAAAATAATCTTTGTTAAACAACCAGAGATGGAAAACAATATAAACCATTCTTCTTTTCTTTATAGAATGACATCACAATGTTAATCAAGATACTGTTCAGACTATATCTTCTCATCACCGTGTCATATGATTTTGCCAAAAAATTATACAATGATTTACAAACAGTTATTCATTTCAAAACCCGTATCCAATAACCAGGGTTTTTATGAACAATGTTGTTTTTTTTTTAATCATGATACCCATCAAAGGTTTTTAAGTCTAATCATAGAAATAAAACAATATGTCAATGAATATCACTGAAGTAATGAAACCCTTGAAAGAAGAACTCGGGTTAAGCAACTACTTACCATAAACCTTAACCAACTTCAGCTATGCTTATAAGATTTTTCCAGATTCAAGAACAAAAACCTGTTACAGTGAGAGACAATAGAAAAAATACCAGAAAAAATTGTTGAAGACCTTCAAAAATTGTCAAGCTCATGGAGAGTCCACCAAAGAAACCGTCATCCTCCATATTCTATCATACTAGAAAACTAGCTCGAAATGCTTCCTTTATCAAACTTGGACTATAATTGAAAATGCATCATGGTGGCTAGGGTTCTACCAAAGCTAGTGAAATAAAACAAGCATTTTTTTTTCCCTATTTCCACTTTTCATCGAGCACTAAAATATAACACATGATTTTTGAAATCCATAAAATGCAATGTAATGAACTTGAGGTCCAAGAAATCAATATAATGATGTGCCATGTCAAAGTCCACGTAAGTTATGATAACTCACTTACCAACTATCCATGTCACCAAGAGACAAGAATGCAACAAAATGATAATGTTGTTCAAAGTCCACGTGAGCTCACAACTATACAGTGATAATACCCTGTTGGCTGCCAAATAAACATAATAATTCATATGATCAACTGTCCCAAATAAGTCAAGATTGATTTATCATTTAGACCGAGGTCATATAAAGCTCGATGACCAACCAAATAAATATATACAATGTAAGGTGGGATACAATGAAATAATACCCAGTCACAATACATATATTGTGTATCAATATAAAAAATTTAAGCAATAATCTCCACCTCATGTATAATGCAATAGCCCTTGTGAAGCTATATGTATAGCAAGTAAACATATGCACCAAAATAATCTGATGTGCAATAAAGAAGTGTCAATCTGTCAAAATGAAACCAACTGTTCCATGATATTACCTGAAAGCCAATGCCACCTAAATAGAAAAAATATCATCTGAAATCCAATGCCACCTGAATAGGAAAACTAAATTTTATCTACACATGAAGCTCAACATGATCAGTACCACAATATATGATAAAAAAATGCACCCAAATGCATCAATCCAAAGCAAGGTCCACAAAATACTGAATATGTGAAACTGAATACAAAGAACACCAAGTATCATAATGCCAATCACCAATCAGTTTTGACATCAAGGACAATATACCACGAAGAGAAAGTCAACAGGGTTTTGATCCTCAAGCCCTGACTAAGTTCTTCAAAACTAGAAGATATCCAAGCATATGCTTGAAAATGAGCTCCAAAGATCTTTTGTCTTTTCTTTCTGTAACTGGCCATTCATTTCTTGAAATAACATATTTACTTTTAATCTTCTCCTTATTTGGCCAAAAAGTGACTTATTTTAAAATATTTAACTTTTCCCAACTTAGTCACTTTTATACCATTAAAATAATTAATTTAAGTTATCTTTTAAATTTAACTCTTTTCAAGAACATAAAATTAATTATTTAATTAAAGTGTTGACTTATTAAAATTGGGGACACTATAGGTCTGAAAAATATTTTTGTAGTCCTTGGATCCCAATTCTAAGCTATTGATTCCAACAGGTTTGATTGTCGGAAAGATGAAAATAAAACCTGTAGGTGAGTTTTCGTGTCTTGACAACTTTGCAAAATTGTACTTTTGATCAGCTTTCCATCCTTCTTCACTGATGCAAGAGCATCTAGGGACAAGAACAATCCTGTAGCATTTTATGTGTTTGTTTTGAATAAGAGTGAAGGGTGTGAAGAGTCACAGAGATCCAAGTTTTTCTAACTCATGTCACAAGATTTTATAACTCCACAACCTCTGACTAGAGGTTCTTAAGTTCTGATCTTTAGTGACTTAGCAATTTGGGTTTCATCAGCATGAGGACCTCCTATTAGCGAGACATTGATATATTAGCATGGAATTCCCCCACGTCCTAGTGACATACCGATGGTGTTGGCAATGATGGAGTGCACGGCGTGAGGTTCTTTCATTGACAGAACGAGGTCACCTGTCCTGCTGATAGTGCAATGGTGGATTTCATTGATGTGACCTTGCTTATCACTAGGACATGGATGGTGGTCCCCATGATGGATCAACAACATGTGAGTTTGGTGTTTCCGATCAGCAGGAGTGTGTTTCTTCAGTGGGACTCTTCTCAAGTCTCCCCGACGGTCTGATGAGTCCTTCTGTGTGCAAAGTGTTCGTCAGAGGGACTTCTTCATTTTGATGGGAGGTGATTGGGAGTCTCACTGATAGGGTGATGGTGGAATTAGTAGCATGAGCAATAAAATTTGTGCAATAGTCAATGATGATGGATGGTGACACCTGGCAGATTGAATCAAATGAATTCCACATTGTTGTTGTGGAATCCATCTCCATTGGCTGACTTGATGAAGCTACTGATAACAAGGTAATGACATTGTGATACTATGACATGAGGAGAGATTAATTCCAAGGTCAACCTAGAGGAATAAAATATTATATAGTGTTAGAGGGTGAAGGTAGTGTAGGGAAGAGGGGGTCGAGTAAGGTGAAGTGGAGAATAGAGAGTTGCTATGAATAGAACTTCATGAATGTATCTCTATTATCGAATAAAGAGAGAATATGTGTTCTACTATTACATTCCTTTGATTTTTGTGTGTTTGTATGTGTGAGTTGGTTGTGAGATCGGATAGCCTTTCAAGGCCCTTCGAGCTCGACTAAACCAAGTGGTATTAGAGCAAGGTTTGTTCTTGAGAAGGTGTCAAGAAATTACGAAGTCCTATATACAATTTGTTGTGGGTAAGTGAGTGAGAAGAAAACCTATAGGTGCAAAGGAATTGTATAAGATGGCACAAAGAGGATGTGGCAGAGGATGAGGGGCACAAAGAGAAATAGACCTTGCTCTAATAGATATGTTGAGAGGAATTGTGGCTAAATTAGAGGTTGTTGAAAATGCACAATGAAGAGGTCATCATATCAATGATGTGAGCGACGAAGAAGAAGAACAGGTTGAAGTTGAAGGAGAACAACTAAAACTTGATCAAGGAGAAGAGAGGTTCATTTGAGCCCTAACCAAAATAAATACCAAACCCTATTTTGACCCTCCTAAGTACAAAGGGAACCTGAATTCCAATGAATTACTAGATTGGATTACTGAGATGGAGAAGTAATTCAAATTCAAAGGTACTAAAGATGATAATAAGGTGAAATATGCCTATAAAAAGTTGAAGGGGCATGCATCCCTATGGTGGGATCATTTGTAGACTGATAGAAAAAGAAGAGGTAAGGAGAAGAGAAAATCATGGGACTGCATGGTGAAGAAACTAAAAGAAAAGTTCATGCCTACAGATTATCAGATAAGTATGCTTAAGAAATTATAGAACTTGAAGGAAAGAGAGTCCAATTTCAAGGCATACACTAAAGATTTCTATCAATTGAGTATTTGAGTAGACCACACTGGGGATGAGGCTGAGCAAGTTGCAAGATACCTAAATGTTCTGCAAGTGTCCATTCAAGATGAAATAAGTTTGCTCAAGTTGCAGAATGTGGAAGATGCTTATCAATGTGCCTTGAAAGCTGAGGGGAAATTAAATAGAAAACAATAAAGCAATAATAGGGGTAGAGGTAGAAATTCTCATGACCAAGGATAAAACAGTGATGGAAGAGGATATTCTGCCAAACATAATGGAGAGGGCACCTCTCAAGAAACGAGAGGTAGAGGAGATTTCTGAGGAAAATGAGAGTCATCTCAAGGAAGAGGTAACTTTGGAAGAGGAAAAGGTAGAGGATTCATTGTTACATGCTACAAATGTGGAGAGACCGGGCACAAGTCTTTTGAATGCCCACAAGTTCAAGGTGGAGGCAAAGGAAAAGAGGCCAGAGTACATGTGGCCCAAGCTGAAGATGAAATGGTGGAAAATTTAAAGCATGGTGAAGATCCAAAGGACGAAGAATCCTTGATGATAAGGAAGATTTTGTTAAGTCCTGAGAAGGTAGAAGCAAAACCGACATAGAGAAGGAATTTTTTCATTACCAAATGCAAGTCAGGTGGTAAGTGTTATAAAGTAATTGTAGATAGTGGAAGCATAGACAATATTGTGTCTAATTAAATAGTGAGGAAGTTGAAGCTGAAATGAATGAAGCATCTCGGTCCATACAAGGTTTCATGGTTGTAGAAGGAGCATCAATTAATGGTAAGAGAACAATGCTTGGTTAATTTTTAGATTGGTAAATACAAGGATGAAATAATCTATGATGTAATTCCAATGGATGCATGTCATATCTTATTGGGAAGACCATGGTAGTTTGATCATCAAGTTGTTCATGATGGTAAGAATAATACATATACCATTAGGAAGGATGGTTAGGAATTTACTTTGAATCCTATGAAGGATAAAGATGAAAACACAAAAGGTACCTCCAAGGTGTGTTTTTTTGGTAGGAAAGCAGTTCCTGAAGGATCTGAAGAAGAAAGATGTTTGTTGTGTAGTGATAGCACGACCACCTCAAAACCTGACAACAAAAAAAAAGAAAAGCTTCTAGTAGAAATTCAAGGATTGGTTGATGAGTATGCTGGCATAATGATGGAGTTACCATATGGATTACCACCAATGATAGAAATCAATCACTGCATGGATTTGATTCCAGGTGCAATTTTTCCAAATAAGGCACCATATAGGATGACACAACAGGAGAATAAGGAAATAAATAGACATGTCCAAGAGTTGTTGGACAAGGGATTGATCAGGGAAAGTCTCAGTACATGCACTGTACCTACAATATTAGCGCCTAAGAAGGGAGGTGAATGGAGGATGTGTACATACTCCCATTTGATTAATAAGATTACTATTAAATATAGATTCACATTTCCCAAAATGGATGATTTAATGGACTATTTGAGCAGAGTAAGGTATTTCATGAAGATTGATCTAAAGAGTGGTTACCATAAAATCATAATTCATGAAGGTGATGAGTGGAAGACAACATTTAAGAAGAAGGATGGACTATATGAGTGGCTGGTCATTCCATTTGGATTGACAAATGCACCTAGTACATTCATGAGATTGATGAATCAAGTGTTGAAGCCTTATCTTGGTAAGTTTGTCATAGTTTATCTTGATGATATTTTAATTTTCAGTAAAAGAAAAGAACATATTAGAGCTATTTTGCAAAGATTGAAAGAAGAGAAGTTAATGACGAATCCAAGAAAGTGTACTTTCATGAAGGAGTTAGTGTATTTGGGATTTGTAGTTTCTGAGGAAGGATTGAAAATGGATCCTAAAAAAGTAAAAGCTATTGTTGAGTGGCCATCACCAAGGAGTAATTTTGAAGTCCGTAGTTTTCATGGGTTAGCAAGCTTCTATAGGAAGTTCATAAGGAATTTCAGTGGGTATGTGCTCCCATCTCAAAGACAATGAAGGGAACAAGAAAATAGTTCCAATGGACAACTGCAACAGAGAAGAGCTTTTAGCTGCTGAAAGGCAAGGTGACTAAACAACTGGTGTTGGTGTTACCATACTTCAAAAAAGTTTTCCAAGTGGATTGTGATGCAAGAAAAACAAAAATTGGAGTTCTCAGTCAAGAAGGGAGACCAATAGTGTACTTCAATGAGAAGTTGAATGAAGCCAAGAGGAAATATTCGGTGTATGATCAGGAGTTCTACGCGATTGTGCAAGCACTCAAGAAGTGGATGCATTATTTATTGCTGAAAGAATTTGTGTTGTATATAGATCATAATGCCCTGCAGTTCATAAAAATCCAAGGGAAGTTGAACCAGAGGCATCTAAAGTGGGTTGAATTATTGCAAAGTTATTCTTTTGTGTTAAAACATAGAAGTGGTAAATCCAATAGAGTTGTTGATGTGCTAAGTAGGAGAACCTTGTTAATGAATGAGATGAGAGTGAATGTTTTTGGTTTTGATTCATTGGGTGAGTTGTATGAGCACGATCCATATTTTAGAGAGGCATGGTTAGCATGTAGGAATCCAATTGAATTGGATCAGATTCCATGGTAGGAGTA
The DNA here is from genome assembly GCA_007258455.2 of Sequoia sempervirens. NCBI lineage: Eukaryota > Viridiplantae > Streptophyta > Pinopsida > Cupressales > Cupressaceae > Sequoia > Sequoia sempervirens. Next base: position 58,264,852 of record VDFB02058242.1, read on the forward strand.
TTTCATTTAGGAGAACTTGTTGTTCAAAGAAAAGAAGTTGTGCATACCAAGAGGTTCCATCAGGGAGAATCTTATTAGAGAGAAACATAGTGGTAGATTAGGAGGACATTTTGGAATAGATAAAACAATAGTTCTATAGAATGAGAGTTATTATTGGCCAAGAATGAGTGTTGATGTCAAGAAGATGGTACAATGATGTAGAATTTGTCAGCATGCAAAGGGTATGAAGCAAAATACTGGACTCTATCAGCCATTACTGATTCCAGAGAGACTATGGGAACACATTAGCATGGATTTTGTTCTAGGACTGCCCCAAACTCAATGAGGTAATGATTCAATTTTTTGTGGTTGTTGATAGATTTTCAAAAATGACTCATTTTATTCCATGCCAGAAAAATAGAGATGCTTCCCATATAGAAAATTTGTTTTTCAAAGAAATAGTTCAGTTGCATGGTTTTCCTAAGCGTATCATATCTGATCAGGATACAAAGTTTGTTGGTCATTTCTGGTGTACATTGTGGAATAAATTAGGAACAAATTTGGGTTTCAGTTCAGCTTATTATCCACAAATAGATGGTCAGACTGAAGTTTTGAACAGGATTTTAGGTAACCTCCTTTGATGTTTGATTATGGACAAACCAAAATAGTGGGACTTTTTGTTGTCATTGGCAGAGTTTGCCTATAATAATTCAGTGAACAGGAGTATTGGAAAAATTCCATTCAATGTGGTGTATGGTTTCAACCCTAGGTGCATAGATGAACTTAGAGATAACACAAACCTAGTGAAAACAAGTGTTGTGGCAGAGGATTTTGTATAATGCATTAGAGATTTGCATAAAGAAGTGAAAGAAAAGTTGGAAAAGAGTACAGCTAAGTATAAAGAGTCTGTTAACCATCACATAAGATAGCAGGAATTTTAGATTGGAGAAGTGGTGTGTATTCATTTAAGAAAGGAGAGGTTTCCACAGGGAACCTATAATAAGTTAAAATGGAAGAAAATAGGTCCTTGCCAGATCCTATGAAAGTTTTCAGCCAATGCTTATGAAGTTGAACTTCTAGAGAATATAGATATATCTCCTATCTTCAACGTTAGTGACCGATACAATCATTTTGATGAAGAGAAAAGTACTCAATCACATTCACCTATTAATACGGATAGGGTGAACTAGCTACCAAAGAAGCAAACTAAACAAGAAAATGAAATTATTGATTCTAGGATTGCAAAGAAAACACATGGTAAAGAGTATCTAGAGTACTTGGTTCGCTGGAAGGGAAAATCAGTAGAGGAAGCATCTTGGTTGAAGGTGCATGAGCTAGCTCAATTTGGACTATCGGTTCTAGATTGGCACAAATGTTCCTAAGTCTCCACTCATGGAACATTTCTCATACCCTGGGTGTCTGATACAGGAGCATCCAGGGCCAAGAACATTCCTGCATCATTTTCTATGTTTGTTTTGAATAAGTTCCTAGGATGTCAAGAGTCACGGAGATCCAAGTTTTTCTAACTTGTGTCGCGGGTTTTTATAAATCCACAACCTTCAACTAGAGGTTATTAAGTTTTGATCTTTAGCAACTTAGCGAATTGGTTTTCATCAGCTTGAGGACCTCCTATTAGTGAGGCATTGGTATATTAGTGTGGCATTCCCCCGTGTCCCAGTGACATACCAATGGTGTTGGAAAGGATGGAGTACATCAACGTGAGGTTCTTTCATTGCCGGAATGAGGTCGCTTGTCCTACCAACAGCCTGATGGTGGATGTCATCGAGGCGAGACCTTACTTGTTACTAAGACATGGATGGTAGTCCCCACGATGGCCTGACACCATGTGAGTTTGGTGTTTCTAATCGGCGAGAGTGTGTTTCTTCAGTGGGACTCTGTATCGAGTCTCCCTGATGGTCCGATGAGTCCTTCTTAGTGTTTGTCGATGGGACTTCTTTATTTTGATGGGAGGTGATTAGGAGTCTCACCAGTAGGGCGATGGTGGAATCGGTAGTGTGAGTAGTATGATTTGTGCAACAATCAATGACAGTGGATGGCGACACCTAGCATATCGAGATCAAATGAATTCCACATTGTTATTGTGGAATCCATCTCCATTGGTTGACTTGATGAAGCTACTAATAAAGAGGTAATGATATTGTGATACTACGACATGAGGAGAGGTGAATTCCAAGGCTGACTTGGAGGAATAAAATAGTATGTAGTGTTAGAGGGTGAAGGTGGTGTAGGGTAGAGGGGGTTGAGTAAGGTGAAGCAGAGAACAAAGATTTTCTCTGAACAAAACTTCCTAAATGTATCTCTGTTATCAAATAAAGAGAAAATATTTGTTCTCCTATTGCATTCATTTGATATTTTTGTGTGTGTATGTGTGAGTTGGCTATGAGATCAGATAGCCTATCAAGGCCCTTTGAGCTTGGCTACACCATTCACCTACAAATATGCAAATACAAAGAGAGGAGAATTTTTTTTTTGGTCGATAAGGGTTTTCCTTGGTCAAACCCTAGTTTGGTAATTAAACCTTGATAATGAAATAATGACAAAATAAAGGAATTGATGAATGAAAAAAGCTTGTTACAACTCACCAAACCCTTTAATGGCTTCCCTTAGAGGACTGAAGTCTAACACATCTCTCTAAGGATTGGATCTTTCATGAAATGGCTTGATTGCTTGATAGATCTTGATGGTTGAATTCTTGGTTGAAACTTGAAATATACATCACAATATTAGCTCCAAAAACATGCATGAACACTCATAAATCTTGACATCATGATAGGATCTTGAATGCTGCAATAAATGAATGATATATCTACTCTCCAATGCTCTTAATAGTAATTTTTTCTCTTGTAATTGATCTCTCAAAGTTCTATATTTCTTAGGATTTTAATTTGATAAAATAGCCTTGTATTTATAGGTGTTTCCTTAATTACATGATAATTAAACACCTCAAGCTGACCTTTGCAATATAAATTTAGATCAATAAAATGATGCCAAAAACATATTAAAAATTGGGTCCTGAGACTTAAGGAGGACCCATTCGCCCTTGGGCGAATGGGTCCTAAGACATAAACCTAGGACACTCAATTTCCAAGATGTTAAGTTCAATGTAGGCATTAATTAAATGTTGGTTCCCCTTTCAGAAAAAAAAAATTAATTAGGCTTGTGAATGCATAATTGAGCCAATTAAAGGTTTAATTAAGTCCAATTAATTAAGGGTATGCAAACATAGTGTAAAATGTAAAGGTTGTACATTTTTCTACACTACATTTAGCCCCCACTTTAGTGAGAGTATGAACTTGTGCTCAAACTCACACTAAAGTAGAAAAATAAGTCAAGAGAGGTCTAATTGTACAAGAGTTGGAAAGATAAGACGAAAAAGCTCAAGGAGGGTGATCAAGCCCCTAAGATCTAAGATCTCATGGAAAACCAATAAAGGTACAAAGAGACACATGTCTGTAGTAGCAACATAAGATACACAATCATGCAATTTCAAAATCAATACAAAAATAAAGAAAAGGAAGGATGGACTAGTTGTGGTTGCATTGTTGTCTGGATAAAATGTGTTCGAAAGTGGAACCCCATTGTCCACTATGTGAAAAAAATACTCACGAGGGCTAGTGAAATCTAGTGTCCACTAGGTGAGCCCCAAGAAAGTGAGAAAAACACACTAGGTCAGTATGTACCTACAAAAAGGGTGGCTAATGGGAAAGTCATGCCAGGTCTACAGGCTACCATACATCGACCATACAAAAATTTATACCTCTTGATAACTTTGATAAGGCACCACAAAAATGGTAAAAGGTTCCACAAGGCTAGCAAGCTACATTATGCTAGAAACTCATGAAAATAACAAGGCACCACTAGTAGGCAAGTTGTGTTATTCTTGGTGGCCATGAAAAAGTTGTAAATGCAATAGGATAGTCAAAGTGGTTTTCTTAATGCATGAAAGGTCACACCATAGGGAACATCACACTTAATGTCACCAAGAGAGGAATAGTCAAGGGTAAAAATTTTGTACCTTAGGGAATGCAAGCCATAGCATTACCAAGTGCTAAGAGGAATGTCATATGCCAAGAAAGGTCACACTATTGAATGACATCAAACCAAATGTCACCACTAAGAAGACACATCACATGAAATAAGAAGACCACACTTTGAAGGGAATATGCAAACAATGAGCAGGGAAATGCACACCCCCACTTTAAAGAAATTTCTAAACACCATACTGTGAGAAATTACTTTAAAGTAGAAAAATGATAAATGTAAAACAATAAAGAAGATAAAGGTACATCATGAAAAGGGGTTTCCCCCAAAATGGAAACACATAAGGGATCCACAGATTCAGGTTCAGCATTATGTCTTTGATACAATGATATAATAGAGCTTAGAACCATCATCATTCCCCAAATACTCATAGAACAACGAACACAAAGGAAGAATGACACATAGAGAAAGAAAACAAAGAAAATATTTGGGTTAACATGGAATAGACCTACATATCTCAATGGCTTGCATCATCCCCAAAAGGAAAACACAAGACAAGAGAAAAATAAAGGTTTATGAAATATGGAAGAATGGAGATACAAATAGAAGAATTTCATGATAGATTTTCTTCCTTTGTATCCTTGCACAAATGGAGTGAGAAGGGTCATCTAAAGTAGGCTCACAAACATATAAAGAGACCACGAAGTATGATAAGGGGGATCACATTACACACATGCAATCACATAGAACATGAAAAGAAAACAAAGAAAAGACCAGTATGGTACATGCGAGTCAACCTATAGTTGGTCATCTGCATCCCAATCTTGTTCATAATAGGCAGAAGGTGGAAAACTAGCCAAAGGGACAAGGACAAGTGTCGTATTAGGAGTGAGGCTTACCTAGCCCCTTTCCCCCCAAATGTAGGACAAGGATGAGCCGAGATGCGTGATGAGAATGTGCTCCTTGCAATACATAAATGATTTGTGTTAAATGTAATACATGTAATATTGAGTTTGCTATGATTCTACAAGTATCACATGGAAAGGAGAAAAATGCATGCATTGTAAGGAACTAGAGCTTAAGAATATCAAATTCATTTAGGATCCTTTTTAAAACATGAAACTCATTAGTAGTAATGCCCAAGAGTTCTATGATATTGACAATGAAACATGTTTGTACGTTTTGCTTTATGATATTTAATAGGTGGTGATTTTATACTTCCTTGATTAACGAGTGTGTGTAAGTCTCTTTCATTTGTAGACATAGGATAAGGAAATTTTAGCTTCTTAAGTTTGTAGGGCTTGGGTTTCTTACTTGATTGGATAACTTATTGAGTTGGAGGTGGAGGATCTAAGGTTACTTGATCATGCTCATGAGGCCTTAATTGGTGTTGTGAAACAATCTTGTGAAAGAGAATACCTTTCCCATTAGGAGAGGTAGCAGGATGAGGAGATCCTTGATACCGTAATCCCTTGGAATATTCTGATGATTGTTGTTCTAACCATTGATGGATTTCACATTCATTAGTTATGTCACATCCTTTTTTTCTTAAGATTTTGAAGCCTTGACCATAAATCTCTTCTAAGTTGAAGGGTGTCATAGTAACTCGATGAGAATAGGATAGAAAAGTATCACTATTTTCATTGCTAACAAGTTCTTTCATGATTGATGGTTGAGGCTTGCTTTGTGTTTCAATTTCGAGATGCAAAAGGTTGAACATATCAAGTGATGGGATTATAGGAGGTGTTTGCATGGATGGATAAAAGGATGCATTATTCTCAAGGTTGTGTAGGGAGTCTTGTATGAATTGTTGCATGATATCTTCATCTTGTCCTAAGATGTCCACCTCATAAGGACATTCATTAGGAGGTGAATATTCATGAGTGTTATCAATTGTATTAGGATCATCTCCAACTATACAACTAGAGAAATCGACCAAAGATTTTTAGGACATCTATATATTACCCATACACATAGCCATGATGCAAGAATGAAGTTTGATACAAAGTTTTAGATCTGAAGTTATAATTGACTATTTTAAAATGATGTATTTTTAATGCCATTTTTTTATTTCAAACAATGCACTTAATTTGACCAATTGAACTCAATGCAAGAAAGTTCAATTTTTTTCATTTTTTGAAATTGAAAGATAGATCTGACAACAAAATTAAATGAAGCAACCAGAGACAATGATGCCAAAAAATGTGAAAAGGCACTTATACAAGGACAAGTTCACCTAAGGGTGAATGAGTCTTTAAACAGGGGTTGGAAAAATTAATGTTTGTGTTTCTAGTTTGACATTTGAGTTCTTTGTTTTAGGTTGTAGACTATGAATTTTGTGATAGATTTTTCAAATTTTAGGTGTCAGAATGCAAGTGCAACAAGTGAAAATAAGTGAACAAAGTGACAAATTTTGAGATGCAATTTTGAACTAAAATTTGAATGTAAATAGCTGCAAGATACTCTTGATGTAACTACAATGCAAGATGTATGCAAAATTTCTATTTTTTTATGAATTTAAATGATGCAAAAATGTAAAACTAAACCATAAATACAAAGCAAAGCACACTAATGAAAACCTATACCTAGGGTTTTGTAGGTCTCCAAATTAGAATTTAGAATGTATAATGTCGGGTTCATCGAAATGAAATGTAAGGAAAGGGTATCTTCCCTAAAATAGGAATGTGTGATAAGGGGAGTATGCCAAAGCAAAAGGGGGTGTCCACCTAATCACAAATCCAACTTTCCAACATTCATTAGGAAGAAGGATAGTGCCACAAATACTTAGAATTGACTTACAACCCTTAAGGTGAGTCAACCCTAGGTTTTGGACACTATGGGACCTCAACTTCCTTATGATAGAAATGACTGAAAGGAAATTTTGGGAGAAAGATAAAAGTGTTTTACCAATGAAACCTATGAGATCTAACACTTGGAATATGAAGTATTATGATAACACTATCAAAAACATCAATTAACGAACAGATCTGAGAAGGTTATGATGGCGTTTACTTGGCTCCAAAAGTGGGTTTCAAGCTCTACTAAAGGACATTCACCTAGGGGTGAATTGGTCTCTATGCAGGGGTTTGAAAATTATTTTTGTAGTCCTTGGATATCAGATCTAAGCTTCTAATTCCACCATGTTTGACTGTCAAAAAGCTAGACATAAATCCTATAGGTGAGTTTACGTGTCTTGACAACTTTGATGACAACTTTTACAACTTTGTAAAATTGCACTTTTGATCAACTTTCAATCCTTCTTCACTTTCAAATTTGTACATACAAAGAGAGGAGAAAAATGTTTGTTTTAGGTGGATAAGGGTTTTCCTTAGTGAAACCCTAATTTGGTAATTAAATTTTGATAATGAAATAATGAAAAAATGAAGGAATTGATGAATGAACAAATCTTGTTACACCTCATCAAACCCTTTAATGGCTACCCTTGGATGACTGAAGTCTAACACATCTCTTTAAAGATTGGATCTTGCATGAAATTTTTTGATCACTTGATAGATCTTGATGCCTGAATGCTTGCTTGAAACTTGAAATCTACATCACAGTGTTAGCTCCAAAAACATGCATGAACACACATAAATATTGACATTATAATAGGATATTGAATGCTACAATAAATGACTGATAAATCTGCTCTCCAATGCTCTTGATAATAATATTTTCTCAAGTGTAATTGATCTCTTGAAGTTCTAGATTGCGTAGGATTTGAATTTGACAAAATAACCTTGTATTTATAGGTGTTTCCTTAATTACCCAACAATTAAACACCACAGGCTGACCTTTGCAATTTGAATTTAGATCATTAAAATGCCACCAAAAACATTAAAAATTGGGACTTGAGACTTAATGGGGACACATTCGCCCTTGGGCGAATGGGTCCTAGGACCTAAACCTAGGACACTAAATTTCGAAGATGTAAAGTTTAGTGTAGGAATTAATTAAATGTGGGTTCCCCTTTAAAAAAATGAAATTAATTAGGCTTGTGAATGCATAATTGGGCCAATTAAAGGCTTAATTAAGTACAGTTAATTAAGGGGATGCAAACATAGTGTGAAAATGTAAAGGTGTACATTTTTCTGCACTACAACATCAAACATACAATTTAAATAAGTATGATGTAAGTGGCCCCTACTACCCAAGCACTGTTATGATATATTGTGACTCTTTAACTTACAAAAGGTTTCACGAACATGTTGGGATTTTTGGGATAGTTTAGCAATATCTAAACAAATTAAACAATGTAGATACACAAGTTAAATGAAAAATAACAAATTTCACAAAGATAAAAAAAAATAATGTGGTTCACCCAATGTTGGCTATGTGCATAAACAACAATCCAATTTTATTATTTATCCAATAAAAATAATTTACAATACTAGCAACAATCTACTATTGCATGCAACTTAAACACCTCGTGGTCTTTCTTTGTTTGCAACCTCTATTGCTACGTGCACTCTACACTAAACTTCAACTCAAGCTTATTCAATCTACTTTCTATTTTTTTGTTGCACACAACATTTCCTTCAACACATGACTATCCAACTTCTCATTCCTGTGACTTTTCATTTTTGATCTATAGCAAAAAACTATTAATTGTGGATAGTTGCAAACTAATTTCTCAACCTAAGTTACTAACAAATTTCTTTATTAAAAATGCATCCCCCCTACACTCCCTTGTTAATTACTTTGACATAAAAAACGTAGTTGGAAAAGTCGCTAAAATATTAACTTGGGAGCATGATCAAGCTCCACAAATCAACAAAACAAGTGTCAAATAAGTCCTGCAAAAATTTGAACTAAAAGTGAAAGTCTAAATGAAAGAGAACTCATTTATAGGTAATTTTTGTATACAACACAAAATTAGACAAAAAAATTAAAATTATAAAATTAAATGAAAAAGAATTTTAATAATGATAGCTAGACTCCTCAAATGATCTTATATAGATTATTATTTTTATATTTTTTATTATTTAATAGGTTGTAATTTGTTTTTTATAATTAAGGGGTAAATGCTTTTGACCTAGAACTATGAATTGGTGAGGTCACAAGCAGGGGGATCTCATCCCCAATTTAAACATTCAACAATTATACTCTAGTGGGGTTTGAAGCTTGATGGGAAGAACAACACCACAACAACTTAACCATCATACAATGCCACTATTGCCAATAGGTTGCAATTTTATATTATAATATTAAAGTAATTTTTTAAATGAAGATAAATTTTAGAATTATTTAGAAAGAAATTTTTTAATATTTTATTTTAAACTATAAATATATTAATCTATGTATTTTATATTTAATATTATAATTTTAATATTGTTATTCAATTTATTTTTTTGTGATTTCTTTTTCTTTTTAATTATCTTATATACGTATGAAAAAATTATAATTTGTTTTTTATAAATGATTATTAAGATTACTTTGAGAAGACTTGAGACAAATATTAGTTAATTTTTTTTAAATATTATTATTATAAAAAAATTAAAATGTTATTGTTTAAATTACTTTAGATTTTAACATGTTGTCATTTGTATGCAGATGTTTTGTACTCCTATACATGAAACTCTTGATACAAAGTTTTCTCGTATCAAGGAGAAAGAGTTTTCTTCATACAACATGTTTATTCGATTTTCCCTACGTTTTATATTTTTTACCATTAATACTTTTGTTGCAGCGATATTTCCATTTTTAGGAGACTTTGTCAACTTAATGGGATCCGTGTCTCTCATTCCATTAACTTTTGTATTTCCAAGCTTAATAATCTTAAAGGTAAAATATTTTGAATTTATAATATTAATTTATGTTTATTTATATTTTACTAATTTAAGTTTATAGAATAATTAAATAATATTTTATGTTGAAGCTAATATATTTGAACTAATACTATTGTATTCTTTTACTAGGTGAAAGGATCAAAAATCAACTTATTTGAAACAACATGGCATTATCTTATAGTGATTATATTTTCTCTTCTTACAGTTGTAACAACAGTATCATCTTTTCATTCTATCATAAATGATGCTAAAACCTATCATTTGTTTGCAAATGAATAGATTGTATTATTAAGAGCATATACTCTTTTATGAAACATCAAAATGTAAAAATAAAATTGTGTTAAAAAATGCAAAAAAATGCAACAGTTTAATCCAGAAATTATATTACAACATTATCATGGACTATGGAAATTTCATGTTTTTAATTAAAATTGTGTAAGTATTTTCAAGGATTTAAAAATGTTGAAATTTTAATAGTATTTTGTTACTTATCTAGGTATTATTATGATGATAGTTCATGTTGTATTTTGCAGATTTTTTAATGATTTATGTGTTTACTAAAAAATGGATGAGTGTATATATGTATATTATAAATCATAGTTTTTATTATTTGTGAATGTGTTATTTGATCAAAGTTGTAATGTTTACTTATGTCATATGTGTACTTATTTAATTGGTTATGCATTATTATTTTGTTTTAGTTATAATAGTTGGATGGATTTGATGGGTGCAATGAATATGCAAGGAATAGGTGAATTTAGGCAAGGTAAATTCGAAGTGCCAAGTCCCACATATTTAAACCAGATATTACCCATAATTATTCAAAATGAAGAAATGTGCCATGAAATAGTTAAATTATATTGTGCAACATAAGTATTTTATAATTTATTTTTTGTTCTACCAACTCATGGTTTATATTTAATCCTGTGAGCTAAATTGGTTGATTTATACCCTTGTGTGTGACTTGAATAATTTTACTTTTCATTTGAAAGTTAATTTGGTCATTTTATTTTTACCACATTTGATTCTACATGATTTTTCCTAAACCACAAGTGCATTAGGATTTATGTTGTTTTCCTTGGATTGTAGTTAGGGGAACAACCTAGTTGTAATGTTCCCTTTCTAATATATTCAATTTTTGGAGTATTTGGGTCACTTTCCTAGTTTAGGTAGGATTTTAAAATTTCCCATTTTTGCATCACTTTCTTCAATTACCCATGGTCCTATTTTATGTTTCCTTATCTCTCATTGGATAACAAACTTCTATCTCCCCATTCACCTAGTACCTTGATTCCTTGTGCCTTAGTTCTCCACTCACAAATCCATCTTCAAATATTTGATTTTTTATAAAATCCCACCTTTGCAAAAGTATCGATAGGTATCTTGGACCCCAAATCTCCAGATTCCCATCATATTTCTCTTATCAACATGTGAATCCACAAACCCCCACCATAATGCATCATAGAAACCTAAATTCTTATTCCCCCAATGCCTAAAATCAAACCTTCAAGGTATTCTTTATTTTATGTTCAAGAATACATTTCCCTATATCCCCATCTCCAAGCATGCCTTTTCATATAACCCCACTATCTGAAATAAATTTTTCATCTATCACCGTGGCGAACTAGGGATGTCATTAATGGCCTCAAATTTGAATGTGATAAAATAGAAAGAAACTTCAATCCAATTATAGGATTCCAGCCTCCATATAAAGGCTGAATATGCCAAGAATGTTTTTTCTTATTAACATATTGGATGGAAATATGAAGGATGAAAAGTATATGATAGTGAATAGTCACATTTTTTTCAAGGACAATATTTTAGTTCCTAAGTTTAAGAAGAAAAAAAATATTGTAAAATATTTGCATGTTGTACTCAATGGGATAGATTGTATCCTTAAATAATTGCATGTAAATAAGGGAGAGATTCTCTTGGGGAAATCTTAAGGAGGATGATCTCAAGTAGATTAGGGAGTGCCCCACCAACCAATAAAATAAATTTGATCATAATTTTCCTCTAGGTTTACTATATCCATTACTTATGCTTGAGCAAGATTGGGCAAGTGTGCTCATGGAATTAATCACAAGTGTCTTGCAAGTACATGGTAAATATTACAATCATATTATGGTGGATAAGCTAAAAGAGTATTTTAATATTCTATTTTAAAAATATTCAAGTGGAAATTCTAGATCTAAGAATTTTATATGAATATTTTGGCTAAGGGTCATTACATTAGGGGACTATCCTTGTCTATAGGCCTAGTTGTGGGAGTATTCTTGTAGAAACCTATTATGTGATGCAGAGAAGGGGATCAACTTGTTTCTAGTCTCAAATCAAACCAATTCAAACCCTCTTTCAAGCTTTGCAACCTTATCTTTCCTATCTTTCACAAACTCACCTATTCTTCCTTGTAGGTGTTCAACAGTGGTTTCTTGACCTCAACCCCACTATCCAATACCAAACCCTAAAACCAAATACATTTTCAAACACCCATTAACCCCTAATACTATTGGAATTGACTGATTCAATCCACAACTCCCATGAAACACCTGCAAGTGATTAACCTATCACACTATCAAGAAATAAGCAAGATATGATTGCCCTACAACTCAGCTATGATGAAAACACCAATTTACATTATGTGAACAACTATCATGAATATGCTACCGTACAAAATTGTAAATAATTACAATGAATCAATCCTTATGAAAAGGATGAAAGCTAACCCTAGATTAGGGTTAGATTAGAACATGACAAGTGTCCTCATAGGAATGAATGAGACAACATGTTCTAATATTAGAGGCTTTAATCATGCAAAATGCAACTAATTAATTAAAGAAAATAATTAAATAAATGCACTCCTAAGTTTAGCTTAAGTGTAATAAAGCATAAAGTGACCCAATTAATTAATGATTAATTAATTAATTAGGTGATGACTTTATTACTCTAACACCCCCCTTAAGATGAACTAGGGAGAAACTAAACTATGATAAATAAATACATGAATGGATGCATGAATGTGTCCCGCCCTAATGGCTGATGAGGTGCCCATGTACATAAATGAAACTCTCATAACTGGAGAAAGGGAGAAAACCAAATGGGAATAAAACTCCCCCTCCAAAAGAGAGGAAAGAAAAGAATGTAATGCACTAATAGAAGAAGGATAGAAGGTGGATTACATGATACCCCCCAAAGACAACTTCTATCAGATAAGTACATATACAATGGTCTCCATAGAAGAGATAAAAAGAGACTTGAAGGCCCCCACACACTGAAGAAACTCATGTTGCAATGGTGGATGCCTGATGTAGAATCTAGAAAGAGATCTTGAAGTGGAAAATAACATTCCTCCCCTTGGGAAGAAATGGATCCAAAGGATGATGTCGAAGAAACCCTATGAAGAGTGACTAACCAATATGTCTCAAGATGTGTGCCATGATAGGATGTTGAAGAATATTTATGTCTAAACTAAAACAAATGATGCCAAATCCAAACTGATGTGAAGAATCCTAAAATAAAACCTCTGAATGCACTGATAATGGTGGGAATACAATGATAATATGAATTTCAAGATAGAGGAGATGTATGTCCTCAATATAATCCTCAAGATGTGTAGTGTAAGACTCAATAAACAATTATTTGTATGCAAGATAAGAATCCCATGATGCAGCAGAAAATGAATGACCAAGATGGTCATGATGCTGAACTGAATCCATAGGGTCCAATGTGGCGATACTAATGTCATTAGGAACAATGGATGATGTGTGTGTAATCTCAGTCTGAAGAGTAGGAACTAGAAGACAAGCCTTTGATCCATCAGAACATGCAAGACCTGCTAGATACTCTAGGTCCTCTAATGTAGCATCATCAATGGATATAAAATCTGTAGTAGCCATGGGTAAGAGACAATCTGAAGTAGGATCCTCTAGGTATGGAGAGATATTGGGGTCTCCATGGATCTCCCAAAGATGATTCCAAAGTGTGTGGGAACAATCAGTGTTTGATACATCACACATAGTGTCAAAATCAACACTAGAACATATAAGTCCTACTAAATGATCTCTAATGATATCCCAAGCTATTTTTCTCCCTAGTGTGTTTGGTTCAAGTGTGAGGTCATATAAATGAGGAAAAATATTAAGCCACCTACAATGTGTAAGTATGTCCTTTGCCCATGAATCATAATTATCTTGTTCCAGGATTACAACAAAAGGGTGAGTAGAAAAACCCATGATTACTCTTCAAATGAAAAAAATATGAGAAAACTGACTTTACTACATGAAAATCATGTGAAATTGAGCCAAATGACGCAAACAGAGCATTCCCAAGTACCAAAACGTCCAAGTAATTAAGAAAATTATGTAACCAAAAAAAATTAAATAAAATTTACCTGGTGCAAAATATGGGAAAATAAGTCCAATCACTGTGTAGAGAATTTACTAGCTTTCCAATTCCTTTTTTTTTTTAAAAACGGATACTGTATGCAAAAGATATGCCCCCAGAAGTGTGAAAATGATGATCTGACTTTGACTGACAAAAACTACAACATAATAGAAAAAATAGAAAAAAAACCCTCACCACTAGATCAGGCTCAGAACCATCTTTCCGGTGATATTTTGTTTTCAAAAATCCAAGTTTGGACGCAAAAGTTATGGCCAAAATACCAAAAAATGCTCCAAAAAGATTTGGGGGAAAACTGGCAGTTACACTAGCCGCTAGCATTAACCACTAGCGGTTAACTGCTAGCGGTTAACTAACTGTGGTGCCCATTAACTTTGGTTTTAAAAAAAAAAATTCTTCGATTGTGTGTCGTACCAGGCCGTACGACCCAGAAATGAAAAAAAATTACCTCCCAGAGTCACTGGGTCTGATTTTGATGATTTGACAGTTGATTTTGGGGTTTTTGGGCACTCTGAACGTGATGGTGAAGTCCGTTTGGGTTGAAAATGCTCCAAAATTTCAAGTATGCTTTGGATTTGGAAACCCTCATAAACTTCAAACCCTCATAGATTTGACAAACGAAGGCCTTTTTTGACAAACGAAAGGCAAACCTAACTGTTCCAGCAGCTCTGGATTCAATGGAATGCTTAGAATTTGACCACGGATCATGAATATTAATGCATGAGTTAATTTCTTTGAAAAAAGTGGACAAAGTGGCTACAGATCTTAGGCTTTGATACCAAGTTGGAATTGACTGATTCAATCCACAACTCCCATGAAACACCTGCAAGCGATTAACCTATCACACTATGAAGAAATAAGAAAGATTTGATTGCCCTATAACTCAGATCTGATTAAAACACCAATTTGCATTATGTGAACAATTGTCGTGAATATGCTGCCGTATAGAATTGTAAATAATTACAATGAATGAATCCTTATGAAAAGGATGAAAGTTAACCCTAGATTAGGGTTGGATTAGAACATGACAAGTGTCCTCATAGGAATGAATGAGACAACATGTTCTAATATTAGAGGCTTTAATCATGCAAAATGCAACTAATTAATTAAAGCAAATAATTAAATAAATGCACTCCTAAGTTTAGCTTAAGTGTAATACAACATAAAGTGACTCAATTAATTAATGATTAATTAATTAATTAGGTCATGACTTTGTTACTCTCGTACCTGTGTAGACCTGTGTAGGTCGTACCTGTGCAGTCCTGCACAAGGGTCTTTTTTTTATTGATTTTTTTTTTTTAAATCAATGTTTTTTCTATATTTTTTTACCAAAAGAATATAATTGTAAATTTTTGAATTATTTAAAAAAAAAAAAATTGTTTAAAAATAAGGCAAATTGGAAAAATGCACCAACGACTATTTGGCCTTCAAATTTAATGTAGTGACTGTATTTTTTCCACTTTGGGGGTTGTTTTCTTCTGGAGGCCATAACTTTTGCCCACGATGTCAAAATTGGGAAAACAAGATATCATCGGAAAGAGGATTCAGAGTACTTTCTAGTGGTGTAGGTAGTTTTGGGAGATTTTTTTCAAGTTCCTATTATTTCCAGTTAAAGTCAGATCTTTTTTTGGGGTTGTCTTCAGTATTTTCGGCATAACTTTTGCATATGATGTCGAAAATGGGAAAACAAGATATCATCAGAAAGTTGTTTCTGAGCTCTTCATAGTGGTATAGGTGGTTTCCAAATTTGATTTTTTTTTTTCCAGAAATCCTTCTTCTCAGCTGTTGTCCTTTTTAGACCTTATGGGCTCACATTGCATGTTTTTATCATTTGTAAATGCATTGAAATAAAGTGTCTCAACATTGTATGTGTAGTATTGGGATTCTTGCACATCACTTTGTGCCTTGTTGTACTTGCACTATGATATAAAGTGCCATGGGGGTTGATGTTTTCCTTTTTTTTCCTTCATACCTTTCTCATGCGTATGTGACTTTTATTTTCACATCCTTTCTATCTGCTTGTACTTTCATGATTGCACCTTCAAATGTTCTTGGTTCCTCTTCATGCACTACTTTCTGGAATTCAATTTTAGTGTAGCTATCATGCCTCTCCCTTTTTAGCATTATGGGGGGTTTCTATTGTTGGTGTTAATGCTTCTTTGCTTTTGCATTAGAGTGAGCTATGTATGTAGTCTTTTTTCCTATGTACTAGGCAGATGTAGCGGCTGGTTACCCATGTATTTCGGTGAGATGGAGCACTTACCATATGGACACTCTTGCATTCCTTTATTCAACATTTCAACAGTCATTCTATGACAGAGTTTTCAGCTTCTTCATGCTTTTGTGATGTTTCCTTTGTTCCTATCTTCTGGGACAATTTCTTCTTGATTGGAGGATTCTTCATCCTTCAATCTTTTTTGGAGGCTTCTTAGTCCTTCACTTGTATTTCTCTCTTTTGGAGAGGATTTTTTCCCATGAGGTTTTCTCCTTTTCTCCTATTGTGAGAGATTTTTTACATTTGTACTTGGGTACCTCATTTGGCCTTGTTTGTCGAAACCCATCTTTTCTTTCATGCATTTTTTTTCCTTATTTTCTTAGCTTCTCCCTAAGTTCATCTTAAGGGGGGGTGTTAGAGTAATAGGTTGTTTATTTGATTAATTTAATCATGTTGATTAATTAATTAAGTCACCTTTACTTTATTTCACTTAAGCTAAACTTAGGAATCTTTATTTATGCATTATTAAATTAGTCATGGTGTCTCGTTCATTATGATCTTGACACTTGTCACATGATAATTTAATCCTCTCCTAGGGTTCTCACTTGAGGGCTTTGATATCCTTTCTTAAGGATTGATCACTTTGTAATTATTCAATCTTCTCAGATAAATCTTCTCGGGTAATGCATTTTTTGCTTCATGTTTGCAGAGCACCATTCTTGTGTCTCTTGATCTCCTTTGGTGACAGGTTATTTTCTTGCAAGTCTTCATTGGGATATGTGAGGTTGGATTACAACATACCTCAAAACTCAATTAGGTTACTTTGGAACAACTTTATCAAAACATTGCACCTATGATGTCCTAATCCACAAATTAGGTCACTTTTACAAAGGGACCCTATTGTAAACTCTTCCTCAAGCCAAAAACTCAATGGGGAAGCAACAACCAGTCTAAAAAACCACCAATTTCACAACTTTTTTACAAATACATGCTTCCCAAGACTCCTAAGTAAGAAACCCTCATTCTTGGCAATTTACAAAGCCTGTTTTTATTGAAAAACTATATAACAGACCTTCTATAACCCTACCACCATTTCAAACACCCTTAATTTTGTTTGAACATGCTTAGAAGTTCATTCACCAACCTCTGTCATCACCATTTCACCAAACTCTAGTTCAAAAGCCTCCATTTTCAAGCAAAATTTACACAAATTCCTTCATGATAGTAACTCAAAATGCCTTCAATCATCTTCTCTACTCCAATGAACCATTCACGCACCTAAAGCATGCCCTAGTGAGTCATTCCACTGAGCTATAGAAGTAAAAAGTGGGTGGAATGGCTTAAAAGGTCATTTTACACATTCAAAACCCTTAAAATAGGGTATATAGACCGACCTCTTGTAATATGCCTCTAAAATACACAAAATCAAATGAAATAAATCCAAACCAAGTCTAAAATGGATTTAGACCTGCTTCCCATAGGATTCAAACCATAAGAGATCAAAATCACCCTCTACAAAACCATACAGTTCAGAGAAACATCAGATTTTCTAGAAAATATAGTAATTTGCAAAGGAAACAAGAAGTTTTATTGATTTTCTCAAAAATACAGAACCTTCAACCTCTTCCTCGAAATGTGTGAGGTATTTTAAACACAAAGAAACCAAACTCAACTATCCCAACTGACCTCAACCATGAAAAACCAACTTCCAACAATTTGACCATTGGTATACACTTTTGCAGTTTTTTCCCCAAGATGACAACTTTTTGCAAATATGTCAAAAGGTAACAATATGAACTTAAGGACATCAAAACATGAAAAAATTACCTTATTCTATGCCTCTAGACTCAAATCACACTAAATGATATCCTTGGACCTTTCACCTTCCCAATGTTGCTTTCTTGTCAATTTTTTACTATCTTGCACTTTTGTACATCAAATTTGACAATATTGCACATTTACAAAGATGACCCCCTAATACACATCAAATGGTAAAATTAGACCTTATTTACTTAACAAAAGACTCCAAAACACTAAGACAACCCACCATGAAGCAAACTAGACCAAATTCACTTGAAATGGATTGGTGCTCCTGCACCATTATGTGACTTTTTCCCCAAGAGAAGAGAAAGTTATAAAATAACCCTTTAGAATTAAAAGGGAGATAGAACATAAAGGATATTATGATCCTTTTGGTTAAAAAAAGAGATTAATAAAAAATATGTATAAAAACTCTTTAAAAAGGGCAAGAATACAATTATTTATTAAAATAAATATTAAAAGGTAACCTGTGTGAAAGGGTGTGATGGTTTGGAAACCACACCTTAAGGCTTATATAAAGCATTTATGTGAGACTTGGAAAGTCATGGACATCACTTAAAGAATGGAGGACATTCAAGGAAGAAGAAAATTCTAGGAAGACCAAAGTGGTTGGTGAGTTATAGACATCATGAGAAGGGGGAACACTGGGTGTGTGTGTCCAACCTAGGGTACAAAAATGCACTCAGGACCACCTTGGCTAGGGCTTGGGTATTGCATGGGTGTTAAGAATTATTCCATTGGAACCTGCACTCGTGTAGAGTGACGAATTACACTTATTCCTCTTAGATTTCTCCATAGAAATAGCCAGTACCACTGACATCTTCCTAGGGTGAGAGTGGATTTTCCAAGTGCTATTATTTAGACAAGTATTAAAACCATTGACCCTAAAATATATTGAGAATATTAATTATATGCTTTGGCATTAATGCATATGAATTATATGGATGTGTGTTCAATTCATCATGTTAACTATCTATTTTAGAGTTCTTACTAAATTACCACATATTGTCTTTTGCATTGGTTATTCACATCCATTTTAATAATATTGCAATTTTTAAATTATATTCAATTTAATATTTAATCCACTAAATCCACTACTACCACTTAAATAACTTTGGAGAAAAGGTGGCATTACATTTAGTATCATAGCCTAAACATGGGTTAAAACTAGTATAATACAAAAAATATATTAATTAAACAACAAACATCAAATCTAAAAGGATACATACATCCACACATAAGACACATATACAATATTTTTACTTTTATCCTTTCTCCCTTTATATACATATATATGAAATTATAATATATATCATTATACATTAACACACACTCTATATTTATCTTCTACATTAGTTTATTATTTTACTTTCTCCTACTATATCCTATCAACTTTTGTGAGGTCACATATCCTATCGTCTTGTATCATCTTGCAATATTTGATATTTTAGAATGTGGTATTTATTTTTATTTAATCTATTAGCTCCTCAAAAGATATGTCTATAAAATGTGTCAAATGTAAATGATTCCTCTTTTTGTCGTATCTCTCAAAAACTATATTCACTATCATAACTATTTTATTCTTACCATTAATTATCTGCAATGGGTATGAATAATAGATTGAATTCTATATGGTTAAGTGATTATATTAAAAGTGCACCCAAAGGATAGATTCATTCTGGTTAAAAGAGACCATTGGCATCCAATATAATATACTTTGAATTGCCAAATGATTGGATTTAATTTACCAGGCATCATAAGAAATAAAATGCCAAGTCTATGGTGGATTTAAAATCACAAAGACCAAAATTTAAAATCCTTAATTAACTTGAATATGGTTTCCTTTTCATAGTCATCCATGATTAGGTATCTTCATGTTGGAAGGCCATTGTAGATTGCTAAAGGTGTGTCCCTCCCTAGTAGGCACTAACACTTTCCAACTGGAGTAAATAGGCATCCAACTTCAATAACATCCATCATTGATAAGTAGGAGGTATTATCTATAGCATGTCAAATTATAATATTTTCCATGGATTAATGAGTTTGACTCAAAAAACTACATGGTTGAATCCTAATAGCAATATCATGGTGTTCATTATCCTAATAAAGTTGATAGTTTTAGGTCGATTGATTTGGTGTTTCTTTAGACACTTTACACATATCCAAATAATGGTAGATCGGTGTTGGTGAAAAGTCGAAGCCTACAATTTTACATAGATTGAAACAATGGAAGATCTCATGATTTTTCAATCTAGATTATGCCTTGTCAACAACAAATTGCACCTTTGATTCCATGAGCCTATCACGACCTCTACAAATTATGGATCTCTAAACCTCAAAGGAATGGGGACACTGATAATGGTGAAACAAAAATGTTTGCAGGGTGAAAAACAATCATATGTCATGACCTTTATTGCCATCCTTGTATCCTCCCTTTTACTACCTCTTATGGGTATTAAAGTTTAATTAGATTCACTTCTCAAAACTATCCTAAATGGATCTATCCTAACAATAATCATTTCACCATATAGTCACTTCATTACAAATATTCTTGCATAGGAATGGTTATGGTTATCTTATCTTTTAGTTTCATTTATCAAGCTCTCTCTCTTTCTATTGGTTCAAGATTTAGAATTTCTTTCTTCCACCAAAATATTAGAGTGTAGTTCTAGAGATTTTACTAGAAACTATGGTCAATGCAAAATATTAGTTTCCCTTTATGAAGCCAGATTAGCATCTGGGCAAAACTAATTTTTCACAAAGGTAACTGACGACTCTAAGTACGACATGGTGATTCTCAATCACCTTACTCAAATCCTTAGGATTTTTTCCTGAAGAGCCTTTATATATTGAGAAAATACTTTAGGTTAAAGATGGAAAATCTCTCATATGTAGTAGCCAAGAACTGTCAAGTAACCAAAAATTTCTTAAAATGTGGAGTAAAATATAGTTTCATATCATAGAATAATGAAAATGATAAAAGGTTGACATTTTTAATCAAACTCAAGGCTCAAGATAAGTTGGGTAAAAAAAATATGACAAGGCCCTATTAATATACCCATTAACACTCCTTTAGTCAAACAAAATTTGGAAGCATTTGAAAGCCAAAGTACAATTAGATATTAATGCTAAGCATAGTACCAAATCCAACATTTCATTAGAGTTTTAAATTCCAACAGTATGTGAGGAAAACCTTTCTTTTAAAATATAAAATAATGAACATGCAACTAAATGATATTAGAAAACAAATGCATTCCATTGGTTAAATTAGAAACCAATACATGGGAAAGTGTACCAAGATGGTTCCCAAAAAGGGGGCTTAAGTGGCCACTTTTTTTTCTAAAATCAGGAAATACTGACCTTGGACATGAAATTGAGGATAGCTACACTCAAAATTTTGAGGTGGAACGAAAACAAGGATCAAAGTGCTCCGAGTCTACTTTCTAAAATACTAATTTATTTTGAAAATGGTTGAGATTAAGGGGTTCAAAGATGTATGTACAGAAATTGATGTTATTTTTGTCAGAAAAACATAACATAGCAACTCTTGTATGACCCTAGCACAGTGAACTTTTTTGTAGTATTTTTAAAATCGCTACACTCAGAAGTTAGCTAACAGTATCTAGTTGATGCATGATTTTTCTGATGATTTTTTAATGAATATTTGATTTTTTACTAATTTTCTAAGTGGGCACTTCCTAAAAAGCATAATTTTGGCCGTGCTCCCCCTACAAATTTTGGAAAGTAATAGATTTTTTTTAATTTTTAATTTTTAAAATTTGTAGAATGGAGTCTAGTTTCTAAAAATATAATTTATTTGAAATTTAGATGAATGGTTAATTTATAACAAAAAAAACACCAAACACTGCTTTTTGACAAAAAACAAACATACAAACAAAATAAATTATGGATGAAAGGCCTAACATTGTCAGAAAGTGAAAAAAATTACATTGTTGGAAAGCTAAGAGAGAACTCAACATTACCCATGCATTCTATTTTGTTGATATTGAACCAAATGCAATCTTGACGGTGAGCAGGGAACCGATGATGTGAAAAATTGTAGAATTTGCAAAAAACACATCTTTGGTCGTTGGGAATGCCCTCCAAGCCTTTGGGTTGGTATTCCAAGGAAAATACCAAAGCTAAGGCTTGGGGATTCCCAAAGAAAAATATAACACGAGCGCGTTATGTTTTAGTTTTGACATGTTTTGCTTCTCCAGGGAACATGTCTAGCAATGCATAACGTGCTCGCGTTATGTCTTCCTTTAGTTAAATGCCACTTTATTGAATGTTTGTTCATATGTTTGTATGTATATGTATGCCTATATGCATGTATTTATGCTTATGGGAGAGAGGGTGAGAGAGGGTGAGAGTGGGAGAGAGTGTGGGAGAGAGTGTGGGAGGGTGGGAGAGAGGGTGGGAGAGTGTGAG
>VDFB02058242.1:58287589-58528823 GCA_007258455.2 Sequoia sempervirens
CATGAATGATTTGTTTTAATACATTTCAAATGATAATCATCTCCCTTCAATGCCCATAACTACCTTAGAACCACCAAACCCTTATTAAGCCTACAAATACTAGTATTTATTATTTAAGAATGGTTTTGCTTACTAAGCTTTATCATGCAAATTTAATATTCTAAAGGCCTAGGACCACTTAGACACCCTTATAACATGAATTTTAGACTCTTTCTTTGCACTCCCACCTACTTTTTACATAATTTTCCTTTATGGAAATATCAACAATTATTTAAATCAAGAGTGCTTTTGCACATTTGTCCACCCTAACCTACTAATTCCCAAAGTACATAAAATATTAGTCTATTAGACTTTATTCAAACAAAAATACCTCAACATACTAACATTTACCAAATTTCCTCCCAATTTATCATCAAACAATTACAAATTGAGGGCGAGGTGTGGGTTCTCCTGCACCATGCAGCTTTAAAAAAAAAAGTCAATTAGGCTGGCAGATGTCTGGATCAGGCTAGCATTTGGTGGAAGAGGAAGAAAGATGACTGGAACTCTAGAGGCCCACCATACTAGATTTTGGTATTGAAACATGAGAGTAGAAGAGAGATTTGTTATCATGCACCAAAACATTAAGCATGCATTATTCCAACCAACAGAGAAGGAGATGATTACTTTTCTTCATTTTCATTTGCATAAGCATATCAAGGCATGGGAACCAAGAAGACCAAGGATGTCTAGTTTTATGTGGAGGTAATGGACGTGGTCCAAACTTTAGGAGGTTCAAGAAGGTCAATGTATGATCTTGATGAAATTGAGGAAGAACAACAAGAGAGGGATAGGAAAATAAAATCAATACAAAGTTTCAAGGTTTTGTCAAGCGAGTAAGAGAGCTATGGGAGCAGCCTCATCTAAAAGATTTTGAACTAGAATTTGACATGTACCATTTAGAGAGCTTGTTTTTCATGGAGTTCCTTTCAAAGCCTCTGCTTTTATTATTCTTATGGTAAACTATTTGGTAGAGTTGGTGGAATTTCCTTTCTTAGTAATCGCTATTAGTGAGATTGAGATTGTTAACCTTGAGAGAGTAGGACTTGGGAAAAAGGAATTTGATATGGATATTGTTTTCAAAGACTTCAAGTGAGATGTACTTTGCATTGATTCCATTCCTCAATATTCTTGGGCGGCATCCAACAGATCATTTGAACTCCATGTTTGCAAGTATTATGGCGGGAATGAACTGTACTAACTGACAGATTTGATGACTAAACTAGATGATTCAAGCATCAACCATGGTAAAATGGTTAAATCCCAAAGATGATTTGTAGCAATGAAGAGTTTAAAAATGTAGAGAGGCTACATTGGTGACTCAGGAGAAACTTCGCTTAAAAACAAATCAATTAGGCTAGCGGTTGTGGATCAAAGTAACTTGTTGGGTGGAAGGAAGAGAATGCTGGAACTGGAATTACCATACTAGATTTGAGTATTCAACCATGAGAGTAGAAGAGAGAGAGTTGATATGCATGTATCAAAACGTTAAGCATGCATTCTTCCAACCAGCGGAGAAGGAGATGATTACTTTGCTTCATTTTCATTTGCATAACCATATCATGGTGTGAACCAAGAGGACCAAGGATGTTCAGTTTTATGTGGAGGTAATAGATGTAATTAAACTTTGGTGACAGAAAGGTCAATGTATGATTGTTAACCTTGAGAGAGTATTTATAATGAGAAAGAGCTCACTTTAGATGCAAGGTTCAGCCACATCAACCACATGGTACAAATGAATTAAATCCGGAGATCTTGTTGGAGTTAAATGACCAGCGAGAGGGTGAATTGATATAACAAATTTAGTAATTTGAAAAATTCAAAACCATAGCTTTCGGTTGATCTCAATATACTCTGATTAATGCATTCATGAGTTGAATGTAATCATTCATAAACAGAATTGAGAAAAGTAATAACCAAATAGTGAACTGAAATAACAACAACACAGTAAAGCAGAGAGCACACAAAAGAACAAAGAGACACAAGATTTTTTCTGAGTGGAAAACCCTCCTGGGGTATAAAAACCACTCTTGAAATGCCTTGCAGGCTTAATCTTTTTAAACAACTATTCACAATGCCTTATAGGCTGATTTTTGAGCACCCACTCAAGGAGCACCAACCCCTCATTTAGAGGTATCTATCTCAAGGAGCACCAACCCCTCAAATTATATTTCTAAACAATATTCATGTCTCAGAGGATCTCTCTATTTTTCATTTAAGCTCATAACTCTTTGATTTTCAGATTTTTAATACAGAGTATCTCCATACATTTTTGATACAGCCAAAGAACAATATTCCAGAGTTACAACCATAATTCTACATAGTTTTCAACATTAATTTATATATACATTTCAAGTATGTCTGTTATGAAGAAATATTCAAAAAAAACATTTTTCACAAGATTCTGAAACTCTCTTGCTGATTTTTGAATCTGAAGTTGAATCATGACAGTCTGTAGATGATGGTAAAAATCAAGAGTAATGCTTATCTAGAGAGCTGCAAATCATCCATTATTTCAAAAATGCAACTGCTCAAAAAGGAAACTCAATGAATATTTTTCCATGTAATGGTTCTAAGATTTGATGCCAATCAATGATGTCGGCCACAGTGTTTGAGTCTTCGTTAACCATTCGCTGAGACATCCAGATAGTTCTGCTGAAGGCAATTAAATCACCAGACATTCCTCTTAGTTATCGCATTCGCCAAGACATTAATGTTCTCACACTAACAAAAACCTTTTGTCTTATGTGCTTCGCTATAACATTATGATATCGGGGAGACCTCCTGTAGAGCACACCATGTCTTTCTAAAAGTCTTTATCCACTTTTTGTCACTGTGACTTTCTGCAGTTGAGGAGACTTCTCGTAGATATCATTATGTTTCATCGATGGGCTTCCTTAGTGTATTGTTCATTCATTGAGACATGAGGAAACTTCTCACTTAGATGTTACTTTTATTTCATTCACTATCGCTGTGACCATACAATATCAGAGAGACCTCTCATAGACAAGATTTTGTTTCACCGAAGATCACCCACCATCTTGTGTGTCGCTAAGACAAACCTAATCCTATGCCGACAAAGTCCTTTTGTATTCCATCGGCAAGACTGGAGGTCACTCGGCGAGACCTCATGCCGAAAACCCTAGCTCTTACCAAAATGGCTACCTTTATGTTGTCAGTTGGTGTAACAAATCAAACTCGCCAAGACCTTTACTCGATGCTCATGAGTCATACCAAAATTTTCCTTTTGATTTATGCATCGCTGAGACATATCAAAGTCGGGAAGACCTCTTGGAGATTACTTTATGTTTGGCCGAAAAAAATTATCCACTCTGAGTCACTAAGATAATACCAACCTCTCACCGAAAGCCCCCTTTGTTGCTAGTCGGGGAGACATGATGAGTTCACTAAGACATCATATCGATGGAATAACTCATGCCGATATGATTCTTTCCTATGCCGATCAGTGTGACATTACAATCTCGTTGTGACTTCATACCGATGGTATAACACTTGCTGATAGACTTCCACATACATTAGTCAGGGAGACATAACACTTTTCGCTATGACCCTTCACCGAAGCCTTAAGCTCTTGCTAATGTGTTTCCATTTAATCTGCGATCGGTGTGACATACCAATATCGCTGAGACCACATACCAATGGAATAACATATGCTGATGGAGATCACTTTCAGTCGCCAAAACAAAGAAGTCTTGCCGATAGTAGCCTCTATGATAAATTCAGTCAACATGACATCAGAAATGTCTTGCCGATAGGCAACACAGAAATTTCAAAGTGGATCGGGGAGACCCTGCCATACTCATGCCGATATGAGTAAGCCCGAATGAGAAACAACCAATACCTATGGTATGCAAAGAGAACCATCCTGACAAGGAAACCATTGAAAGGGATTTTGTCATCAAGGAAAAATTGTAAACACAACTGAGATCCAACAAACTCCCCCTTTGTCCTTGATGGTAAAACACACATGACTCTCCCCCTTTTTGCCTCAATGACAAAGGATAGAAGAGAAGAATGTGCAATGCCAGGAAACACAACTGAGAAACCAACCAAATACCAAGAGAAACAATTGCAAAAAAAAGTAATAGAGCAGC
Source organism: Sequoia sempervirens (assembly GCA_007258455.2). NCBI lineage: Eukaryota > Viridiplantae > Streptophyta > Pinopsida > Cupressales > Cupressaceae > Sequoia > Sequoia sempervirens. Next base: position 58,291,744 of record VDFB02058242.1, read on the forward strand.
AACCAGGATTGTAGGAGAGTTGTAAGTGAATCAAAATATATAACATGCTCCCCCTAAGCCAATGCTTGTAAAATCAGAGAAGTAAAGATTGAGAGATAACTCCCAATCAAAGTCTCAGCATTTCAAATAACTCTTTAGCTAAGGGCTTAGTAAAAATATTAGCCACCTGATCTTGTGATCCAACAAAATGTAAACATACTTCATTAGCTAGTACCTTTTCTCACAGAAAATGAAACTTGATAGCAATATGTTTAGTGCGAGAGTGCAAAACATGATTTTTGGAGATATTTATCACACTTGTGTTATCATAGAGAATAGAAACAGGTTTAGGAACTCCAATACCCATATCAGATAGAGTCTGACTCATCCACAATACTTGAGTACAACATGAAGTGGCAGCTATGTATTTTGCTTCAGCAGTAGAAAGAAACAAATTCTTGTTTCTTGCTGTGCCATGCCACTAAACGATCACCAAGAAAGAATGCATCACCACTGGTGCTTTTCCTATCATCCAAACAACCAGCCCAGTCAGCATCAGTATATGCAATCAATGAAAAATCATTGATTCTAGGATACCAAAGACCATAATCAAGAGTGCCCTGAATATATTTAAAAATCCTTTTAACAATAGTGACATGGGATTCTTTAGGTGATGCCTGAAACCGAGCAATAGTGCAAACTGCCTGCATGATGTCAGGTCTAGAAGTAGTTAAATATAACATACTACCAATCATTGATCTATTATCAGTTTGATTTGTATCAAGGGAATCATCAACCTTAGTAAGTTTGCATCCAGTAATCATTGGAGTGCTAACTAGATGGCATTCATCCATCTAAAATTTCTTAAGCATCTCTCTAGCATACTTAGTTTGAGAAAGAAATATTTCATTTTCATGTTGAGAGATTTGAAGACCCAAGAAGAATTTTAATTCTCCTAATAATGACATTTCAAATTCAGATTCCATTAGCTGAGAGAATTTTTTACTCAATGTAACATTGTTGCATCCAAAGATAGTGTCATCAATGTAAATTTCAACAATGAGAATATTAGAACCTTCAATTTTAACATAAATATTTCTATCTAAACCTCCTCTAAAAAAACCATCTGAAAGCAAATGACTATCTAGCCTAGAGTACCAAGCTCTAGGTGCTTTTTTTAAGCCATAGAGGGCCTTTTTCAATTTGTAAACATGATCAGGCTTATCATTGCACATAAATCCTTCAGGCTGTTCAACATAGACCTCTTCATCTTCTTGTTGAGCATAGCCTTTGTAGACAAATCTTGCTTTGTTGCGAATAACATTACCATTTTCATCAAGCTTGTTTCTATATATCCATTTGCCTCCAATGACATTCTTGTCATCTAGTCTTGGGACTAACTCCCAAGTCTGATTTTTCTCAATTTGATCAATTTCTTCTTGCATAGCATTAAGCCAACATGAGTCTATTAGAGCTTCATTAAAAAATTTAGGCTCAAACTGAGTAACTAGACAGAAAGCTATTTGTGCCTTTTCATCAGATTCTATAGCCTTTCTTCTAGTTTGAACTCCTACATTTTTATCCCCAATAATCTGATCTTTGGGGTGATATTTAGCTAGAGCTTTTGATGCAACCTTTTTAGGACTTGCTGTTTCATTTCTAGGGCTTGCTGAATTAGAATTAGGCTTTACTATTTCAGCTCCTTCTGAAATTATTTCTAGTTCAAGTTCTTCCTCATTATCCTGCAAAGATTCAACATACAAATGTGGTCTTTCATCAAATTGTACATTAACAACTTCAACAATTTTATTAAGCCTTTTGTTAAGGCATTTATAAGCTTTGCTGTGAGTTGAGTATCCCAAAAAGATACCCTCATCACTCTTTGATTGAAAGCTCCCAAGGTTATCATCATCTTTCTTGATAAAACACTTCCAAAAATTTTGAAGTGTTTGACAAAAGCAGTTTTTCCATACCAAAGTTCATAAGGAGTGTGTTTAGATTTCACCCTAAGTTGCACTCTATTCAAAATGTATACAGCTGTATGAACAACTTCTTTCCAATACATATCAGACAACTTAGCTTCATCTAGCATGGTTCTAGCCATTTCTTTTACAGTTCTATTCTTACATTCAACTACCCTATTTTTTTGAGGTGTTTTTGTTGCAGCATAGTGTCTTTTAATGTCGTGTTGCTCACAGTAATCAATAAACTCTTGAGAAGTGAACTCACCTCCTTTGTCAGATCGCAAACATTTAAGTTTCAAATTAGATTCCTTCTCAACCAATTTACGAAAGATTTTAAACCTTTCAAATGCTTCTAATTTTTGCTTAAGAAATGTGACCCAAACCATTCTAGTATAATCATCCACAAACATCATAAAGTACTTTTCACCATTAATAGACCTTGTTCTAGTTGGTCCACATAAATCAATATGCACAAGCTGTAAAGGTTTTGAAGAAGAATGTTTTTTTTTTTTGAAACTAACTTTTGTTTGTTTACCACTTAGACATTCTTTGCACACAATTTTTTTTGGCTTGTTAAGGATTGGTAAACATCTAACATTCTGATTCTTACTGATTCTAACCAGATTTTCAAAGTTTATGTGTCCTAATATTTTATGCCATAACAACCTCTCTTCAATTTGGCCCATTAAACACATACCTTGATTATTGTCATTGCTTGATGTGTCGAGAAGATTGTACACATTTCCTTTTGTCCTTCTTCTAGCTGCAATGGCCTTACCAAGCTTGTTCTTAATCTCACATCCCTGCAAAGTGAAAAGAACATGATAACCACTATCACAGATTTGACTAACACTTAGAAGATTGTGCTTAAGACCTTCCACATAGTACACATTATAGATAGGAGTGTCTTCATTCAGAAGAAGTGAACCTCTACCTTTAATTTGAATACCAGAGTTATCATCAAACTTAACATATCCACCTACATAATCTTCAAGATCTATAAACTTATCCTCGTCGCCAGTCATATGGTTAGAACATCCACTGTCTAGGACCCATAAGTCCTTTTTCTTGGAATGAAAAGCAGTTTGAACCAACATAGTTTGCTCAATGTTGTTGATAGTCTTAGGTTTCCAAACCTTTTTAATTTTCTGTTGTTTAGATTGCAGATCAGTTCTGCACTGTTTGACAAAATGTCCCAAAGCATTGCATTTAAAACATCTGATCTATCTAACAAAACCATAGTGTTGCCTAAGACCAAACTTGGGTATTCTAGGATTCATAAGCCTGCAAGTGCTCACCTTATGGCCAAAGTTGTTGCAGAAAAAACAATAACCATAGAAGAAAGGATTGACTCTGTATGAAGATCTATTACCTCTTAAAGACTGAACATGATCCTTACCAAATTCAGAGTGATTTGAACCTGAACCTTTGAATTTAGAAGAGGGCTTTTGTTTTTCATTGTCAATTGAGCATTCACCCTTTTCAAAACCAACACCAGTTTTATCTTTGTACATTTTCTGCTTGCTGAGCATCTCATTCAGTTTTAGAGTGCTTTCATATTTTTCAATTTCCTTCCTAAGACATACTACTTCTTGTTCTAGTTTTTGAATTTCTTGATCTTTGCAGCTTACAGTCACTCAAAGACAGTCCTCAACTCTTTTAGCTTCTTCAAAGTTGAGTTTTCAGAGAGACTATTTCTTGATCGGTTTTATGTTCTTGAGAAAGAACTTGTTTTTTGAGTTTTCTGACCTCTTGTAAAGCACATTTCAGCTCACTTTCAAGATCTACCTCACCTTCTTCAACATAAATAGTGTTTGAATCATTTTGCTAAGTAACTTTAGCCATGAACAAAGTTTCATCTTCTTCAATTGATGAATCTTCAGACTCAATATCATATTCATCCTTACTAAATAGACTTTTCTTCTTTTTGAAATAGAAGTTTCGATTAGGTTTGAAGGCCTTCTTCTTAGACTGTTTTTTAGTTGTCTCGTTGTCATAGATTTGATCATCATAGGGACACTTTGCAGCAAAGTGACCTATTTTGCCATAGTTAAAACATTTAAAGGAAAGTTTTCCCTTATATTTTCCAAAGCCCTTTTTAAATCTTCTAACAAAATGGGATTCTTTAGAATCAGACAACTCTGATTCACTGACTTCGACTTTTTCTTTCTTTTCAGTGTTAAAGGCAGTTTCTTTAACTGTTGAATTGCTTTTGCTAGTTCTCATTTCATAGGTAGTAAGTATTCCTTGCAGGTTGTCTAAGGTAAGCTTATCAAAGTGTTTATTTTCTTCTAGGGCTGAAACCTTAGATTCAAATTTGGATGGTAAGGTTCTAACAACCTTTGTGACCACATCAAATTCATTAACCTCTTGACGTAGACCTTTCATTGCATTGACAACTTCATCAACTCTTAGGAAATATTCAGCCACTTTTTCATCATCCTTCATTTTCGACTCCTCAAACTGATGTTTGAGTGTAATGATTTTTGACAGTTTGACTTTCTCATTCCCTTGATATATAGTTTCAAGTTTTTCCCAGATTCTATGAGCAGACTTGCAATGCATGACTTTAATGAACACATCTTTAGTTAACCCACACAACAGGGCATGCTTAGCTCTGGCATTTGTTTCATACCTCTTCTTTTCAACAGGATCAGTGGGAATAGAGTCTGGTACATTATAATCATTTAAAACAATGCTCCAAACATCAACATCAAAAGAAATAAGAAAAGCTTCCATTCTAATTTTCCAGAACACATAATCTGTTCCATCAAATAACAAAGCTCTGGTTACAGAGGCACAATCTTGAGAATGTGCCATTAAAAAAAAACTCTAAGACCAAGATTAATCCAAGGTGATTAAAACATATCAAAGGACCCTATGCTCTGATACCAATTGTTGGAGTTAAAATGACATTGAGAGGGGGGGGTGAATTAGTGTCTTAATATATTTGAGTAATTTTCAAAAATTCAAAAACCATAGCTCAGATTTGATCTCAATATACTCTGATTAATGCATTCATGAGTTGAATGTAATCATTCATAAACAGAATTGAGAAAAGTAATAACCAAACAGTGAACTAAAATAACAAAATAGTAAAGCAGAGAGCACACATAAGAACAAAGAGACACAAGATTTTTTCCAAGTAGAAAACCCTCCTGGGGTATAAAAACCACTCCCGAAATACCTTGCAGGCTTAATATTTTTAAACAATTGTTCATAATGCCTTATAGGCTGATTTTTGAGCACCCACTCAAGGAGCACCAACCCCTCATTTAGAGGTATCTATCTCAAGGAGTACCAACCCCTCAAATTATATTTTTGAACAATATTCATGTCTTAGAGGATCTCTCTATTTTCAGTTAAGCTCATAACTCTCTGTTTTTCAGCTTTTTAATATAGAGTATTTCCATACATTTTTGATACAGCCAAAGAACAATATTCTAGAGTTACAACTAGACTTCTACACAGTTTTCAACATTGGTTTATATATACATTTCAAGTATGTCTGTTATGAAGAAATCTTCAAAAAAAACATTTTTCATGAGATTTGAAACTCTCTTGCTGATTTTTGAATCTGAAATTGAATCATGACAGTCTGTAGATGATGGTAAAAATAAAGAGTAATGCTTATCCAAAGAGCTGCAAATCATCCATTATTTCAAAAGCGCAACTGCTCAAAAAGGAAACTCAATGAATATTTTTCCATGTAATGGTTCTGAGATTCGATGCCAATCAATGATGTCGGCCACAATGTTTGAGTCTTTGTTAACCATTCGCTGAGACATCTAGATAGTTCTGTCGTAGGCAATTAAATCACCAGACATTCCTCTTAGTTATCACGTTCGCTAAGACATTAATGTTCTCACACCGACAAAAACCTTTTGTCTTATGTGCTTCGCTATAACATTATGATATCAGGGAGACCTCCTATAGAGCACACCATGTCTTTCTGAAAGTCTTCATCCACTTTTTGTTGCTGTGACTTTCTGTAGTCGAGGAGACTTCTCGTAGATATCATTATGTTTCATCGATGGGATTCCTTAGTGTATTGTTCATTTGTTGAGACATGAGGAAACTTCTCACCAAGATGTTACTTTTGTTTCATTCACTATCGCTGTGACCATACAATATTGGAGAGACCTCTCATAGACAATATTTTGTTTCACCGAAGATCACCCACCATCTTGTGTGTTGCTGAGACAAACCTAATCATATGCCGACAAAGTCCTTTTGTATTCCATCGGCAAGACTGGAGGTCACTTGCCGAGACCTCACACCGAAAACCCTAGCTCTTACCAAAATGGCTACCTTTATGTTGTCAGTCAGTGTAACAAATCGAACTCTCCAAGACCTTTCCTCAATGCTCATGAGTCATACCGAAATGTTCCTTTTGATTTATGCATCACCAAGACATATCAAAGTCGGGGAGACCTCTTGGAGATTACTTTATGTTTGGCCGAAAAACTTTATCCACTCTGAGTCGCTGAGATAAGACCAACCTCTCGCCGAAAGCCCCCTTTGTTGCCGGTCAGGGAGACATGATGAGTTCACTAAGATATCATATCGATAGAATAACTCATGCCGATATGATTCTTTCCTATGCCAATCAGTGTGACATTGCAATCTCGCTATGACTTCATACCGATGGTATAACACTTGCTGATAGACTTGTACATACATTAGTCGAGGAGACATAACACTTTTCGCTATGACCCTTCACCGAAGCCTTAAGCTCTTGTTGATGTGTTTCCATTTAATGTCTGATTGGTGTGACATACCAATATCGCTGAGACCACATACCGACGGAATAACATATGCCGATAGAGATCACTTTCAGTCGTTGAAACAAAGAAGTCTTACCGACAACAGCCTGTATGATAAATTCAATCGACATGACATCAGAAATGTCTTGATGATAGGCAACACAGACATTTCAAAGTGGATCAGGGAGACCCTGCCATACTCATGCTGATATGAGTAAGCCCGAATGAGAAACAACCAATACTTGTGGTATGCAAAGAGAACCATCCTTACAAGGAAACCATTGAAAGGGATTTTGTCATCAAGGACAAACCATAAAAACAACTGAGATCCAATAGATCTATAGCAATGAAAGAGTCTAAAAAGGCAGACAGAGCAACACTGATGACTCAGGAGAAACTTTAGCTTTCAAAAACAAAGTTAATTAGGTTGGTAGACGTGTGGATTGGGCCAGCATTTGGTGGAAGAGGAAGAAAGATGACTAGAACTCTAGAGGCCCACTATACTAGATTTTGGTATTCAACCATGAGAGTAGATTAGAGAGTTGATATCATGTATCAAAACATTAAGCATGCATTCTTCCATCCAGTGGAGAAGGAGATGATTACTTTGCTTCATTTTCATTTGCATAACCATATCAAGGCATGGTAACCAAGAAGACCAAGGATGCCGAGTTTTATGTGGAGGTAATGGATGTGGTCCAAACTTTAGGAGGGAAAAGAAGGTCAATGTATGATTGGTGCAGGAGCACCATTCAATAGGGTTTGTTCATCAAGGCAAATAAGGAGTAGAATATCATCAATTTACTGAAACTAGCCTGAACTTGTACATTTGAATGTTTTGAGTCAATAAAAATGGCTTTTTGACCCATTCCTCTTTATGTAGCCTCTGTAACTTGAGGAATGGGTTTGCAATAACATTATTAAGGTGTGGGAATGATGTGTTAGTGTTGGGGAGGTCTGAAAGTGAGATGGGTGTGAAACCCATGTGTGTAAAAGTGAGTTTTCTTTAAGAAAAATGGTGGTTTTGAAGAGTTAAATTGTGTTTTTGTGTAGGGAAGCATTATTTTATGATTGTTTGAGCTTTTGTAGGGTATCAAAAACTTTTTTGAGTAATTTTTAGGTTGTGGTTAGCTTTGAAAGTATCATTTTCAATAAACCCCTAGGGTTTAGGCTACAATAGAGGGTTTTGTGGTTTACCCATTGTATGATGGTATAACTGAGATCTAATTGTCAATTTTGAAGTTTGAGACCTTAGAATTGCTGCCCCAAGAGCTAGTAAGGTTTGGATAAGTTTAGATTATAGACCCTTTGTTCAACCGAATCGATTCCTTAAGGGTCCAAAGGGAAAAATGGCTGCAAACTTCAGCATGAGGTTACTCGGACACCGTGATGCTTAAAACATTATTATTTGATCCAATGGGATTATGTTGGGCCCCTCAACAATAACCTCTCTTGGTTTTAATTATCTCGGAGTGGTTTTCCTGTGGTGTCCAGTTTTCAGTTGATGAAAAAAGTGTCAAATGGAAGCAACAGAAAGTTGCAAAGTGGTGCAACTTTTGTTCTGCAACTTGTGTGACCAGACAGACTATTCCAATGCATCTAAATAGGCATGTTTACACTAGGAATGGTCATCTTTCACACCCAAACATGCGGAATCGCTCTGAGCTACGTTCAACCGGATCAATCCCTTAAGGGTCCAAAGGGAAAAATGGTTGCAAACTTCAGCATAAGGTTACTCGGACACCATGACATTTAGAAACTTCTCATTTGATCTGATGGGATTATGTTGGGACCCTCTACAATAACCTCTCTCAGTTTTTATTATCTCAGATTGGTTTTCCTGTGGTGTCCAGTTTTTAGTTGATGAAAAAAGTGTCAAATGAAAGCAGTGGAAAGTTGCAAAGTGGTGCAACTTTCGTTATGCAACTCATGTGACCAAACAGACTGTTCAATGTGTCTAAATAGTAATTTTTACGCTAGGCATGGTCCTTTTTCACACCCAAACACGCGGAATTGCTTCGAGCTACGTTCAACCGGATCGATCCCTTAAGGGTCCAAAGTGAAAATGGCTGCAAACTTTAGCATGAGGTTACTCGAACACCATGACACGTAGAAACTTCTCATCTCATCCAATGGGATCATGTTAGGACCCTCTACAATAACCTCTCTCAGTTTTCATTATCTCAAAGTGATTTTTCCGTGGTGTCTAGTTTTCAGTTGATGAAAAAAGTGTCAAATGAAAGCAGTGGACAGTTGCAAAGTGGTGCAACTTTCATTCTGCAACTCATGTGACCAAATGGACTATTCCAACACATCTGAATAGGCATGGTCCTCTTTCATAGCCAAACATGTGGAATCACTCTGTACTATGTTCAACCGGATCAATCCCTTAAGGGTCCAAAGGGAAAAATGGCTGCAAACTTCAGCATGAGGTTACTCGAACACCGTGGTGCTTAGAAACTTCTCGTCTAATCCAATGCAATAAAATTTGGCCACTCTACAATAACCTCTCTAGGTTTTTGTTATCTCAGAGTGGTTTTCCCGTGGTGTCCATTTTTCAGTTGATGAAAAAAGTGTCAAATGGAAGCAGTGAAAAGGTTCAAAGTGGTGCAACTTTCGTTCTGCAGCTTGTGTGACCAAATAGAATGTTCCAACACATCTGAATAGACATGTTTACGCTAGGCATGGTCCTCTTTCACACCCAAACATGTGGAATCGCTCCGAACTACGTTCAACTGGATCGATCCCTTAAGGGTCCAAAGGAAAAAATGACTGCAAACTTCAACATGAGGTTACTCAGACACCGTGATGCTTAGAAACTTCACATATGATCCTATGGGATCATGTTTGGACCCTCTACAATAACCTCTCTCGGTTTTCATTATCTCAGAGTGGTTTTCTCGTGGTGTTGAAGTTTTAGTTGATGAAAAAAGTGTCAAATGGAAGTAGTGGAAAGTTGCAAAGTGGTGCAACTTTCATTTTACAACTTGTGTCACCAAACAAACTATTCCAACACGTTCGAATAGACATGTTTATGCTAGGCATGGTCCTCTTTCACACCCAAACATGCGGAATCACTTCGAGCTATGTTCAACCGGATCGATCCCTTAAGGGTCCAAAGGGAAAAATAGTTGCAAACTTCAACATGAGGTTACTCAGACACCATGATGCTTAGAAAATTCTCATCTAATCCCATGGTATTTTGTTGGGTCCCTCTAAAATAACCTCTCTCAGTTTTCATTATCTCAGAGTGGTTTTCTCGTGGTGTCCATATTTCAGTTGATGGAAAAAGTGTCAAATGGAAGCAGTGGAAAGTTGCAAAGTGGTACAACTTTTTTTCTGCAACTCATGTGACCAAACAGACTGTTCCAATGCATCTGAATAGGCATGTTCACACTAGGTATGGTCCTCTTTCTCACCCAAACACACGAAATCGCTCTGAGCTATGTTCAACCAGATTGATCCCTTAAGGGTTTGAGTGTAGTATGTTGAAATAGGCCATTCCACCTATTAGTTAGGTTGTGTCTCAGTGATATGGGCCTGATGTAAGTAAGGTAGGGAGTAGGAATAATAAAATAGCATTAGTAAGGGCATTGGAAGAGATTACTAATGCTACCCTTGTTGAAAATTCAAAATTGAGGCCCCTTAAAAGAAAGGCTAGAAGAGGTGAAAAGAAGAAATTGCTCGAAAATAAGTTATAATAGGTTGGAAATAGGGTGAGATTGTGGAGTTTGATGTGTTCAAGAGGTCTTCAAGGATAGGGGAGGTTAAAGTATGTTATGGCATGACATGCCCTAGTTGGGAAAATAGGGGTTTTGAATGAAAAAGAGAGGTTTCAGGGACTAAATGTGGGTAAAGTCAAGGGGCAACATAATTTAGTGGTCAATTAAGTTTGTGCAGGAAAAATGAAGAGTTTTGGAATAGGTTTTGAGGTTCAGGTTTGGGGGCTCGGTTCGCCGGTTTGACCAAATTTTTTTGGAGGGGGGTTCAGTTCATTTTGAGTTCGTTGGTACAAAAAATATGTAAAAACAAAATATATATCTATGCAACTTAGAAGCATGAATTAGGATTAAAATATCACATATCATCATATAAACAACAAAACCACCATAAACTTGAATGCCATTTAAAACAACAAAATTGGCAAAAAAAGTGTTTATAACTTTGCAAAAATGTGAATAAAATCACATTGATTTTTGCGTGAAAAAAACCATGAGACCATAGCTTGTTGCTTACTTATGCTTTGATAGATTTTTTCCAAGCATCCATAGCATTTGAAAATTTTTAGGCTTTTAGCCATAGCAACAAAGAATTGTTTGATAAAATGCTCGCAGACATGTATGAAAAATGTGGTAGCATAGACAAAGCGATGAACTATTTGAAAAAATGCCTCAAAGAAATGTGGTTTCATGGTGATGGAATGGCATGACGAATGCCATGACAAGAAAATTGCTATGGATTGTCATGGCATTCCACCACCATTGAGACCACATTTCTTTGAGGCTTTTTTTCAAACAATTCGCTGCCTTGTCTATGCTATTGCTTATTATTATGCTTTGATATATTTTTTCCAAGCATTCATAGCTTGTTTGGAAGCACCTATTTTAGGATTTTAGCCATTGCATCAAGGAGGTGAACTATTTGATAAAATGCTTTGGTAAACATGTATGAAAAATGTGGTAGCATAGACAAGGCAGTGAACTATTTGAGAAAATGCCTCAAATAAATGTGGTCTCATGGTGATGGAATGTCATGATGAATGCCATGACAAGAAAATTTCTATGGATTGTCATGGCATTCCACCACCATTGAGACCACATTTCTTTAAGGATTTTATTCAAATAGTTCACTGCCTTGTCTATGCTATTGCTTATTATTATGCTTTGATATATTTTTTCCAAGCATCCATAGCTTGTTTGGAAGCACCTATTTTAGGCTTTTAGCCATAGTAGCAAGGAGGTGAACTGATTGATAAAATGGTAAACATGTATGAAAAATGTGGTAGCATAGACAAGGTAGTGAACTGTTTGAAAAATTGCCTCAAATAAATGTCATCTCATGGTGATGGAATGCCATGACAATCCATAGCTTGTTTGAAAGCACCTATTTTAGGATTTTAGCCATAGCAACAAGGCAATGAATTTTTTGATAAAATGTTTTGATAGACATGTATGAAAAATGTGTTAGCATAGACAAGGCAATGAACTCCTTGAAAAAATGCCTCAAAGAAATGAGGTCTCATGGTGATGGAATGCCATGACAATCAAAAGCATTTGATTGTCATGGAATCCATCACCATGAGACCTCATTTGTTTGAGGCATTTTTTCAAAGAGTTCACTGCATTGTCTATGATATTGCTTACTATTATGTTATTGATAGATTTTTTCCAAGCATCCATAGCTTGTTCGAAAGCACTTGTTTTAGGATTTGAGCCATAGCAACAAGGCAGTGAACTATTTGAAAAAATTCTTTGGTAGACATGTATCAAAAATGTGGTAGTATAGACAAGGCATTGAATTGTTTGAAAAAATCCCTCAAAGAAATGTGGTCTCATAGAATGCCATGACAAGCAAATGCAATTGGGAGCTGCTCCTAGTTATTAGTTATGCAATGTGAAGTAATTGCATAACTTCTTAGGTTGACTTTGTAAAAAATATATTGTAATTGAAATTTTGTCATCTATCAAAATCTAGTTATTAGTTATGCAATGTGAAGCAATGCTTTGAGTTTGAAATATGTGCAATGAAATGTAATCAATGATATGAATATAAACTACAAAAATCTATTTTTTACAATTTATTAGTGAAACTCTTTATTTTATTTGCTCTCTATATCTCTATGCTATGGAAATGCCTTTAAATTTTTTTAAAAAAGTTTTATCTCTTGTTCTACCTTTTTTTACTTTTTTTTTAAATTTAATTTTTTTCCAATTTTTTCTTGACTTTTTCCCAATTTTTTTCAAAAATCTTATACTTTTGGTTTTCCGATTTTTTCCCCAAAAGATTTTTGCTGCTATGGTATAAACACATCTTTTTGTAATATCAAGGATACTTTTTGAAACTTCCATGCATTGCTAATCTAAAAGGAAAATTCTTTTGCCTAATCTGTATGCAGCCTTGCTTTTGACATTGTCAAAAAGAGCAAATATGGACACCATTGATAAAAAAGATTTGTATTAACCAAATAGCCATGTTCACATCAATCAATATATGTTGATATAAGTATAAAATATAATTACAAAATAGCCATATAGGCTTACGAGAATGCCATATAGGCATACAATGTCAAATATATCCAATACAAGATATGTACAAAATTGTCATGTCTAGGCATACAACAAAGGGCTTTGGAATCAAAATTCATTTCTCTCCATGCTCTGGAAATAAATTCTTTCCTTTTCTTTGGTGATCCAATGGCGATAAGTTCGTCACTCATTTCTACTATGCTCGAGGAGTGCTCCTGCTACTCCTTCTATAGTTTAGCTCCTGGCGAAGTTTTAACTGTTACAATAAGAAGTAAAGACATTAATATATAGAAATTACATTATAAGAAATGATATATTTAACAAAATAATCACTTACGACCATCTCATGATCACTCTCCATGATGGAAATATTTGCATGCCGATGCTTAGGTGTGCTCAAGCCCTGTATAAACCATCCAAATAGGAATTAAACTATGAATCAATAATGGTTTGATTTTTCACTAGAACTAACATCTATAACAATGAATGTAAATTGAAATTTAGTAATTTGCCTCATACCTCTTCTATCAGAGCCATGGAGGATTGTATAGTGGATGAAAAACTGATATCCATTGCCCTTGTAACATTTGGAGGTGTTTCCACAACCAACATCTGAAAATAAAACAACAAATTATTCAATCAAAAAAAATTTACAATAGCAATCCACGTCATGACTTATAATGTATGAGATCTAATGAACAAAATTTTGAGTACAAGTATTAAACTATTTATTTCTGGTAGGCCTTGGCAGTTTGATAGGAATACCAAGCATGATGGGGAGAAGAACACATACTCCATTGTGAAGGATGGGAAGACTTACAACCTTTCACCTCTCCTAAAAGAAGACAAGGAAAAGCATGAAGGGCCTAGCGTTTTGATGGTGGGTGAGTAGGAGTTCATGAATACCTTGAAGGAAGGAGGAGGAAGAGGATTCTTCCTGATTATGAAGCCAAAAAGTGAAGCAGATTTTCCCACAAAGAAGAAGGAAGATGCACCAAAGGAATTCCAAGAGTTGTTGGAAAGGTACAAGGACATAACGGTGAATGAATTACCTAATTCCCTACCTCCAATTAGGGATATAAGCCACCATATTGATCTAATTCTAGGGGCTACATTGCCCAATAAGGCTGCATACAAGATGGTCCACCTACTCAAAATGAGGAGATTGCAAGACAAGTGCAAGAGTTGATGGATAAAGGGCTAGTGAGGAAGAGTTTGAGCCCATGTGTTGTTCCTACTATCCTAGCACCAAGGAAGGATGGGAATTGGAGGCTTTGCACTGATTCAAGAGCCATTAATAGGATCACAATCAGATATAGGTTCCCAATGCCAAGAATGGAGGACCTCATGGATTGTCTATCAGGAGCATCTTACTTTTCCAAGATTGATCTAAAGAGTGGGTACCATCAGATAAGGATTAGAGAGGGGGATGAATGGAAGACAACTTTTAAGACTAATGAAGGGCTCTATGAGTGGTTGGTGATGCCCTTTGGGTTATCAAATGCCCCTAGTACATTTATGTGCCTTATGAATGAGGTATTGAGACCTTTCATTGGAAATTTTGTTGTAGTTTATTTAGATGACATCCCTTTGTTTAGCAGGTCTAAAGAAGAACATTTGAAGCACCTTGACATGGTACTAAGGAGGTTACAAGAGGAGAAGTTGCTGATCAACATGGAAAAGTGTGAATTCATGAAGGAAGAACTAGTCTACCTTGGTTTTGTCATCTCCAAGGGAAGTTTGAAGATAGATCCTTCAAAGGTGGATGCTATTCTTACTTGGCCAACACCAAAATCCATGGGAGATGTGAGAATCTTCCATGGACTTGCAAGCTTTTATAGAAAGTTCACCAAGAACTTTAGCCAAATTTGTGCACCAATCTTGGACACCATCAAAGGAGGTAACAAAGGTAAGTTTTCTTGGACCAATGAGGCTGATAAAGGGTTTGAATATCTGAAAATGAGAGTAGCACAACAGCCTATACTTGTGCTCCCTGATTTTGATAAAGTTTTTACCATTGAGTGTGATGCTAGCAATCAAGCAATAGGGGTTGTTTTGAGCCAAGAAGGAAGACCAGTTGCATTTTTCAGTGAGAGGCTGAATGAAGCAAAGAGGAAGTATTCTTCCTATGATTTGGAATTGTATGCTATGGTCCAAGCCCTCCAAAAGTGGAGGCACTACTTGTTACCTAAAGAATTTTTTGTTTATACTGATAATCATGCCTTGAGTTTTTTGAATGCACAAGACAAACTCAATCATAGGCACATGAAGGGGGTAGATTCTTTGCAAGCCTATACTTTCACAATAAAGCATAAGAAGGGCTAAGCAAATAAGGTGGAAGATGCTCTCAGTAGAAGGGCACTTGTAGTGCAAGAGATCCAACTCCAAATCATGGGGCTTGAAGCATTGAAGGATATGTATCATGAAGATTCAGATTTCAAGGTATACAATGTTTGTGAGCAACATTTGAATTCTTTTCATGGTGAATTCTTTGAAATTTTATTGCAGAATGGTTTTCTCTTCAAAGGAAGCCAATTGTGTGTGTGTAAATGCTCAATGAGGGAGAATATCATAAAGGAGAAACACGGTGGGAGTCTTGGAGGTCACTTTGGCCTTGAAAAGACCTTGGAACAAGTTAGGAGATTTTACTATTGGACAAAGTTGTAGGTGGATGTGAGAAGGTATGTGGAAGGCTGCACAATATGTCAAAGGACAAAGGGAACTTCATCAAATGCAGGACTCTATCAGCCACTACCCATTCCCAATAGGCCTTGGGAGTGTGTAAGTATGGACTTTGTCTTTGGGTTGCCTATACCCCAAAGAGGTTTTGATAGTATCTTTGTGGTAGTTGATAGATTTAGTAAGATGGCACATTTTATTCCTTGCAAATGCACCAATGATGCATCTCATATAGTAGGTCTCTTCTTTAAGGAGGTTGTTAGGATACATGGACTTCCTTTAAGCATTGTTTCTGATAGAGATTCTAAATTCATTGGTCACTTTTGGATGACCTTGTGGAAGAACTCAAGGAAAAAATATATCCTTTAGTTTATCATACCATCCACAAATGGATGGACAAACTGAAGTGGTGAATAGATCATTGGGAAACCTCTTAAGATGCCTTACCAAGGAGCATGGACAAGCTTGGGATTCAATTTTACCTCAGGCTGAATTTGCATATAATGACTCCATGAATAGGAGCATTGGTAGAAGCCATTTTGAAGTAGTCTATGGCATGCACCCTAGAGGGGTTTATGAACTAAGATATCTACAAGGAGTTGCTAAGAGAAGTGCTCAAGGTGAGGATTTTTTTGTTACAATCAGGGATATTCATCAACAAGTGAAGGAAACCCTTCAAAAGAATGTTGAGAAGTATAAGGAAAAGGCAGATTTAAAGAAGAGGAATGTCCAATTCAAGGTTGGAGACTTGGTGATGGCACACTTGAAGAAGGAGAGACTTCCAAAAGGAAATTATACCAAACTCATGATGAAGAAGATAGGACCTTGTAAGGTGATCTACAAGTTTGGCCAAAATGCTTATGAAATAGAGCTACCTCCTAGGGTGGCAATCTCTCCTATCTTCAACATTTGTGACTTGTATCCTTTCAAAGCTTCTGTGAATGTAGGTGATGGAGCAGGTACAACAATAATGGAGGATGAAGATTGGGTGAAGGAACTGCCCCCTAGCCAACCTATGACTCTTGAATGCATCCTAGACACCAAGGAGACAAAGAAGACTAGAAGGAAGGTTTACAAGGAATACCTGGTCAAATGGAAAGGTCTACCTAAAGAGGATGCAACATGGATGTCATAAAATGATATTAAATAGCATGGAACTACTGTAGAAGACCTGATCTCAAAGAGGACTTGAGATCTTTTTCTTGCTTGGGAGTATGGTGCAAGAGGACCCATGGGTCTAAGGGACCTATAATAATTTTTCATGTTTTGTTTCTTGGTTTATGGATGGAATAAGGTCTTATGGACCATTTCAATGATTTCTAGTGGGTCTTCTAGGTTTTTGGTTGAGTTTTTGGTCTTGGTGACCAACTTCTTTGTACAACAAGGTCTCCATCCTCCTTTGTAAGTCTAGTACATCTTGGAAAAATAATGAAAGAAGATGCCTTGATGTATCTAGACACCTAAGGGATTCACCTTAACTTTTTACAAGGTTTTAAATTCTGTTGACACATTTTGGAAGGCTCTTTGTGGTTGAGTTGGTAGAAGTTGCTCACATTGCCTTAACTAGGCAATTAGAAGTCAAAGCATGAGATTAGTTATTTTCCAACGTATCTCTTTTGAAAAGACAGTTGCAACAAGTTGGAGGGAGTTTTTAAGACTTCAAATATGCCTCTCTTGGTCAAGGCAAGGTTGATGTTGATGTTTTGAAGAAGTTTCAATAAGAAGTTTGTTGTTCTTCCTATGTTTTTCTGAAGAATTTGTTGATCCTGTACTTGGTATGGATTGTATGTTCACTTTCATGCTACAAGCCCATAATGGTTGGATAGGTAATTGAATAATATTTCCTTTGGAATTGGAGTGGTGAGATTTCATTGAGTATCAAGGGAGATATTCCAATTTCTCTATCAGGTGGTCTAAAAACCCTTAAAATTAGGGTTTTGGGTGAAAAATGTATATTTCTTCCATTCCCACATTGTAAAATTGCTAAATCTCAGTGGGATGGAAGATATAAGGCTGTAATTTAATTTCCTCAATGTTTTGGAGAATGAAAGGCTCATTGTTGGAAGTTGTGCATGAATTTTGGCTTGATATCTCTATTTGGCAAGCATAATTGACAAGCAAAAAAAATGAGTTTTTTCTTGATTTTGAAGAATTTGTTTAAGAGGCACTTAGGAATGGTGGAAATAGGTGTGGAGAACCTGTAGGAGTCTGAATTTTGGCTTTGGAGTGTAGGGGAGAGCCTAGATATTCAAGACCTAGGTGTAGGTCTTTGAATTAGGCCTTTTGGAGTAGCGGTAGAAAGTGCCATTGTGAGTGATGTTTTGATAGTCAAGAGGAAGGGTTTTGGAACCTTGTAGGGGTCCATCTTAGGGGTTTGAATCCATAGGTTTGGTGTCTTAATAGTCTTCCTTGTGTTTTTTATTTTGACTGTCCTACCGGGCAAGGGCTGCAAGCCTTAAGAGAGAGTGAGGTCTAAGTCACCATAGTGATGGGTGTTTGTTGAAACCTAAATGCTAGAGAGTTGTTAAACCTTGTTTTGACTTAATGAGACATGATCCAAATGTTTTCAAGCTTTGTGAGTGGTCTGAGTTGTGAACCCTAGGTGTGTGGGGTTGATCTCTTAAAGAACAGTGGAGTTTAGGACTCCTCATGAGAATATTTGAGAGAAGCATTCAGTGGAGTGACTTTTCCATTTGTGATTGTGACTTTTCCTTCCCTGCCACTTTGCATCATTTCTAAATCTTATGCAGGCTATTTCCATGGTGTTTGTGGTGGTGGTAGGAGTATTTAAGGTTTGTAAGTACCTTATGCAATAAACCCTCCTTTGTAGGGCTTGATTTGTGCATAGAATAAGCTTAGTCAATAAACATGATGTGAGTAATGTCTTGGAAGTCAGATGAAATGATTGAGGTGTAAATGGTTGATTGTTGTATCTTGGTCTTAAGGAACTAGTTGGTAAAAGTGAAAATTTGGTAAGTTGTTTAAGGAATTGAAAGATTCAGAGCTCTTTATCAGGTTTTTGCTTTGAATTCAGATAAATTCATGATGAAAAAGGTGTGTTAGGATCTGATGGATATAGGTTGTAACATGAAAGATTGGTTTTTGGTTATTTTTCCTAGGTAGAGAAAATTGAGTGGAAGGGTACCTTGGTGAATGATGAAAGGTTGGATTGTTTAGTGACTCTAATTAGGTTTCTTGTGCACGGATCAGTCATTTTTGCTAATAAATAAGATGTTTGAAGCTTGAGGATGATAAGAAGAAGTATTGAAATGAGTTGGCTTGTTGTTGCCTTGTGGTTTGCAAATGAAACAATGTTATTTTTGATGAAAATAGAAAGAAATTTTAGTTGCTTATTCAATTTGATCTTCTCCTGATTCAATTGGGTCAGATGTTGGTACAGGAGCACCTAGGTCATCAAATACTTTTTAATTTTGCAAAAGGGATGAGTGTTCAAATTTGTATTTAGTCAATCACAAAAGGTCATGGAAAAGTGATGTAAAGCATGTTCAAGGTCATATGAGGTCTTATTTGAATCTATTTAAGGTTATGGGTAAGTTCTAGGTGGTTAAAGTGGGAAAATGCAAACAATGCAATAATGTAATATTGTTAAAAGTTGTTAAATTGACAAAAACAAGGAAATCAAGCATATTAAGGGTTAAAAGGGGTAGTTTCAACCGATGGAAAAATAGTTATGGAAAAGGAAATATCTTTAAAAGGCATGTAAAGGTGAGAAAAAGAAAAAGTTTGTGTTCTTGTAATTAGATTTTGAAATAAAAATTCCCTATTTTTGAGTTTGCAACATTACTCTGGATTGTTTTGTTTTCTTGTGTTGGTAATTTAGGAACACCCAAAGTTAAATCATAGTTTAAATACATGTAAATAGGAGTTAGTTTCCAATTTCAAGAGTTGGACTTGGTTATTTTTAGGAAACAAAAGAATAAGAGGCAGTTTTCAGTGCCCGATAGAGTCCTTTTAGAAGCAAGTTTGAGAGTCCAATAGGGTTTTTCTTCACTACTCCACCAATGTAGGTCAAGTAAATTGGTGGAGTAGGTTAATGTTAGGATGTTTTGCATGTTTTGATGATTGTAAGTGCAGGGAAAAGCAAGAATACCATGGCAAAGTTGCTGCTACAATGGAAAATAGAGGATTTTCCTACACAAAGTGATGCTACAGTCATGGGTCATGAATAAATAAAGCTTGTAGAGGCTTGGAAATGATTTAGAAGGTCTTGGCAGACATAAAAATCATGTTCCAGGTGGTGGCCAGAGAAATAGAGGTTTGCAAGAGTATTTTTCACAAAACCCTCCTTGATTTGTGCTTTTACACCCTATAAACGAGGGTTTATTGGATTAGAACATTTTAATGGTTTTCAATCCCTATAAATGGTGAAATCTTGAGTTATAAGACATTCTTGAAGACTGTTTTGAGGTCTTGAGTGATTTGGAATGGTTTTGAAGGGGTCTCCTTTGTAAAACAAGCCTAATCTACTAGCCTTTCTTCAGAGGACAGTCTGAAATTTGATGATTTTCTTTATGTCAAATGTCTAAGAAATTTGATATGTTGTGATGTGCTAGAAAGTGTTTCTAAATGTGCATTGAGTTTTTCAATAAGCTTTGAGATAGGAATGTAACTACCCAATTCAATGGTTGACAAACCTACTAGAGGAATATGATATTGCCAAATCAAAACAAAGATGTTTGTTTAAATAGTGGAAAGGATGATATTGAGTGCTTGGTTACTATCAATATAATGATATGATTGATGTTACTAAATTTGGTTAAGGTGTATAAGACAGGTTTGGTGACTTTGATGGTTGGATGGGTGAGTATTATGAAGCCTTTTGAGCAAATTGGTGATTAACCATAAGATGATAATCAAGATTCTATTGTAGTAGGAGTTTTTAACCTGTAAATAGACTACTGCAGTCAAAATATGGTGAATACAATGCCTGATAATGGACTGATAATAGTGAGGTATGGTTTAGTTGATTTGTTGCTTTGGTGAATAAATGAAAGATGAATTGTTCAAGTGTCAATAATCAGGTTTATGTTGTTTTTATGGTGGTTGAGAATGATGTGAATCTAATTGATTAAGTCAAAGTTTTATTTAATATGGTTTTTTCTTTGAATGAGTCAATTGGAATACTGATTAGTGGAATGATGAATGATGGCCTATGGAATGGCTAAGAGAATTTGAGTGGATTTTGGTTGAATGAAAAGTAGATTTCTAATGAAATTATATTTTATCTTCTCCTAATTCTATTTGGGATTGAAATACCTTGAAGAAATTATGTTGATGGTGTTTGTTGGATGCTCTACATTAAATGTACTATGATGATTAAGTGTTTTGATATGATGCTCTACATCACTAACTACCTTGTCTATGCTATTGCTTACTATTATGGTTTCATAGATTTTTTCCAAGCATCCATAGTTTGTCGTGATGGTGAACTTTTGCAAGCACATGCCTCCATGTGAAGTAATTACATCGTGTTGCTTATGTTGACTTTCTAAACAACTATATTGTACAGTTGAAATTTTGTCATCTATCAACATCTAGCTATTAGTTATGGAATTTGAAGTAATGCTTTGAGTTTGAATGATGTGTAATGCAACGTAACCAGCAATATGAATATAAACTACACAAATCTATTAAGTAGAATTCATTAGTTAAGTTCTCTTTATTCTATTACCTTTGTGTATGTTTGAGTGAATCCACTGGCACTAGGAGGTGTTTGCTTGAAACCGCCAATATTAGCTTGTTCAACATCCAAAATCACATGTATTAAAATACCGTTTGTAAAACAATGCTATTAACATGTAATAAATTTATATATGTTTACTAGTTACATACCCCACTGATAGGTGTACTGCATAAATAAGTAGGTGGAGGACTGATGTATCCAGTCTCAACACTGTGACCCTACAGTTTTATTAAAATAATAAAACTAAATTAGTTAATCATGCATTTTAGAATCGAAATTTAATAAATTAAATTCAATGAACATGTTGAATTTTACCCGACTATCAATGCCATATGCACAATGCAAAATTTCAGCCATCCTCTCAATCCCCGTAGCAACATACTGATCCTATGTAGCAGCATACAGATCCTGCATAGCAACATAAAGATCCTCCGTAGCAGCCTCCTAAGTGTCGGTGGGTCATATGAACAAGTCACCCTGCAAGATTGACACACATGTGTTCGAAGGCCACCACCCGAAGACTCCCCTAGATGGCACTATACAATAGGGCTAGTATGATGGATGACACTTCAGGTCAAAGTGTTGATCGCCTGTAATGTCTCTACATTGGCACTCTCCTTCGCAATGATAGGCATAACAATTTGCTCACAAGGCAGCCTAGTGAGAGGTCGTCTCCCTTGCCATGCAGGATCCGACTATGCACCAGACCTATCTTGAGCCGACCCCGCACCTCTCCCCTAGAACTCCCTCATATCAAAATAATTTGGGATTTGGTTCAATACGAACTCACTGTATAGTTTCCTAAGAAAATATTGGGGGACTTCACAATTGTTGCACGGTGGGTAATCAAAGACCAAGTACCACCTATCATGGTTCCTAATCTCTTGGTGGTGGCACCAATGAATAGGAAACCTCTTCACATTGAGGCTAAGATTTTGATTTTTCTAGGGTCAGTGAATAAAGAGCACAAATCACCTTTAGTAATTTTTAAATCTTTTACTTGTTTATATGATAGTTTATCTGCATAATATGCCCTAGCTTTGCCTCCTATCTTGCCATCCCATTATTTGTTGGGTTATTGAATCTACATTTTTTAACATCTCTTTCATTGAATTTTCTAGTGTCATTATTTCTCCGGTTGAAGCATTTGGATCACTCAACCTACTGATAAGATCCTCAATTTGTTTTTTGTTGTTTTCAATTTCACTCCTCAAATTTTGTTGAGTGCCAGGAGGGTGTTGAGTGATTGGTGGGGGAGGTTGATTTTGTTTAGGATTTTGTTGAGGAGGATTTGCTTGTTCGTCTTCTTGAGGATTTTCAGGATTATTTGCATCTCCTACAAATTAAAAAAAAACAATCAAATCTAACCTAAAACAAACAAAATCAACTTGAAACTAAGAAATTCAAAACAAATAGCAAACAATACTTACCTCCTGCACCTCTTCGTCATTGTGGTGCCATCTTTGCAAATGAAAAGCAACTATTGTTGATGAATTTTGTATAATTCCTCCTAGAATGCAAGTGTGAAAATGAGGGTTTTGGCCATGGGAAGAGCAGAAAAATAGACAAGAGAAAATGAATAGCTTTCACTTCTTTTTTTTGCTTTTAAAATGACATAACGCAAGCACGTTATAACGCGCTCATGTTATGTCATTTTCAATATTTTTTTGAAGTTTTCCACAAAAGTGTAACCCAACTTCATGCACCCGCCCAGATGTCTATTAACAACAAGATCGATTTAAATAAAGAAACTATTCTATAAAAAATAGGAGATGCATTGTAAGATCTAACAGTAAGAAATTACTCAGAAGAATACAACGCTACTTCTAAGAACAAACACAAGTGCTAATGCAAAGTCCAAACAAGAATTTTTTTTATTACTAACTTATCAAATTCTAACATCAAAACATCATAACTTGACTTCAAAGTAAATGAAAATTTCTACAATATAAGTTTGACATTGACTCCTCTTAGAAACTTATGTGTTCAAAACACTTATTTATAAGTTCCCACCTTTGCATAAAATAAAAATTCATTATGATATTTATTTTCAAGGTCATGCATTGCAATCTTCTTAATTATCTCAATAAGGTCCTACTATAATGAAATAGGTAAAATTTATTGTGATCATCTTTAGCATAATGACTTTCAATCAACTTATATTTGATGAGGAATTGGAATCTTAAATTGGAATTTAAAAGGGTGCTTTCAAATGTTTAAATTACTGTTTCTTATTGTGTAAATCCTAGTTTAAGTCCCCAAAGTGACATTTCAACATTAGTGATGCATGGATCTACATTGTAACCTACAAGATTGATCTAGTGAACTCTATTTTGTGGGACCCATTTCACTTCTATCTTTAATATCTTCTAACATGTAAGAATTAGTGATATTAAAAGCATCTTGAATAGATAATTTCATTCAAGGATCTTTTCCCCTAAGTCATTTTCCTTTATTAGATTAGCTCTATGTTCATGATTAAATATTGAGGACAACAGTATTAGGTATACATATATCTTAGATAAATTTGATATAAATCAAGGAACAACCAAATTTGTTACATGTTTTTTTTAAAGTTTGATAATTCATGAATATCTCGATCTATTTATACATCACAAGATCTCAATCACTTTAGAAGAATTGCATTTTTATTTGGATAGTACCCTCTTATATAAAGAAGTTGTCTTCATAATTAAGATAGTATCATATCAACTAATTTTCGTATGGATTTGTATCTATTTTGAGAAAAAATTATTACCATGCTTGATATGCCTATTTAAAATTGACATTATGATTTCTTAAATTGTGGTCCCATTACCCACAGGTCCTAAAATTGTTTTCACATCATACAATTTGGAAAATATCATCTTGCATTAGTTAAGATAACAAAATTTTTGTTCTCTTAGCCTTAGACATGGGGACATGCCAAATTTTTACAAGGGGAGAAACCACCTCTATTTTTTGAAAATACTCATTACTCTTTCATGGTTGGAAAAAGGTTATTTGTAGTTATGCCATATAGGTGGGTTAGATTGACGAAATATATTAAAATTTCCATTTGATGGTCTTCATTTGAATAGTATGTAATTTTAACAATATTAAAAGATGTAGTGAAGGCTTTGACTTGTCCTCAAAATTTATAATTCAATTATAGATATCTCAAGACTAATCACATATTAGATAATGGTGTCATAGGAAAATTGAATTTAAATATTGGACTACCTTTGTGGATAAAAATGGGAAGTCCAACAAAAGGATTCTATATGGTTTCTTGGGATCACTATTATAGAGTTTTTTTTAAAGAATATCCTACATTAACAAAAATATAATGGCATAAATTTTTGAGTTCTTTTTGTTGCTTCCTTATAAAATAACAATGTCATTATCCATCATTTGGAGGTCCCAATGGCCTTGCTGAGTCCCATATCATAGAACATGAGTCTATGCAAATCATCATTGTTAAAGTCAAATCATCATTTTAATTAAACCAATCTTTTCTTGTGTTAACATGAAGGAAATATTAGACCTAATGTTTCTCTATGGAAGTACTCAATGCATCATAATAGTTTACTATCATTAGTAAGATACCTATAAATATAACCATGTTTTATTCTATTGTATCTTGTTATTGGACTTGATCAACCCAATAACTTTGTGCATATGTTAAAAGATATGAACTCTTTTTAGGGGAACTTTTTATTTGTTTTCCATTCAATTATACTTGACATATAAGAAAAGAGGATACTCATTTAGTCTGGAATGCATGATTATCATGTTAGAATATATTTTGAGTACTAGGTTATATAATTCAATAATGAGTAACTACATAGTATGGGATATGCATGTCATTCAACAAGTAAACATCATGTCAACACATGGTAATATTTTGTAAATTTACTATTGAAGATACACATAAGACATTAAAGCATCTATATTAAAGATAATGGGTTACATGAGAAAAAAATTAATAAATTTAAAATATATGTGAATAACATATAGAATAGCATTAGTTCTTTGATTATAAATTCCTTCAATATGTATGTATTTGCTGTCATAATTTTGACAAAAAAATGTCTCTCTTGTAATTACTTATTAATTTAAAATACAATTGAAAAAGGGAGAGATCTATGAATTAAAATAAGAAAAGGATATAGATGAAGTAAATATCTATATATAAAACACTATGAAGAATATAGATACTCAATATTAGTTTCTTCAATTATTGATTTTGTATTTCTTGAGTTGTGACACAGATGCATCTCATGCTATTGAGGAAAACAACTAATTTACAAGGGAAGAAATGTTATGTGACTTTTTCCCCAAGAGGAGAAATTTATAAAATAACCCTTTAGAATTAAAAGGGAGATAGAAAAATAAAGGATACTATGATCCTTTTGGTTAAAAAAGAGATTAATAAAGAATATGTATACTAACTCTTTAAAAGTGGGAAGAAATTGGTGTAATGGTTTGGAAACCACAACTTAAGGCTTATATAAAGCATTTATGTGAGACTTGGAAAGCCATGGAGATCACTTAAGGACATTTGGAGAACATTCCAGGAAGAACAAAGTGGTTGGTGAGCTATGGACATTAGAAGAAGGGGGCACATCGGGTGTGTGTGTCCAACCAAGTGTACAAAAGTGCACTCAGGATTGTCCTGGCTAGGGCTTGGGTATTGCACGGGTGTTGAGCATTGTTCCATTGGAACTAAAACTCATGTAGAGTAGCGAAGTACGCTTATTCCTCCTAGATTGCTTTAGGAAGAGCCGGTACCACTAAAATCTTCCTAGGGTGAGCGTGGCTTTTCCAAGTACTATTATTTAGAAAGTATTAAAACCATTGAACCTAAAATTTATTGAGAATATTAATTATAATGTGGTGAAATAGGGGTTCTACCTCTTTTAGGAGATGGAACACAAAAGGAAGGGTTTTAGGACCTTTCCACCTATTTCCTTCAAATTTCATTCAAGGAAACCTTAGAGATCTCAATCTAGGGATGGAATGAGGGAAAGAGATCTGCAATAAGGTGTCCCAGGGTGTGATTAAAGATAAAAAGGGGGTTCACCACCAAGAAAAGGCTTGGAAAGACAATAAATATAAATGATGTGCAAAACCTAACTATGCAACTAAAGATATGAAATTGAAAATTAGAAGAATGAACTAAGAAGGGATAGAGGTGCACCAAGAAAGTTGAAGTGGCTTGAAATAAGTTTTGCACTCCTAAAGTTATGACTGTTGAAGCACACTGGGACTCATATTCCAGTAGGGGCAATTTAGTACCAGTTTAGGGTTTCGAGCCGATCGGTATTTGGAACTGCTAAACCAAGATCTACTAAAAAAATTTAAAAAATAGGTATACTGGAACTCATACACCACAAGTGGCAATTTATTCCCACGATTTATTCCCAATATTAGGGTTGATCTGAAATTCCAATATCCTCTAGTAGTTTCTTGTAGCTTCTGTCCTATCAAATCTCCAAGTCTGAAACACTAAATTGCAACATGTAGCTGACTTTCCATGATCTTGCAATGTAGATGACAACTTTGACAAATTGACAACTTTTCTCCAATCTTTCTCTTCAATGGATCTTCAACCTAAATCACCTAGATCTAAAATCACACATAAAAGAGAGGAAATTTTTTTCTTTTGTTAGTGGATAGGGATTTTCCTTTGTCAAAACTCGTTTTGGTAATCAAATCTTGAAATGAAATGAAATAGAATGGAGGAATGATGAATGAACAAATAAGCTATGTTGCAACTCACCAAACCCTTGAACAAAAGGCTACAATATTGTATGTAATGGCTAGCATGAATGTGGATCTTGACTCTTGATTAAACGATATAGATCTTGACTTGAATTCTTACTTGAATCATAAGAACCTACATCACAAGTGTTAGCTCAAAAATAAACATGAAGCATGATGACTTTGACATGATGCTTGAATCTTGAATAATGCTCCAAAATGATTGATAATCACTCTTGAATGCTTTTGTAAACTCTCTTGATCACCAATTTTCTATAATGCTTGATCTCAAAAAGTGCTAGGAGAAAATATGTGAAATGACCTTGTATTTATACGTGTTTATGTCAAATTTCCCAAAATTACAACACTACAAGCTGACATCAGATCTAGGAGAATAAAATTCCACCAAGAATTTGAATTTAAAATAGGTCCGAGCTAAGTGAGACTCATATTCGATTTGGGGTCTATGAGTCCCAGTAGGCTAAGCTTGGGACACAAATTTCAAGAAAGGTTAAGTTTAATTCTAAATTCAGGACCATGCCCCGAAACCTAGGTGGGACCCATACACCCAAGGTGGTGTATGAGTCCTAGATCACTAAATTTGGGCCATATAATATAAAATATTTGAATTATTATTAGTCATTACATATGTGTCAAGATTATCCTCAGAAAGATGCATTAATTAAGTCTCATGGATGCAAAATAGGACCAAATAAAGCATAAAGAAGCTGAATTTTAGTAAGGAGGGCCAAAACAAGTGTGAACATGTAGAGGGATAGGTTTTCCTACAATACATTTATCCCCCACTTTAGTGAGAGGATGAACTTGTGTCAAACTCACACTAAAGTAGACAAACTCACCTGAAGAGGGCTCCAAGTGTACCAATGCTAGTAACACAAGATGACAATGACCAAGAGGGTTGTACAAGTCCCCAGGATCAAGATCCTATGAAAAACCAACATAGGAACAAAAGAACACATGTGGATAATGTAAGGAGCAACAACAAGGTAAAATCATACACTACCAAAGACATAAAGAAGAAAGAAAAAAAAACAAAAAAGGGGTGGATCAAGCTTCGACCGTTTGTCCTACATGTTGTGGATTAGATCTAAGTTGTTTGTCCAAAAATGTTTACAAGTGGAACATGATGCCCACTATGCAAACCAAATGCACACTCAAAAGGGCTAGTGGAACCTCAAGTCATCCACTATGTGAGCCCCCAATGAGACACATACACACATGGTCGGTGTGCGCTCACATAGACAAGCAAGTGGCTATGGAAATGCCACACCTAAGTTTTCCTCCCATATGTACAACCATACCAAAGCTATACTCCTGATAACTTTGATAAGGTTCCACACAACATGAACAACATGATTCATGAGACAAGCAAAGTTTTGTATTCTTGACACAGTCCATGAATGAACAAGATGGCACCACATGCAAGCAAAGTGTGTTATGCAAGGTGGCCATATAGCTAATATTGTAAATGCAAAAGTAGTATAAGGTACGTTCAAAGAAGTTTTCTTAGTTCATGTAAGGTCTTAACTTATGGAAAATTGTTCCTAATGTCTCCAAGAGAGGACCAATCAAAGAATAGAAGATTCACAACTTAAGGGATGCAATGTGTTGCATCAAGCCACTAAGAGGAATACAATATGCTAAGAAAGATCATGCTCTTGAAGGAAATCACACCCAATGTCACCACAAAGTGAAAAACACATTGCATGAAGTAAGAAGACTACACAATGAAACATGATTTGAAATTGAAATGCATAAGAATAATGCCAATATATGCCCCCACTTTAAAGAAACTGCTAAACACCATGTTGTGAGAAATTACTTTAAAGTAGAAAATGATAAATACTAACAATAAAGAGGACATGAGAGCTTATTTGGAAAGCCCTATGCCAAATCATATGTTTACAAATGAAGCTATGTCATGAAAAAGGGTTTCCCCCAAAATGAAATCCCAAAATCACATAAGGGATCCACAGATTCGGGGTTAGTATGCCTTTGCTACAATATTATTATAGAGCTTGAAATTTTCATCATTCCCCAAATACTCATGGAATAGGAAGAATGACACAAAGAGAGTGAAAACAAAGAAATTTTTTTGGGTCAACATGGAAGAGACCTAAATGTCTTGACGCCTTGCATCATCCCCAAAAGGAAAACACAAGAAAAATAAAAGATACAGAAAAGATTTTGGGTCAACATGGAAGAGACATAAATGTCTTGATGCCTTGCATCATTCCCAAAATGAAAACATAAGACAAAGAAAAGATAAAGGAAAAGCTTTTGGGTCAACATGGAAGAGACCTAAATGTCTCGATGTCTTGCCATCCCCAAAAGGAAAACAAAAGAAAAATAAAATATTAAAATATTACGACATGGGTGATCCCACAATACCGATTTACAATTTTTGGCCAAACTGGACATTGAACTGAATTTTTTTAACTAAATCTTCACTTTCAGGCACTTATAGCGGCTAAACTGTGAGGAATTTGAAGATGATACAAACTAGTGATTTGTGACATTTTTTCTATAGATTCTAAATAAAAAATTTTCAAAAGTTTTTGAATCAAATTTCACTTCTTTTTCCATCTCCTTTGAAAAATAGTTTTTAACAGTAAACACCATTTTTAAAGAGTGACATCACTGGATAACACATAATTTTTTTCTATGAAGGATAAAATTATAATTTTTTCAAATTTAGATTCACAACTATGATATCTAGTGCATGGAATTGGTTTCATAGCATTTCATTGAATATTATTTTCTTAATTAAGTTTCAAAGTCGAACCTTTTACAATTTAGACATGATTCATTAGCTAAAGCATAACTTTTTTGTATGTATTGAAATTCAATTTTTTTTTGTTGTTGGATCAAGGACATCAATATCTAGTGCATTGATATTTTCCAATTTTTTTTTTTGATAATCTACTATTTTTCCACATGTGTAGAACAGAGAGCTTGATTTTTAGTGAAAAACCTATGTTTAATCAAACTAAAAAATAAAATACATAATAAAACCAAAACACATTAAAATTATATTCAATGGATAGCTCGTTCTGAGGACTACCATCATCTAGATGGGTCTGTGAAGTATCCTCCATTTTCATCCTCAACCTAAGCTTCGAAGGGAAAATTTTTGCAAGAATTTGGTGCAAGAGGAGGAGAAGGGGGAAAAAGGGGGGTTCTAGTGAACCAAGGTTCGCTAGAACCCCCCTTCTAGTGAACCCCCCTTTAAATTCAATTAAAAAATAAAACCCATTAAAGGGAGGTTTGCTAGAAGGGGGGCATTATAGCGAACCCCCTAAAGTGTTTTCCATCCGAAAATGCATTTTTCCTTCCTTAATGGAATTGTAAACCAGTTTTGTGAGTTTACCCACATAGAGAAGAATGTAGGTACAAATAGAGGAATGTCACAAAGAGAGAGATACACCGAACAAAGTAGTACAAGGGATCACATTATGCACATGCAATCACATACATAAAAAAGAAAACAAGGCAAGAGACTAGTAAGGAACGTGCAAGTCAACCTATTAGTAGGTCATTTGCATCCCAATCTTGTTCATCATATATGTAAGGTGGAAAACTAGCCAAAGGGACCACGACAAGTGCTGAACTAGGATCATCACCAAGTTCAACACTCTTCCTAGGAGAATTATCATTTAAGCTCATCAAAGAGGAAAACAATGTATTCAATTCATTATGCACTTGTTCATCAATCTTAGCAACCTCATAATCGTCATCCAATTTAATCACAATGGGAGTTCAAATGATAATGTCCAAAGAAGCATTTAACTCTTGTTGTGGTTGCAATATAGGATCTTTATGTTGTGTCGAAGAGGGAGACTCAATGTGTATTGCTTTAGTCAAGTTTGGATGTTGATTTTCTTTGATGTTTTCTTTTTTTAACCTTTGAGCAAGAGAATGACGTCTATGCCTACACTCTCTAGAATTTCTATTTATTTTAGTACATTTTCAAGTTGTGTTTGTGTAGGAGCAGATTTATCAACCATAGGTTTCTTTTCTTCCCTACGGGGAGGAACGAAAGGAACCATGGGATGTTGTTCAACCATTTTCTCTCTAGCCTTTTAAACTTGTTTTTTCTTAGGAGGCATGATGGGATTGTTTTGGTTGTCTCTCGATCATTTATAGGAGATAGGAAAAGGGTTTGTCTTAGGTTGGTCTTGGTTACTTGGAATATCTTTTGGTTCAATCATAGTTTTGTCAAGGATAGGTGGCTCATTCATAGGTTGAGGCATGTTTCTAAGGGATAATTGCACTATGCATGTTGCCTTGAACTTTTGATAGGATTTGAAAAATAATTCCTCACAAGGTTTAGTAGATTCCATGGGCTCGGGTCAAAAGAAATCCACTAAAAAGTTCCCTCAAGAAGACAAAGGATTAAAGACACTATGGTGCACAGTAAAGATATCATTGTCAAAGGGAAAATTTAAGCATTTATGCATGACCGATGTGACAACTTCCATGGAGTGTAGCCATGGATAACCAACCTTCACATAGAATTGATTCAACATCGAGATGATGGAGAATGAGACATCTAATTGTTTTGGTCCAAATTTTAGAGGAAGGGTGATTGATCCCATTGTAGGGAAAGTGAAACTTTTATGTATTTTTACCCATGATTTCAATTTATCATACGTTTCTTGACAGATCTTATGCACAAGTAATAATTCTTCAGTGATCACATTCACTCCATATGCAGGATCAATTAATATCTCATTAGTGGGCTTGTCATTGATTCGATCGGCTATGTAAGAGGACCGTTAGGTGCATTTCTAATAATATCTTTAGATGAGAAAGCAATGTCAAGAGGATTTTTGGTTTGGCCCTTATGAGGTGTTTCAATCAATGCAATAAAACCTTTGATAGGATGTTGTTCATTAGTATCTATAGGACCTTTTTTATTAGTATCAATGTTGTCTTCATTCGTGTCAACATTCATCACATCTTTCTTCTTAGTTTCAATAGCTTTGACAAATGAAATATTATGATTAGGCATAGGGTTGGTAAAGATTTTCAAGTTTTGGTTGGGAGGGGGAAACAAACTTATTTCCTTGATCATTAACAACTCCAACTTGAAGTCGACCAGAATCAATGAGGTCTTGCACAAGATATTTAAGATGCTTACAATGTTCTATGTCGTGTCCATTTTTTCGGTCATAATGGTAGTAAGAATTCAATCTAAAGTTCAGAGGTAAAGGCTTATTAGGATTGGTAGTCTTAATGGGAGGCAAAGTGATCATTTTCTATTCTAGAAGTTGTGACATTGTGTTACATAAGGTATCAGATAAGGGAGTGAATTTCCTAGCCAGATTCCCAAATGTAAAAGGAATTGTTTTCTTTATAGAAGCAACTTGTGTATCAACATGTAGAGTTGGTTGAGGGGGACATAGTTGAAGGAATCATTTATTCTATTTCTTAAAGGGTTGATAATTATTTTGATTTGTGGATTCAGTCCTTTTAAGATGGCTAGAGATGGGTTTTGTTTCATGACTACTAATCGAGTTTTGATAATCATGAAGGGAAGTACACAAGTGTACAAAGGAAGGAAACTTCATCATGCCAAGCTTATATTGTATCTTAGTTTGCAAGTTCTCAATTAAAATTCGTTGAAGGTGAGGATTGGGAATCTTTACGTCGATTTGGGAATAAAGCGATTGGTAGTGTGAAATGAAGTTAGTAACTTTTTCATCATCCTTTAGCTTACAACTCATCAAATCGGCTAAGGTCATCTTAGGAGTCATATGAACTTGGAAATGGTTTATAAAGGCCTAAACAATTTTATTGAATGAATGAATTGAGTTTTTTTGTAATGAGGAAAACCATTATAAAGAGGTATCCTTCAAGGACCTAGGGAAAAGATTAGCCAAGAGCTTATCCTCAAGGACAAAATAACTACAGGAAGCATGAAGCATACACGTGAATACATGTAATACATGAAGTATACACAGGAAGCATGAGGCATACATGTGAATAGACATAATACATGAAGTATACATAGGAAGTATGAAGCATACACATGAATACATGAAGTATACATAGGAAGCATGAAGCATACATGTGAATACACATAATGCATGAACTATACATAGGAAGCATGAAGAATACACATGAATAGATATAATACATGAAGTATACACATGAAGCATGCTATTTTGTCTTATAATTTGGACTTGTTGAAGTCAAAATATTATCTTTTGATTCATAGCATCCACTATTGGGGTTTCAAATGGTAGATGTCTTCCAAGAATTATATCATAAACTTCTAGAGGTATGAGGTCATGCATGTACAAATATCTTGCTCATTTTTAGTTGCATACTTGAAAGTGCATTTTATAATTACATGAATTTCCTTACCATGCTACAATGAACCTAGAGAGTATGGGCTTAGTTGTTTAGTGGTAGAGAGACCTGGGTGTTAGATTACATCATGCATTATTATATTCATATGATTGATGATGTCATGTGGAAGAGATATATTCCTTGAAATTATTAGTGGTCACAACACAATTGTTATGGCATTGCACCTCTTGATTAGTATCCTCAATAGAGTTAGTTTCATTTTGAGAGTCGATATGATAATCATGTCATTGTATATCACCTTGTTATAGTTTCTTACCCTTGTCTCAACCTAGAGAGGATAATGGTATTAGGGTTTTAGGTGCATGATTTGTAGTATGTTGACTACTATTACATGAAAGAATGTTGCTTCTTTATGAGAGGCTTGTAGCTATTTTCCTATATGGATTATTCTTATGTGGGGAATTTTTTCCTAATATTTTCCTTAGCCTCAATCTTTGGTGCATTGCATAATGTTTTTCTCAAGATTTTTAATGTTAATAACTCTATTTTAACAAATATAGAAGGTTCACTAGTGCTTTTGAGAACTTGGAATTGAAAGGAAGAAAGGTATGCAAAACACTTCCTAAAATAATCTTAGAGGAGAATAATTTTCAAACTTTATATACTTACAATTATATAAAAGAAGAGTGTATGGAATATACTTAGATTTTAAATATTTGAAATAAAGGTCATGTAAAAATGTCTATTGAAGCATGGATTTATAATGCAAATATGGAAACCATCAATAGAAAAGATGTGTATTAACCAAATAGCCATAAAGGCTTACAATAATGTCATATAGGAATACAATTTCAAGTATATGCAATGCAAAATATATGTTGAAAAATACCATATAGGAATACAACAAAGGACCCCAATAAATAATCATCCTCCTCCAAGTGAAGAAAACAGATCATGGGTGGTCTTTGATTTTCGGGGGGATGGAGATGCGTATGATGGTGGTCTACTTTGAATACGAGGGCTAGTCATCCTATTTAATTCTTCATGGAGCCATATATATTACAATAAAAAGTATAGAAATTAATATATAGGAATTAAATTATAAAAAATAAAATATTTAACAAAATAATCACTTACTACTTCAAAATGATCTTTGTCCTTGTCCACAACAATGACTGTTGGAAACAAGCAACACTGAGAGGGGGGTGGGGTGAATCAGTGTTGTGCAAAAATTCAACTTTATTATTTTGTTATTTAACTTGCTTAACCATTCAACAAAAGTGACATGCATCAACAGAAAGGAAATAATCACAACACCACAACATCAAAATTTTTACATGGAAACCCTCTCAGGGGAAAAACCACGGTGGATGCCCAATCCACAATATAATATGAGTATACCCAAAATGAGAAGTATAAAATGGGAATGCACTTGCATTCAGGCTCACTGCCTAGAGCTCACTGCTCAAAAGGAATGGGCTTATTGCCCTACAATGATTTGGAGTAGATCCAAAATAATGAATTGATGAAATAGCATGGACACAATGCTTGATTACAATTCCAATTAAGCTCTTTAGATAATCTATTGTCCTTCTGACTGATTCAACAATTCTGCTATGCTCTGCACAACTCGCACTACAAAAATATTAACAAAAATTGTGAAACTGTGCATAATCACCTAATCGCTCTTCTTGATGATCACAACACACCAGAAAAATTATTTTCCACATAACAAAAGATATATTGAATCTCTTATATATATATGCATTTAGAAATAAAATCGCTATAGGTCAATCTTGATAAGAATTGAGAATATTATCAACTGTCGGCCCAAAATTATAATTGGATTTTCAATGTGGATCTAACACCATTGGCTAGACTATAGCCGAGACCCATAATTAAATATTTGAACATAAAAAAATTTCAAATAATTTAGCTTTACACATCCACAATGTGTCACATTCACTGAGTCGGCTACAATGAACAAATAGATAGAAAACATCCTACCATACCTCCAAGCTCGTACAATGACTGATGGAACACCATAAGATTCAATAATAAGATAATACACATGTTCAACAAGTAATCACAGGGATCCACAACTCAAAACGATGATCCGATGAAGAAGACAGATTAACTGACTGACCAAATACCTTATTCTTAAGTATTCTGCCAGTAACAAAAAGTACTTCACTTTATCTACCGGTATGACTAGATGTTGATCTACGAACCATGGAGATGACTTCAGTTGCCATCAATGACAACACTAGAAGCTATATGCCAACAATCTCCCCCTTTGGCATTGATGGAAACACTTAGTGAAAATTGACTAAGTGTCAAAGCTGGTAAGTATACTGCCAAAATTTAGAATACTGATCCCCCTAAGAATGTCAAGGAATTTTTCACCGCACTCTCTCCCCCTTTGCATCAATGAAAAAATTGGGAAATCCAAAATTGCAAAACTGTTGGGACTTACAAAAAATTGAAGACGTCTGCAAAGCTATTATTTAGGCCACTTAAGTTGTATTCCCAGACACTTCTCAAACTCTCCAAAATGGTTATATGACCACAAAGCAGATATGCCAAAGTTTATGTTGCTTCGAGACTTATTGGATTAGGAGCGGTCATAACATCTTTAGCTTCTTTCAAAGCATTTACCATCATCTCAATATTTGGACTTATCATTCCCCTGAGTTCACATACTCTGCCAATAATCCTTTCATTTTCAAATTTTAGATTCTTTATTTGGTTGAAAAAAGACATCACTTGACTTTCTTGACTACAAACACTGCTAGCTAATGGGTCAAAGGTATTGGAAATAGTGACCAATTGTTGTTCAATTTCTTTCACCTTCTTCTCATTTGCTTTAGTAAATTTTGACAACACCAAACAAGATTTGTACACTTTTCCTCCTTCAGACATAGAACTTTGAATATTTTTTATGTAGGTACATAGTAGAGCTTTGTCTTGTGAAATCAATTCATTTAGGCTACCAACTCTCTTTTCCTTGAACTCCTTTTTCACTTTAAACAAAGCAGATTTCTCAAAAGATTCAAAATAAGAATTTACAGAATTTATTACCTTATTTAACTCACCGGAGGAGGAACCTAATGGATCCACAACATAAGTAGGCATTAATTTCTGTAAAACTTCAGATGCAAACTTTAGCAGTTCACTATCCTCTATGTTAGATTTTAGTATCTTCTCACTTGCTTTGGCTTGAGCAATTTTAGTGACCTTCATCATCTAAATTGGAGATAGAGTAGATAGGTTTATTGAGTTTTCATCCAAATTAGGATCTGATTCTTCCTGTAGTTCTAATAGAGATTCCTTCACTTACTCTATTATGATTTCTTGATCCTTTTCCTTTTCAACCTTGGATTCTGATTCAGGATTGACTTTAGGAATTTCAACTTCTTCGGTATGCACCTCTTTTTCCTTAGCTAGCACCTCAATAGGAGCCTTAGTTGCCATAGGCGACTCTATATTTTCCTCATTAGAAGTCAGAATATCCTCAAATCCTAGAGGATTAGATACATTTATGTTCTCCTCATTCACATTCTCTTCTTCTAATTCATTTACCTCCACATTCACTTCCTCATTTCCTTGAGCATTTTTAGTATTGATTTCCTCAATGTTAATTTTTCCCCTTGACAAAAATTCTTCCAAAATTTCCTTAGTTTCACTGACAACAGCGTCAGTTTCACCAATCATGAATTTATTTACCCTTGTTTTTCTCCTAAATTCCTTTTTAGCTTTCTTAAGGAATAAATCCATTTCTTCAATTGACATTTCCAAGCACAAATCGACAAGAACTCTCTTCCTCAAATTTTCTTCTTCTGATAAGGCATTCAACCTCCTAGACTCCAAAGAATTATATAGATGTGCAGGAAAACTAGACATGATTTCAATAAGGACTTTATTGAAAACATTCATATGTTTTATTGTTGCTTCTTCAAAAAATTTCTTACCAGATTCATCAAAGGTCTCATACCAATCATAGAATGGCTTGAGATTTCCATCTTTTACGGCTACATCCTCAACTTCCTCAATAGACATACTAGGCTTGTCAATATTGGCTTTTTTCCTTGCTTCTTCTCCTTTGCTAGAAAATTTTCTCTTATTCAATTTGACAGCCTGTGTACTAGTAGCCTTTATCTCTCTTAATACTTCTTCTGAATGAGTTTCTTCCTCTTCATTAGCAGACACAACTTTGTAAGATCTAGTGTTTTTATTCTTCTTCCTTTTTCTAGAAGCCTCGGCTTGATTTGATTGAGTTGTGGGGGAACTTCTAGTGTGAGCAAGAGATGTTCCCGGATTGGCTGATTCTGCCTCTTCTTTCTTCTTAGCTGATTCAACTTCATCTCTTTTCCTTCTCACTTCTTTCAATTTTTGCACATGAATGCCCGTACTTTCTGCAAAAGCCTCTGTCTCTTTTCTTACCCTTATGATTATCTTGGGCTTTTTCAATTCTAATGAACCTATAAGCTTTTCTTTGCATAAGTACCAAAACCTATAAACATTTCTTTGCATAAGTACCAAACCTTTCTTCCCCCTGATCTAGTGGTGAATTCAACAAGTGTTCAACATACATCCTCAGAATGTTCTCATCTACTTCATAACCCATAGGCATGATCCAAAAAATTCTAGGATCAACAACTTCCATATGGAACTAGTCAATGTTTACCATGAAGCAAATAGTTTCTATGTACTATTCCACTATTGAAGCAGGAATTCTTTCTTTGGCATGCATCAAATTCTGAAAACTTTTAAAGTATCCCCACAAGATTGTATTGCAGGTTTGACGATCACCCAGTTCACATAACTTATTCCATATATGAATAGCTACCAGCATATCATTACACCATTGAACTTTACCAAGTCCCGATATCTCACTCGAGAAGTAGAAAAACAAACATATCAGTAGGTTACCGTATTTGAATATGTTCTTCTTATCCTTCTTAATTTTACCCAAATTCTCCAAT
The DNA here is from genome assembly GCA_007258455.2 of Sequoia sempervirens. Taxonomy (NCBI): domain Eukaryota; kingdom Viridiplantae; phylum Streptophyta; class Pinopsida; order Cupressales; family Cupressaceae; genus Sequoia; species Sequoia sempervirens. The sequence goes on from VDFB02058242.1 coordinate 58,330,150, forward strand.
AACTAGCTTCTGAGTAGCTCACATAAATCATAGTCTGCATTTTGTTTGACCATTTCATATGCCACATAGATAGTTATGCCGGATACTTAATTCTTTGGGATTGAGTGATAAATCTTATAGCTGATAACCATTGATGCAAAATTTACATCCACTGTGGCAATATTGTCTATCGTCATTTCTCTTATGTCCCATTTCGAGCCTGTTGCATTAGTAACCTTATCATTCTTTACAGATTTCAAAACTAGAAGCTTACCAGTGGAATTTAATCCAGTAACTGCACATATAGCTTCTTTTGTGATTTTGAATGGAACATCCAACCACATGAATTCATCATGGACATGAGTCAACAAATATTGAACCCACTCATCTTCTTCAAATACGAGGAATTTCACAAATTGCATTAATTTCTTATCTACTAGGGTTTTGAATTCCAGTTTCATAGTATAGTCTTCTTGAATTATATGATGAGAGTACAAATTCATCAAATGAGAGGTTCCTAAATCTTCAATGTTTGCATGCAGATAAGCCCTAATATCTTCAATATGTAGAACTCCGTATGACACCAGTGAAAATGCACCTAAGGGTTATGTATCTACAGACTTATACAGATGCCATTTGAACTTTGGACACAACCTATCATTAACTTCGACTACCAAAGGAGTAGACATGATTGTAATCACACAAATTTATAGGTTTTCAATAAGTACCTTTCAAGGACAAAGATGAAATTTGATTGCATATTCTCCTTTATGCTTCAATCTCTCCACAAATTCGCAATGATCACTTCAGAGCTCTCTAAACTGCTTTTCTCTAAATGCAATATGACAAATGAGGGTTGAATCCATTCCTTTTATTGTCCACATACCTAAATTCTTTATTTTGCAATAAATTCCCTTTCCCTAATTCATCTGATTTCCTTCCTTTTAGGTACCGAGCTAGATGACTCTTATGTGGATCTACAATATGCTTCACTAATTCTTCTAACTAGTCGAACAACATCTGAAAAGAATCAACTCTCCTACTGGACATACTCGGATTCCAGTATCACTCACTTGCTAGAGGGGGTTTAAGAGTTTTTCTTGATAGCTCCCCCTAAGCCAGAGACCTAAAATTAATTCCCTGAGTAATTACTAGAAGTTGCTTCTAGTGCAGGTCCATTTCCTTCTACAAAGGGATTCTTCTTTACCCATTTCTTCTGCATTTGTTTGCATGTTCTAATTTATCAAACCTCTTCTATTCCAATAGAATCTAGCAATGTGGCCAAATTTGTTGCAATTGTAGCACACAACACTTCTCTATCCAGACCAACTGTTCCACTGACTTTGACTTGATCTGCATTGATTAGCAATATGTCCAAGTCTATTGCATGCATAGCATCTAACATCTCTATGAAATTTATTCATCACAATTTTGCATTCACTTGATTTGTGACCATACTTATAGTAGTTAAAATACTGACCTGAGAATGATGGTCTAGTTGTATTCACCCTACTTCTACATTGAGAAGCCATATAACCAAATTTGTTGTAGACATAACAATACCCATTAATTCTTTGAGAATTTGGTTTCCATACTAGATTTTTCTACCTCCTTCCATCTGTCTTCCTTGTCTGAATCCTCCTTGTCTAGAATTCCTTTTTCTAGAGTTCCTTTGTCCAGATCTGGAACTTTCCCCTTCTTCATAGCCAAGACCTCATCTGTCACCATTAGTCCTCTGTCCTTTGATGAATTCATCAAGTTTGGCTAAGCTTTCTTTGAATTTCTCTTTATACTCATTTGTAGTAGGAAGTTCATTTCTGAGATCATCAAGCTGCTTTTCAAGTACTTCATTGTTCTTGGATTTCTCCAATTCATTATCTAATTGGTGACATTGTTCAGACTTTTCTTTTAAGGACTATGCAAGCTTCTCTTCATTCTTTTTCTGTCCTCAATCTCCTTAGCCATTCTCATCATGATAGATTCCATCTCATGCTTCAAGACAACATTCTCTTTGGAAAAATTTCACATTCTTCTATTTTCTCTTTTAGAGCTAGACTGAGTTGTTCATCTTCCATGCTTTTGTTCTTTTGTTTGAGTTGACCACACAATTCCTTTCTTTTCTCCCTTGATTCATTGATTTTGTCTTTTAGTGACTGAATGAACTTTTTTGCATTCTCAAGATTTTCTTGCAGTTCCCGGTTCTCAAATTTTGACTGATCTAGATCATCAAGGGAAACCATAAGTTGTTGTTGAAGACTACTTGTATCCATTGAAAAACACCTTCCAAGATCTCCCCAAGCTATAATACTTTTTTCAAGGAACTAGATCTGATACCAATTGTTGGAAATAAGTAACACTGAGAGGGGGGGGATGAATCAATGTTGTGCAAAAATTCAACTTTATTATTCTGTTATTTAACTTGCTTAACCATTCAACAAAAGTGACATGCATCAATAGAAAGTAAATAATCACAACACCACAAAACCAAATTTTTTACGTGGAAACCCTCTTAGGGGAAAAACCACAGTGGATGCCCAATCCACAATATAATATGAGTATACCCAAAATGAGAAGTATAAAATGGGAATACATTTGCATTCAGGCTCACTGCCTAGAGCTTATTGCTCAAAAGGAATGGGATTACTACCCTATAAGGATTTGGAATAGATCCAAAAGAGTGAACTGATGAAATAACATCCATAATGCCTAATTACAGTTCCAATTAAGCTCTGTAGATAATCTGTTGTCCTTCTGATTGATTCAACAATTCTGCTCTGCTCTACACAACTCGCATTGCAAAAATATTAATGCACAAGTGAAACTGTGCATAATCACCTAATCACTCTTCCTAATGATCACAACAGACCACCACACTTCTTTTCCACATAACAAAATATATATCGAATCTCTTATATATATACGCATCTAGAAATAAAATCACTATAGGTCAATCTTGATAAGACTTGAGAATATTATCAATTGTCGGCCCAAAATTACAATTGGATTTTCAATGTGGATCTAACACCGTTGGCTAGACTATAGCTAAGACCCATAATTAAATATTTGAACATAAAAAAATTTCAAATAATTTCGCTTTACACATCCACAACGCGTCACATTCACTAAGTCGGCTACAATGAACAAATAGATAGAAAACATCCTATTGGACCTCCAAGCTCGTACAACGACTGATGCAACACCATAAGATTCAGTAATAAGATAACGTACATTCTCAACAAGCAATCACGGGGATCCAGAACTCAAAACAATGATCTAGTGAAGAAGACAGATTAACTGACTGATCAGATACCCTATTCTTAAGTATTCTGTCGGTAACACACAATACTTCACTTTATTTTCTGGTATGACTAGATGTTGATCTGCAGACCATGGAGATGACTTCAGTTACCATCAATGACAACACTAGAAGCCATATGCCAACAATGACATGCTCAAGTGGTGGCATTCCAAAGTTCTATAGAAACCATCCAGATAGAAATTAAACTACAAATCAATAATCATTTGATTTTTCAATAATAAAGAGCTATAACAATGAATGTAATTTGAAATTTACTAATTTTCCTCATACCCCCATCAAAGGCATCGAGCTGTCTATTACAGTAGATGCACTATGCTCCATTACATATCAACATTGGGAGGAGTGTCTTCTTGTAACATTTGAAAATAAAACAAAATTATTCATAGATTATTGAAATGGTATGCTAGTGATGACACTTAGGAGGAAAAGAGTGAAATGGTATGCTACAAGCTAGTGATGCCACTAGCCTATATTTTTTGAGGTCAACAACATGAAAAAATAAAATTCATAGATTATGAAGTGCATAACAACCTAAAAACAAATTAATTAAAAAGTACAAAGAATACTTACAAACTATCTAGAACCTTCAAGTCATTAAACATTATTCAATTAAGAAATATAATGTATAATATATATTACCTGAGAAAAACTTCAATGTCCACCTCCATTGGGAGGTGTTGTCGTCGAAGCTCCAAGATTAACCTATTCAACATCCAAAATGAGATATATTAAGAATACCATTCATATAACAATGCTATTCACATGTAATATTTATAGTTATTTACTAGTTACATACCTTTGTAGTACATGTCATTGCATAATCGAGAGGTGGAGGACCACTAAAAATAGAATGAATGCTGACCATAAAATTTCATTATAATCATTAAATTAATTTAGTTAATCTTGAATTTCAAAAATGAAATATAATAAATTAAATTCAATGAACTTGCTAACATTTTCCTGGCTATAAGGTTGAATGCCTCATGAAGGATGGAATTTATCATCATCATCTAATTAGATGCAGACGTATCCTACACACCTACATCCTGACTATGCATGGGGTCATAACCACATGGTGTCCTAAAAATTATGAGGTGGAACTCTACTACCCAATGACTCACCCAACTCACCCTACATTATAGGACTGGCATGTTGTATGAGGCTTTGGGTAAGGGAACTAATCAATTGTAGTGTCTCGACCTCAACACTCCCCTTCACAACGGAAGGGATAGCCACATGCTCATATGCTAGTCTAGCAAGTTCTCGTCTCATTGGTCATTGCGGGTCAAGACATGCCCTCGCTCTGTCCTATGCAGAGCCCCCACCTCTACCCTGGAAGTCTCGCATATCAAAATAGTTTGGGATTTTATTGAGGAAAAAATGATAGTAGAGTTTCCTCAAAAAATATTGTGGCACCTCATTGTTGTTGCATGGAGGATGGTGAAAAACCATCCACCACCTCTACCAAGAATGGTTCTTTATCCCTTGGTGGTTGCACCAATGGATAGGGAACCTCTTGCTTGAAGGGTGTAAAGGTTGATTCATTCTAGGGTTTGTGAATAGGGAGCACAAGTCTAATTTTGTTAATTTTTTCATCTTTCACTTCTTTATAAGATAATTTATCTGCATAAAATTGTTTATACTCTCATCCCCTATCCAACCAACTAGTTATTTTTTTGCTAAATAAATCTACATTTGATAACATTGATTCAAGTGATTAGCAAGCATGGTTCTATGTGAGGTTGAGCTTGTAGGATCTTTCAACCTTGCAATTATATCCTCAATTTTTTTATTTTTTTCAATACTCCATTAATTTTTCTTTAGTTCTTGGAGGATATTGAGTCCAATTTTTGGAGTTGTTTTTTGGGCTTGTTCTTTGGTAGGGTTTTTGGGTTGAGGAGAATCAAGATTTTGAAGAGGAATTTTAGTAAGGTTTGGAGATCGTGCATTATCATTTCTTAAAAATTAAATGAATTTAAATAAAAAATATATTAAATCTACCTATTTAATTACAAATTCACACACAAAAAAAAAACTTACATCTTTGACCTCCCCAATATCGTGATGACATGTTCGCAAAGCTTCAATGAAGATTCAGTGAAGAAATAGTGAAGAATGAGCTATCTTATAACATGAGCGTGGTCTTGAGGGTTTGCAGGCCACAAACTAGTAGGAAAATGCAGAAATCAAAATGAATGAAAGTTGCTTTTTTTGTTTATATTGACTATAATGCACTTGCGTTATAACATGAGCACATTATGGCCTTGGTGTTACAAATCCTTAGGCTTAGGAACACCAAGCCATAATGTGAGTGCATTATAACATACTCATGTTATGAATTTTTTAAAATTTAATAGATGGTTGGCCACTTTTTGGCCCCCCATTTTTCTGCACCCACCCATATAATGTTGTATATTCTTCTAATATCTAAACCCCTTTTGAATCCCCACCTTTTAGGTTTGAAGGTGTTGTGGACAAAGAATTTAGAAATGGTGAAGGTGGTGATGACTAGGATAAAGTTGTATGTAAAAATATCCTTTCATGTTTGCATGGAATTTGAATCCTCATCCCCATTTAGGTTTAGAGGTGACATATGGAATAAGAACTTTGAGGTGGCTATGATTGGGAAAAGTGTCATTGGCAGAAATATTTTAATGATTGCTAGGAGATTGTTTTTTGATGATGGGGCCTCTCATCAATTGGTTCTAATAATTATCTTTGCTATTAAACATATATCTAATGGTTCCTCCCAAATATTTAAGAATGAGCTTTTGAAAATGACTAATGGCACAGGTTTGATTATAAATCCGCATGACAAATATTTTCTTAAGACTATGAATTTGTGAAGGTTGGATTTTTTATAAATTCGATGGTGCCAAATAATAAAGTTTATTCCTTTAGAACATGTATCTTCATTTATTTTCTTACTCTTGTAATAAATCCCCTTGCAAGGTGTGAATTACACCTATCTCTAGTAATTTCCATTTTAAATTAAGAAATTAAACTTTTTTCTTGCTTTGGAAATCATGTTTTTGATTAGGTGTAAACAGGTTTTGATGGGACCCAAAACCCAGTACATAACAGTTTTGAAGGGAACTGTCAACCTAACAAAGAAAAGCAAGCTGCAAATAAGATAAACCACAAACCAACAACAACCCAACAACAACCTCTAAAAGATAATCATGACTACATAGGCTACATCAAACAAACAAGCAAGGGCCTGGAACCCTTTTATAGCCTGGTTTTAACCAGGAACAGAAACCCTTAGATACACAAAGAATCTGCCTACATCTGCCAGGCATTAGCAAACCAGCTGCTCATAGATGACACCACTGAGCCAAGAAAGATAACCTGCTTAATGGTGTAGGAAACCATGAAACCCCTAAGAAAAAATACCATCAACTCCAACAATCCCACCTCGATAGGGGAGTTAGAGAGCACAACAGAACACTGGAGAGAAAGCCACCGCTCGAACCAGAAAGCGAACTCCAAATCCACCTCAAAAGGAGGGAGATCCCCTCTATTGGAGAGAATATCATGACCAACAAGTCCATTACCACCTAAAAACTCTAGCACCCTCAACCTCCACTTCCATAGGAGAAGCGTCCACCTCAAAAGGATCAACAACTGAGGAAGCCAGAGATAATCACCTCCCAACTCCACCTCCATAGGAGCTGAATCCACCTCCATAGGAGTTGAATCCACCTCCATAGGATCTGAGAAGAAGGTGAGTGAAACAATAATTAAAGTAGCCATACCACCCTTTGGAAAAACCAGGTAAGAGACCAACAATCGCAAACAATGGAACTCAAAAATAAACCACTAAGCCATAAGCTTAAACATTTAAGGGGGGTCAACTCGCAGGGACATAGAGAGAAACTTAGAATACCACCCAACTTGTAGCAATAAAGAAGAAGCTAGAGAAACCAAAGCATCCATGGATAACTCTAGTAGCAGAAACTCTTTTGAACCACTCTACTTCAGCACAAAGGTAGTATAGACAACCTCCAACTCCATGAATAACTAGGTCTTGAAAAAGGTCTTTGGAAACCTCCTAGCCGAGAAAACATAAACAAAGGACAAAAGACAAATAACCTCCAAAATAAATGCAAACCCCTTACACTTAGAGAACATAATAAAGTGAAAGGGGTACCAAACAACCCAAACTCTAAGGGGATAACCTTTACCCTCTAGACAAACACTACTAGCAAAAAAAAGTAGGGCTACCTCCAAAACAAAGACCAACCCACACAACAGAGCCTAGCAGATTTTAAACACCTTCAAAGATATAACCCTCATCAACCAAAAGGAGTCAAAACCATCTTCCAAAACCACCCAAATATCTTGAATCCCAATAGGGACCGCATAAACAACATAAAAGGCAAGGCAAGCAATGACCGAGCCCAAGAGAAAAAGCACCCCTGCAAAACAAGAGAGGAGATCCCAAACAATAGAAAGAGACACAAAGATCTAGGGAAAAACACAGAGCTCAGAAAGAGCAACAAAAAATCTCCAAAGAGAGAGGTAATCCCAATCATAAGAGGAACCACCTACCAAGGAAGAACCGCGCAGAAGGTATCACTCACCATAGCAGCCTTAAAGAAACAACCTCCCAAAGAGACAACACCAAAACATAGGAAACCACAAAGCCAACCCTCCACTGCCTCCATAGCCACATTTTCAAGAGAAAAAGGGGAACCAAACCCCACAACCTCAGGTAGAGAGGAGAGAATGGCAACCGACATGAAAACAAAGACCCAACAAGCCTCTGCCACACCCAAATCAACATCCGAGTCTTCATCTACATTCTCTCCATCCTCAGAGGATTTCAAAAAGCTGCTCCCACTTCCATTCCTACCCACTCTCGCTCCTCCTTCACCCATCATGGAGCTAAGTTATTAAATTGCTTTGGTAATCATGTTGGTATAGTGTTATCCTCAAAAAAAATAGTTTACAATGTTGCCACTTGGATATTTTTGCTGTGGGTGGTGATAGGGTTACAAATAAATTAGGCTTTTGTGATGAGTTAAAAAAGGATCCCCTTCTTTGGCACATATGTATGGAAGTCGGAATTACCCCATTCCTTGAATGCCTTAATGGGCATGATGAAAATTTGTCCATCTAATTTGTTAGTTCTTGTAATAAGTGTCGACTGAGGATGAGTGGTATTTCCTTTGAAATCATTGAGGAGGTTATCACCTAGGAAAATAACATTTCATGTAAAGGGAAAAAGCTGAAGGGACACAACAAAGTACTAGATAATGAAAGCATGGACCTCTTCTTCAAATAGGATGAGATTCTGGTGAAACTTTAGGGTGGGTTTGGTAGAGTGAAGCTTCCACAATCGTGAGGTAAGGTATGTAATCTACTTATGAAGTATGTTACACTAGAAGGAAGGTTCATGTGTTTTTACTTTACTATTTTCCCCTTTTAAACCACTTCAAAAATAAAACTCTCACCATATTTCCTTTGTATCGTCTATCCTTGCTAGATTCCTCTATGAAGGAAGCCATTGACTAGGCTACTAGAAACCTTGATAGACCCACTATCCCACTTCACCAAGGTCTTACTTTCCCCCTCTATCATTTCCACCTAGCCCTTTTCTCACAAAAACCTGTAAGGGTTTACCTAATTGAAGACTCCTCGCCTATTAGTCCCCTTGAAAAGAACAATTTTGATTCCTCCATGGGGAAATATATGACACCTCCCTACAAACGAAAGAATAAACTTTCTACCATACAAAATTCACCCTTGTTTCCTCCCTAGATGAGGCTAAACCTACCCCCAATCAAAATCCCCCAAAACCCCACTGTTCATCCCAAAAGATTGATATTGTGAGCCTTTGTGATCTACAAATTAGCCCTATAAAGAACCCTTCTTCAGGGAAGTGGGGCCATACAAGGACAACCAAAAATCCCATAAATAATTTAAAGAAAAAGAAAGTATTTGTCCAATTATTTATGGATGAAGCTAATACAAAAGGGAAGGAGGAGTATGTGAAAGATAACTCAGATGACAGGGAAGAGACTACTAAAATTGTGTCTAACACTATGACTGAGACAAAGGGCCCCAAGTTGAACATTAGGAAGTCTAATAGGCTTGCTATTTGCATGACCCCCAATTTCAATATTGATGAAATTTCTAATGACTATGGCTATGGAGGAGAAAGAGGAAGGAAAAAAACAAGGATGAAGATGATGATGAGGTGGATGTTGATAAAGAGTCCATGCTTATTCCCAAAGATGAATGTTCTCTTGAACTCAAAGAATTTTGACACCACCCCTTATGTTCAACCTGCTAAAGAAGATTGCTCCAAGTGCAATCCATTGTTGCTAAAGTTGTTTCCTTGGAGACTAAAGTTGAAGACCTCAAAGGGAAGATGAGAGTTATCTCTCACTTTGGTTTTAAAGTAATTCATCACTTGATGACCACTCTTTGTAACTTGCTAGATGAGAATCTCAAATTCCATGGAAGTAAGATGGGAGTTAGTGCTAGTGCTGACCATAAAGAACTTTTCAAGTTCCTCAAGGAGGATTGGTGTCAGATGTTTAGTTAGTCTCGTGCTCTATGTTTCTATTTTTTTTTGTTTAGTTTGAATTATTCCCTTTAAGTGTTGTTAATGTGATGTTTTTGAATTGTGGATCTTTTCTAATCTGACTTGAAGACCTTTTATGTTAAGGATTCAACAACCTTTTTGCTACTTATATTATCAAAAACATAAATTTATCTAAGACAAATATACTAATTTATTATTTTTAAATATAAAACTATATAATAATCAAACTCAAATTATTATATATAATTTATTCATTTATATAAACTCTAAATAATATATATAATCCCATTCTATTAAACTATTTAATAATTATTTTTTTTTTTCCAAGGAAAAAAAAGAATGAGAAACAAACAAGCTCACTCTATAGCTCAAAATTGACTTTGGACCTCCAATCTCCCATGCTTGTCACAGGACTGACTTGAAGGACTACTGTAGCAGCAGCTAAAAAGGAAAAAAATAGATACTTCCAAACACATATATTACAGTTTTAAGAACTTGCAACAAACCAACATAAAATCTAAAATCAGTGTTCCTAAAAAGACAAAAACTCTTGAGTTGGTTAAATCATTAAACATCATCAAGCAATTGTATTATGACACAAAGATCTTAATCACTATTAAAAAATAATATTATTATACAAATACAACCCATGCATAAAGCATTTAGAGAATAAAACAACTAAGTTTTCATACAAAAAGTATGTGAAAATTCATATAAAAAAAGATGCACATGTACAATCAAAAGAGCATGTTTTCTCCTACATAATTACATCCATTACATTAAATACTTTCAAATTAAATCATGATTTCTTATCATATTAAACATCCTTTGTATGTCTTGATCATTGAACGAGCTTAAAAATATCTATCATTTAACCAAATTCACACTTCATAATAATCTCACTTGTTCTTTACAACTCAAATTCTATCACATATATTTTATTTTATATTAATAGAAAGTGACACCTATTCATAAAATAAAAAGATCAAATCTATACATGTGAAAATACTTTTTCGTTGAAGCTACTGTTCCAAGTTTCCAACTATATAAAGCTATTAAAAAAATCGCCATCATTGAATACATACTTTGATTGAACTCCATAAGTATAGTGCTCCTGGATTATCCCTGACAAATCATGGAGACCCACATGGAGATCCACTTACTGGAGATTCCTTTAAAAAAAATATGAATAGAACCTTCACATTTATCCGAATAGGTTGGAAAACTTTTGTCCACTTACCTTTTTTCAAACTTCAGTTATCTAATTATTATATTGGTACAGAATCTCACATGATATTTTTGGATCTCATAAAAACATGGCAGCCAAGTTTTTAACTAAGATAACTCTACTTTTCATGGCTTCTACTTAGGCATGTAGAAACTCATTTCAAAGCCTCTGCATGTTATTAATATTGCCAAGAGACCCACAAGGGATTAAATAAATATCTTTTAGAAAAAAATAGGCCCACCATAGCTCCGAATGAGTTTAATCAAGCACAGTAATTAATGTGATCACATGAATATGGTCTGGTTAAATACAAATCATTATAATATCCCATACTAAATCCTTTTATACCCATATGAATAGCTGTCCTTTTTGTCTTAAATTGTCATGAAACTACTGTAATGATAACAGAAGTTCATTGAGCTTGAGATGAGCTGCTTGGCTTAACTTTATTGGATATATATTTGTGTTTCTGATAGGGAGAAGTCATGGCCAAGAATGTTTCTAATACTGAAATGGGTACTGTTAAAGAATCTGCTGGCTCTGTATCCAATCATGGCAATGGTTCTCACTTTCATATAGAAGAGCCCTCATCGGTGATGCAGGAGCAGCTGCAGGAGGACCAGCCAAAGAGTGCACACAGAATTGGTCATGGTGGGCATCATTACTAATATTGTGGTTTCTATAGGCCAAAATTGTCTTTTTGACCAAAAAAAAATCTGTGTAGTTGTATAGTAGATTGGTTAAGATCTGGATCTTTAGTTTGGAAATAAGGTATCTAAGTTTTGTTTGATTGTCTTATTCTGAGATTAATGATATCAAGTTTCCACAATCTATAGTGTAATTCTGTATTGTTTCTGGATTCGATTGCATAGAAAGTTTTTAACATCAACGTTTCGGATCACACTTTCTACACACTTTCTGTATTATTTCTGGATTGGATTGTGTGATCCGAAAGAATGCTAAAAAGTTTGTACACAATAGAATCCAGAAACAATACAGAATTATTCTGAGATTTCAAGAACTGCAAATTTGACTGATTTGTATTGCAAGGAGATGGTGTAAAAAGGAAAGAATTGTATAATCATATGTATTCATTTTATGTCTCTGAGAATTACTAATTCTATATTGGAAAACTGTGTTTTAGATCCATGGTACCAGTTGGGTCTTCTGCTTGCTGTGAGTTTCAACAATGGGTATATTCTGGGATTCTCAAATCTTATCATGAAGCCCTTGGGATGGGTGTGGGGGCCACTCTCCATGGCTGTTGTGGGTGTTATATCAGTCTATGCAAATTGGTTGCTTTCAAAGCTGCATATAATAGATGGAAGAAGATTCATTAGATACAGAGACCTCATGGGATTTGCTTTTGGTAAGTGTCACCGTGGGCACTTCAATAAGTTCAATCACTTGAATCTAAATTAGATGTTCAGTAGTCAATTTCAAATAGTTTTTTTTGAGAAATATATGCTTGGAATTTTGTATTGCAGGAAGGAAGATGTATTATATAACCTGGATTCTGCAGTTTCTTTTGTTCATTTTGGGAAATATGGGATTCCTTGTGCTCTCTGGAGGAGCTCTCAAGGTACTTTAGTAGCTTTTTTAATTGAATATAACTTACTTCTAGTATTACTGTTGGACTTAATCTTTCTTTTGTTTGCCTTATGGAATTACATTATTGAAAATCTTTTTTATTGCCATAAATCCCATTACAAATGTAGTAGCTGTATGGCTGTGTGGCCGCAGGCATTAGCTATTTTTTTCTCATGTTAATTAATAAACAAAGGCAGTAGGTATTATTAGAAGATTCCTGACGTATACACACAGGACTTTGACTCACTAACTATCATTCCAAATTGCTAGGGAGGGTTAGGTATCAGAATTTTTAATTGAGTTTTTTTTTTGGAATAATTTAATTATAAGTATTTCTATATTAAATTCAATGTCTTAGTTAATTTGTTATAGGTAGGAGAATTGATTTATTAGAGTATATTTATAAGTCAAAGTGTTTTTTGTTTTTTTTAAAGAAGTTGATAAAATTTTCTTTTAATTGAATTTTAAATACAAAATAGTTATATAATAAAACAGAATCAAAATATTAAAATATTTATTGTATATGTAATAATTTAATTTATTATATTTTTGAAAAGTAAAAACAAAACGAAAGAATTATCAAAATAATAAACAATGATATTTTTAAAAGAAAAAATAAAATTAATTGTAAAATAAAATAAAATTAATTCCACAATTTATGTTCACTTCTTAATAGATTTATGCAAGATATATATTCTAATAAATAAAATAATTCTAAGGTAAAATAAAGTAATCATTAAGTAAATAAAACTAGCACTTGCATCTAAAGGAGGTTCAAGGATTATGCCAACTATATGTATATTAATATGTTAGAGAGTGCATGTTTGTGCTACAAATTCTAGTTGCATGTGGCTGGATTACACAATTAACAAGAGCTGCAGAGCAACGAAGTTCCTGCCAGAAAGTTTTAGAATAATTTTGTTTGTATTTGTTGAGTTTGTTATCTTTTATGAACAATTGGTCAAGATTGTCACCTAAATTTAGGAATTTGATCATTGATAGAGTCAACTTTGTCTTTCATTAGAAAATGACCCTTAGAACAAAAGAATTTTGGTCACTTCAAAATTCTAAGATGCTCTAGTTGTGCTTTTAGGCCATGAAGAAAGCACAATTTACATGTTGTCAACATTATTTAAATATTTATGAGTTCAAATATTTCCTTAACCATTCAACATATATGATAAAAAATCCTCTTTAAAAAAACAACGATCTTTATAACTTTCATTGTACATAGAGTCATGTATAACCACCCTGCTTAAATGTTACAATTTTCTACACAAATGAAAATGAAAGCATATTCTCCTAAGTCCTCTTATAGATGCCTAATGTCAAAACTCAATAAGTTTAGAAACTGATGAGCAAAAATATGAATGGATTCCCTCTATCAATATTTATTGTTGCATCTTTCTAATTAATGTTGATCACTATTTTCTGTCAAGTATTAATTGAACCTCATTTAATATACCTGGATTACAAGCAAGAAACCACTAAAGGTTAGCATGGGAAACCAAGGCTTTCTAGCTGATCAATGGATTGTTTTTCAAGCTGGGGCCCAACCAGGTATTAAAGTGTGTGGTGTGGTAAGAGATTGGGAATGTACTTCAAGAGGCACATGAGAATCTTATTGGAGGTCATTGGAACTTCAAGTTCATGCCGGAACATGCAATGTACTCTTAGCAAGTCTATGGTGGCCTTGATGCCAAAGAATAGGTAACGAAATATTGAATTGGGAAACCATTAAAACAAGACTTTATGCCCCTTTGGTCATCCCAACCACAAGAAATATTTAAAATATTTGGCATATATTTGAGCCAAATCATGCAATGAGACTATAAATTAGTTTATCTAAGGGGTAGATGAATGAGGGTAGAATCAGGCTAGCTCAATATTTTTAGACTCTTATTATTTATTTTTCTTATATCAACGAAAACCAAACTTAATCAAATATAACTTGATTGGCTTTCTCCTGCCCTGAACTACCTTTCCCAACTCAAAAATCTTGATGATGCAAACCATTTCTTCAAGCTCCAACAAAATTCATGCAAATTGGATTGAAATTGATATATTCCTTGTCTCTAGTATCTAGAGATGTTAGTTTCTAGCATGCCAAAATCAAAAGCAAAGGAAAGAAGACACCCCACCCCCTTCTTGCCAATATTCATAAAGAAGACACCCCACCCTCTTCCCGCCAATATTCATGCATACTGAATTACACTACATCTTAGTTTGATAAATAGAAAATTTTCCCCTGAATCCCTAATTATAGCAATCACTCCTCACTTCCCAAAAAGTATTCCCTTCATAAAAACATATCCATTTGTTTACCACACCATCTATAGTTAGTTTCACAAAAGTATAGACATGCTGAATTGGGAGGAAGCAGACAATTTTCAAACCTACTTATAATCTTCATTTATATTCATGCAAATTTTTGGGAGGAAGCAAACAATTTTCAAACCTACTTCTAATCTTCCTTTCTATTCATGCAAATTTATACTATGAAGTCAGAGAGCAAAAAAACCACCAATCCTAACTCATTGGGCCTAGCCAATGTATGAAGAAAAAAATTAAGATTTTTAAAAATTTATTTAAAAGAAACATAGATTTTTTTTTCCTACCATCTTTCTAATATCATACATGGGTGGAAAAGGATAAAAAGGGAAAAGGCATGATTCATCCATCCTACTAGTCAATTGATGATAAGCCACTATCTACTACCAAAATGTAAAGAGAATTTAAGAAAAAAACTATTTTAATTATTAACCACCAAATTTAAACAATGAAAATAAAAGCCATGATTCTCATCCATTATTCCACCTTTGAAACAAAAAGAATGGAAATGACAACAAAAAATCAATTAAATTTTAAAGAACTCAAAGTAAAAAAAAGCTTCTATGCAAAAAAAGGAATGATGTCAAAATAAGTAAAAAGGTTTGAAGTAAATTAAATTTCCCTTTAAAATAATAAATTAAGAATTTAGATAAAAGCCTTATCATGCTAAAAAAAACCTTTTGAAAATCACAAATTAAGAATTTAAATAGAAGTTTATATTAAAATTTCAAAAAAGAAATTTAAAATAATAACTAGAAAAAATCATAAGTTTATAATTGTAATAGAAAATAAGGAAAAAAAATTGGTTGTTTTTTTAAGAAATATTTGATAATAGACCAATAAACTTTAGAATGATACTTAAATTAAATGGATAAGGAAAAAGATTTAGTTAATTTTTTCATTATTTAGACATAGATTTTATTTATCTAGATGCAAAAGTATATTAGTTAAAATTTTATTTTATAAAGGGATTTATTATTTATTGACAAAGTAAATAGATTTAGTAAATTTATTTTTTAAATAAAATAGATCAAACTAATTTAGCATTTAATTTAGTATTAGCAAAAATAATATAGTTTAATTATTAAAATAATCAAATTATTATAAAAGTAATTATATTAAAACTATCTAGAAATTAATTATTTTCATATTGTATTTTTTTAAAAGAAAATTAGTTTAGTTCAATTTATCAAATTTCAAAAGATATTAGTATTAATTGATTTTATATTATAAAAATAGATTTCAAGAAATATATTTTAATTTATCAAAGGCAAATGAAAATTAATATAACCAAAAATTTCTTAAAAAATATAGTTTGAATGTATAGATAAATTTATTTAACAAAAAAATAATCTTCAAAAAATTAGCATAGTTGAATTTATTAATATCAATAATTAACAAGGTTTGTATTGCATAAACAAATTGAATAATTAACCTATATAATTTAAATTACATAGAATATTTAAGAAATTAGTATAGGGGAATATATAAATTACATAGAATATAAAAAAAATTAGTATAGGGGAATTTATTAGCATTTAGACTTAGTTAAATTTAGATTACAAATGTAAATAGAATAGTTAAGTTAAAAGTAATTTTAATTTTCTCCTACCCTTTCCATCTCCCACTATAATCGCAACTTTGATAATGGATCCAGGAAAATCGCCCTTATCGCTCAAAAGTTTTGAGCCAATAATATTCAAGAGAAATAATTTTGAAAATTAGAAAAGTTAAAAAACATGCATTTAACTTTAGAAAAAAAATTAAATATAATGTATAAAGGAAAATAATCAATTTTGATTGGTTGAAGTTCAAAACATTAATAACTAGTTAAAGAAGAGGCATGCCTATAGTTCCTTGGCAGGAACTAATAATAAATGTTAAACAATGGAATGAAATAAACTTAGACAAAAATCTGCATTTTTTCCTTAAAGTAATTAAGTATTATCTTATTATAAAATATTTGCAATAGAATTAAAACATAAACAATGCAAATGAAAAAATAAAGTTGCCATCAAATTGACAAAAATACTGCAAATGGAAATAGAATGTTCTCAATAGTGGTTTTCATGCATGAGATTTGTTTCGTGCTAAAATATCACAATATACATGTAGGCTATCAGCTAAAAATAATTTAATAATATATATAATTTTTATCTTAAATATATTTATCTAAATAATAGCTATTTACACATCAAGTAAATAAAATTTATGATCTATTTTTTACTAGATTTGTGACATAAGTACTTCAACAATGATATGTTTCAAACTTTAATTATTAAGTTTTAATATTTTCAAATATTAAATATTTATGGAAAATAATGAAGAATGTTAAAAAGAAATTGAATGATTTTATAATAGATATCTTAACTACATCTATATCTAAGAAACAGGAGATATAATTTTCAATTATTTTATTTTTAATATATACAAAATTTTAGTTTCTATGTACACAATGATGACATGATATTTTGCCATTAAAACATCTCTCAATATAATTATATAAAAAAATAAAGAAAAAAATTCATTAAAAAATACATTGATTCATCTTCTCTAATATTATTAAGAAACCATCATGCAAAATTAATGATTACTTCTATTTCTTGTTGACATAAATTTATATGAAGACACTTTAATAATTATTTTATTGAAATTAAATCTCTTTTATAAATAGTTTGATCTAACATAATTCATTTTAGAAAAGAAAATTAAAGGTTAAAAAAAAGTAGATTAATTAATTATAGCTGATTTTCACAATCCATAGATAATAGCGTTGAATTGCTACATCCAAAACCTTGATACAAAAAATACTTATACAATCGAAACAAAAAAAAAATCAGAAATAATTAGTAGATCATTATTCTCTTAAATTCTAAACATTTCTTTGATTTGAAATTTCTTAACCATCACAACTATACTTTTCAAATTATTAATATTAAACTAGTGCTATTGTAGAGAATACATCATCACTATTAGAAGAAAGAGTGGATGGACATTAAATTTTCTATTTAAAGTTGGGAAAATGCATAAACAATATTTATGCCATCAATATAGACTTTAAGGTTAGTTATTTTGTTGTAGATCAAGCCACTTGCTATGATTCCTTTAATAAGGCTATTTTAGTGGTATATCCATGCTTTATATATTATAGGAGATTTGGTTTTTTTCTTTCTTTAATAAAAGGGGTAAAAACTTTATTGAAATCAAGAAGTTCACAGTACAAAGAGATCAAGATCCCAAGAATAAAAACACAAGAACACTCAGCCCAAACAAAACCACCACTCTCACAGCCATAAACACCTCAATCAGCCAAATCATCAGAAAGAACCCTCTCTAATTCAAGACGATAAACATGGGATAACTTCCCCTAGCCCTCAATCATCCAGTCATCATCTTGCTCCAAAGCCCACTTGGCCAAACAATTAGCCACCATATTCCATTCATGCGGGATGTGGGTAAAAGGCACCACCTCCAATGAAGAGGATGTCTATAGAATATGATGAACAACTAGAGAAAGTTGCCAATTAACATCAGTCAACTTTTTCTCATTCAAAAAATTAACAATAATTTGTGAATCAGATTCACAGATAATCTTATGCCAACACAAAGCACAAGCACACTCAATATCCCAGAGAATTGCCAGTGCCTCCATAAAGTTGTTAGAATGTTGTGCTTTATGAAAGGAGAAAAATAAAATAACTGAGCCAAAATAGTCTCTTCCAACTCCACCAATCCCAATAGGCCTAGAATTATCCCTGGAGGAACCATTCGTATGTATCTTCAAAGTATCCACCAGAGGAGGCATCCATCTACCAACCCTCTGAACCTTTTTTTATCCCGCTTACATCTTTTGACATAAGTAGAGCCTGAAGTCAAACCCTATAAGCCCATTCTATCCACAATCTTATTATCACTCCTTTCCAAAGGATACACTACTTCGCATTTAGCTTCCACCATCTCCTAGATCATATCAACAATTTTGTGCCAAACCTGTTGAACCATTAGCCTATCCCCATGAAAAATCCTATGATTCCTTTCTAGCCAAATC
Source organism: Sequoia sempervirens (assembly GCA_007258455.2). NCBI lineage: Eukaryota > Viridiplantae > Streptophyta > Pinopsida > Cupressales > Cupressaceae > Sequoia > Sequoia sempervirens. The sequence goes on from VDFB02058242.1 coordinate 58,349,201, forward strand.
TTCCAAAGAATAAAGGTAGGATCAATGCACCAAACAATCTAGAGGAAAGAAGCTTGGGAGGGAGGTCTACCCATACTACTCTAGAACTCAAGAAGGGAAGAAGCATGAACACAAGGATGTTTCCAAACATCCCACCAAAGATGTCAAAGCCACATAGAGAAAGAACAATGAAAAAACAAGTGGGTAGAATCCTCCTCACTGCAACCACATAGAACACAAACAAAATGGCCTTGGTATCCCCGCTTTCAAAGATTATCCCAAGTCATTGAACATTTATTCCAAGTCAGAGTCCACACAAAGCAATTACACTTTGGCAATGAGAACTTATTCCACACATTTTTCCACCAAGGAACCTCCACCCCACCAAACTTACGAGCTAGCAATACCTAATGCCCACTAGCCACAGTGAAAGCACCCTTAGGATCCAAACTCCAAGCTAGAATATCTTTAACTCCAAGAGAGTTGCAATGTCTACCAACAAAAAAATTATGAACATTAGCATAGTCCTCCTCTTAGCCAACAATAGGCTAGTCACAAGGATCCTTCCACCTAGCCACCTTTGTCTACCCACAAGGATAGGAAGACTTAAAATCAATCACCCTTAACCATCCAGCCTCCAAGAAGCACTAGCAAATATTGAAAAAATTAGGATACTGACACAAAATTGGGGTAAAACCATCCCCAGAATCAAACCAAAAGAGAGCCTCAGCCCCCCTATTACATATCCAGAACAATCCCTCCTTGATTAGCACAACCCATTTCTTAAGAGCATGCCAAATCATAGAACCTTTCCCAACTAGAGGGTAACAAGGAATCTCCTCCTTCAAAACCCCCAAAAGGTACTTGTGAGTTAAAATCCTGGCCCGAATATGATCCTATTATAAACAAGACCTCCAATAAAGCTTTGTAGCTAACACCAATCCATCCAAAGATGACTACCTCAATCCCAAACCCCCAAACTACTTTGAACTACACATAGTATCCCACTTAACAAGGCACCACTTAGAAGAAGAAAAACTACCTACCCATAAGAATTGTCTAGCTAAAGAATTCAGGTCCTTAACAAACCCAACCAGAGCTACCTAGAGCATCACCTATAGATGGGAAGAGAATGTACTATAGATTTAAGTAGTTGAACATGCCCAACAAAGGAGAACCATTTATGAGCCCAATGATTAAAACCTTCACATGAAACTTGTCCAAAATATCCTACCAAGATCCCTTAGAGAGAAGACTAGAAGAAATAGGAACGCCAAGATAGGCTAAAGGGATAGAACCAATCTGAAACCTCAAAATACGAGTAATCCTCTATTGAATAGGCTGTGGGGTATTGAAGAAAAAAATGGAAGATTTATCTTCATTAATCCTTTGACCAGAAGCAGCAAGATAAGTATCCAAGGCCTTGCTCAAATTAGTGGCTTCTCTGACCTTAGCCACACCCATCAAAGTAGTATCATCCAAAAATTGCAAGCGAGATTAAGGAGGAAAACCATTTCCCCAGCCCCAACCCTGAAGAATACCCAACTCCACATTACGCTTAAGCAATTGTCCCAAACCTTCAACAAGGATAATAAATAAATAAGGAGAAAGAGGATCCCCTTCGTGAAGGCCCCTAGAAGCATCAAAAAGAGAAGAATGTTTACCATTTATCAACATCAAATAGGAAGTGGGGGTAACAAAACTCATAACACATTGGACCTATTCCTCAAAAAAAACCAAATGCAATAATAATTTTATGCAAGAAGGACCACTTAACTCTATCATAGGCCTTTGCCATTTATCTAGTTTGACAAAAATAGACTTATCTTTGAAAGATGCCATAGAATGAATAGTATCAGTAGCAAAGGCCACTCCATCTAGAATTTTCTAATCTGCCAGGAAGCCACTTTGTTGCTTAGAGATAATCCATCTAAGCCATCACTTCAGCCTTTCAACTATTAGCTTGGAAATGATTTTATAAACCACATTACAGAGGGAAATAGGTCTAAATTGACTCAGCCGATCCACCCCCTCACATTTGGAATGAGATCAAGGAAGGTAGAGTTCAAATCCATCAACATCTGCTTAGTCCTCTGAGACTCACGAGCCAAGTCCAATAGGTCCAGCCTAATGATATCCCAAAATTCCTGAAAGAATTCAACTGGAAAGCTATCAAGGCTTGGGGCTTTCCTTTTCTTCATTTGAAAAATAATAGCCTCCAATTCATGCAATGAAATGTAGCCCAAAAGATGCTCATTCATCTCCCTAGTAACCAAGGAAGGAATACAAGACAAAATCTGGTTTTCTTCCACTAAAACATCTTACGAATCCTCACTAAATAAGGAAGCAAAGAACTGCAAAGCTTCTTTGAAAATATCATATGAAGTAGATAATTTTTTGCTCCTATCATTCACCAGAATAGGAATGGAGTTACCATGTCTCTTGGCTTTCATTAAATTGAAGAAGAAAGTAGTGTTTTTGTCCCCCTCTTGTAACCACTCAACACGATCCTTTTTCTTTCAATAGATTTCCTCACACAACTCGCACTCTTCTAAAGCTTTCAAAGCCCTTGCCTCTTCCCTGAGTAAATTTTTTGAAAGACCCATCTCCCTTATCTCCCAAGTAATGGCATCCAAGTCTCCTTGAACAACAATCTTAGCATGAAAAATATTTCCAAAACATTGCCTGCTTCACCATTTGAGTTGATACTTCACATATTGCAACATTTTAGCAAAAGAATACATTGCAGTGCCATGAGTGATTTTCCCCATCTGCCTCCATTCAACCACATACTCTTGCAAAGAAGGATCCCTTAACCACATAAGCTAGAAATAGAAATAGGGGAATAGAGTAACATGAGCTGAAGTAGTATATAATTTAATAGGCTAGTGATCTAAGCCCCTCCAGTCCAAAATCTTAGAACTAGTAGACCACGATCCACCAATCTAGAAACATGACACCAAGAACTAGTCAAGTCTCTCTTTAATACAATTCTCCCCCAACGTCCTATTGTTCCAAGTAAACTGACCATTTCTAGGCTTGATGTCAACAAGATTCAACGAAGAAATATTATCACAAAGTAGGAAAGTCGATGGCTCCAACCTCACAATACCACCCTTCTTCTCATCTAACTCAATAATGGCATTGAAATCACTAGCAATAATCCAAGGAAAAAGAGGAAAAAAGCTCCAAATAAAATTGATATGATACCACAAGTACTACTTACCAAGAAAATTAGTAGGCACATAAATGTTTGATAGAAGAATAGTTTCCTCATCTCCAAACTTGAAGGGACAACAGAGATAGATGACTTAGAGGACATCCACCAAAGAGGATGAATCTTTAGAGAGTTACATAAGCAAGCCACACCCCTATCATTACCATGAGCCCCAATACACTAACATTCACCCCATCTCCACATCTTTGACATCAAACCAACCATACTCTTAATAGATATCTTAGTTTCTTGTATAAAAAAAGCATAAGGAGAATGAGTTATCACCAAATCACGAACAACCTTTTGTCAAGGGCCATTGTTCAATCCCCTTAAATTCCATGAGAGGATAATCATTTTAGAGGGTTAGAAAAATGAGAGTCCAAAGTCTTAACAGATCTTGACTCCACCAGATTCTACCCCATTATCTTGATTTTCTCTAAGTCCTTCTTTCTCCTTGCCTTGGAGGACTTCTCAACAACCCCTTTTCTTTGATCTTTCTAAAGGAGTCCCAAAGAAGAAGAAGTCTTATTTCCTTTTACCGAATCAGATCCTTCTTTCACCAATGGATGATAAATATCCCCCTCACCCATCTTGACATTTGCAAGGGTCTCAGGCTTCCCTAAAACCACCATACTAAGATCAATTTCTATTTGCAAAACACCAACCTCTTGAGAATTATGAATGTTATTTGTAAAAAATCCCTCTTGAACCACATTCAGAGCACCTTGATCCAATTCCATCAAACCCAAGTTCACCTCCTACTAACTGAGATCATCCAGAACCTCAAAGCGATTAAAGGTGTCACCTTCCATTCGATCCTTGAAAGTCATTTTTTTACCATGATTTCTATTATGATTCTTAATAGGAATAAACCCCTCAACACCTATAACATCACCTAGAATGGGAGCCTTTCCTTTATCAACCTTAGGAGGATTGCGAGGAGGCTGAGTAGCTTAAGGATCAAGGGATTTGGCTTGAGGGCATCTACGTTGTAGATGTCCATATTCATGACAAAGATGACATCAAAAAGGAAATGTCTCATAATCAAGTTGTTGCACCCAAGAATACGACCTTGTACAAATTTCAAGAGAATTCAGGAGAGGGTGACTCAAATCAATCTCAACACAGATGCGAGAAAAAATCATAACTTTTCTATCCTGATTTTGTTGAGAAGGGCCCACTAGTTTCCCTAGGGTCAAAGCAACCATGTGAAAAATTTCATTACGCCAGCATTCCACTGGAAATTAGGGAAGATGCCACCAAACTGGTACTCAATTCAGAAGCTCCTTCAAGGGATTAAAGCTAGCATGCTAGGGTTTAATAAATAAACCAACTTGATTATGGAAGTAAGGCCCACCCTGAAAGACTCTATTGCGATCAGCCATGCAATTGAAAACCACCATGAAATAACTATTTTTCAACAACATTACTTCCATTTCACCCTTAGGAGAGCAATTCAAATGAGCCCATTTCTCCAAAAATTAGAGCGAAACTCGCATTCCCATAAATTTACAAATCAAAGCATGTTTTGAAAAGTAATCTATGTCCTTTGCAATTGATTCAGGTTAAATCATCAGCACCGACTTTTCCTTACTTCATTCCAGGAAACCATTAATATTTAAAATCCAATGTCCTCCCACTGGAACAAACTGACCACTCCCCAAATCATAGGAGAAAAAACTATTCTAAAAAACCCTTGTTGAGAAGGAAGAAGAATTTTCTCTAGCAATCAAACAAAAATTTAGAGGTTCTTTGGCTCTTGAAGCTTCTCCTAGATCCATTTCCAAGAGAGCTTAAAATCCACCCCCACCAAGCATACAGCCTGATCGATTGAAGGAAAATCTATGCCCAAAAATAGGGACATTGATACCCACCTGAGCAGCCAAAAAGAAGCAACACTCGACACACAGAAGGAAGAGAATGCAAAGAAATGAACAAAACCCTCCCCCCAATCACACCAAACACCCCCCACCATCAGAGTAGCTAGCAACAAGTACAATCTCTACCAGAGCAAAGGCATGCACTAGGAAGGAATGACATGCAATCGTAGCCCAGTTACAACTAAAATAAATATTAAGGTTTGGGCCTTGGTTGTTGGCACTACATGCAAGAAGCCCCACTAGTTCACCAAGGAACCTCTGTTAATACGAGGGTAAACAACAAACTCCATTGTTGACATGGTAGAGAGCGACCCTGTGAGGTTTGAACCTTGGTTGTTGGATCTACAGGCAAGAAGCCCCACCATTTCACCAAGGGGTCGCCCCTCTAGGAGATTCGGTTAGAAATAGACTTGAGAATTAGAATAGGAAGTGTAAAGATAGGGTGTTAGTGTTATGATTTAAAATAGTAATAGTTCTTTCTTAAGATATTATATGTTGTATTTTTTGTTAGAGGAATTTAATGTTGAGATTATATATTATAATTAAATTTAAATTTGATATAAATAGATGGTCATGTAGAAAAAATATTTTATAATTATAATTAAAAAATATTAAAGATACAATGAAATTTCATCAATATTTCAAGGTTTGATTTTTATTCTTGTTTGTAACATTTGAGTTATGATAGTTTCCTAAATCCTCTCTCTACTATCATATGTAACATATTCTATTTGAAATCTTTTATTTTTAAAATAAACTTATGCTTCCCATTATATGAAAATGGATAATTCTTTTGATTTAGATAGAGTAGTGTCTTGATCTTAAGAATATAGATAAGCTTATAGGGTCTTTAAAATACACATTGAAATGGAACTTGAGAATTAGAGGCCCCTTCTTTATATTATGAAGAGGAAAAAAATTATTTAGATATAGATTTATGAAAAGAAGAAAAAAAAATCTAATCCTAATAGTGGAAAACATGAGTTTAGAAAACATACACATACATAAATTAAATTTATTGAATGATTACGCTAAATCATCTCACAATATATAGTACTATTCTAGTGCTTCCTCATCTTAAGTCATGGAGAAAAGTTTAGTGATCACAACATCCTAAGAAAAAAATATCTATTGCTAGTGGAATACGGATTGACATGTGAATTGGAGTCATCCCTACCCTTAAAATTAGAAAATAATGGGATAAAGCTAAGTAATGAAATTGTATATGTGAATATATAGGATTATTCAAGTATTACAAATCCCATTAGTCAATTTTTTTGAACACACCCAGAGACTAAGAGGTGGGGTGAATTAGTCTATACAAAAAATCAAGCCCTTCTAAAACTTGAACTCACCACAATACAAAATTCAAACTCTTAAGCAAATCAATAAAAAGATATATCAGTTTAAATCCTCAAAAACTTCAACAATGAAAGATATAACAATTCTAACTCTAACCATATCAACAAAAATGATAAAAGATACAAGAAGACACATCCATAAGATGACACCAAATTTACATGGAAAACCCAATGAGGGAAAAACCATGGTGAGAGTTAACTCAAAATATAAAGGCTCACTACGAAAAAGGAATTGCAAACTAAGTCTCACTACCTTAGCACAAGATACAAAGGACTTACAAAACTAAAGAAAACACAACTTCAAAAGAAAGATAGAAGGACCTAATGAGATTCACTATCTCAAAGCAGGATACAAAGAATTAGAGAAAACAATATTTGTCAATATAACACTCTGCTCACTAAGGCGTTATAGCACATTTGATTCTATCTTTCACACTTTCATACTTCTTTTGTGAGGTCTTCAAATACAATCCACACTTTCTTGTTTGCACACTTGTACACTTATCCACCATGTTTCATTTGAAATGGTCTTGCATTTATATCCACCGCAACACTTGAAAACTTCAATTAGGTTGGCCAGGAAGAAGATAAATAATGAATTTAACAAGTTGTCCACCAAACCCTAATGCAATCCTATCCCAAAGATAGAGAGGAAAAAAAACTTAATACATCTTTCAATGCGATCCAAAACAATTCACATGCTGGCACACATTAATCTAAGTCAACAACAAGGAAACATGTAGATGAAGCATGAAGCACATAACTAGTCAACTCAAAAAAATTATTCCAATTAAATTTTCTCAAGGTGGTTCTAACCAAGATAGGTCAAGACCCAAATCTAACATAATACATCTTCAATTGTTAGCGTAGACTCCCAAGCACACAACACAAGTAAAAGAACAAGAACTGTCAGCCAGATATGCACAATTAACCTAGACAACCAACTCAAGGCACAATGTAGCACCAAAGGAGCCAATTAGCAACATGCAGGTCACATGGGGATGTTTCATGAACATCTAACTACATTTACAAAAATTTCTTTCATACTGTCATGCCATCAACAACAACCACAAACCAAACATGAGCAAAATACTTTATTTAGGAAGCACATGATACATAACTGGAGGATATAACATTAATAGATCAACTTTTGGATCACTTCAATACTTGAAATTAGAACTATGACACTACACAAATGTTGAGAACACATTCACCAATCCATAGAAGTAGAGACATTAATGCAGAGAAATGTGAAGCATTTTTTAGACCAGTACAAACAACCAACAACACTTCCAACCTTTTGCAATTCATAGAAATTTCCTCAACAACACCGGTGACCTTAAAAGATATCAGCGCAACATCCAAAAACACTAACTTTTAAGTCCCAAACTACAAGACCAAATATTCAATGACAAGGAAATGTGGAGCATTCTCCCAAGTAGACTTCAATGTAGCTTCCAAAAACATAACCACTTAAGTAACTTGTGGAGGCTAGAACTTTATTTCAAAAACACATGCTTCATTAGGAACATTAGGAGAGACCATAAGACATATTGTAGACATTCAACAAAATCTCTCCATTGTCAGCAATATTTTTAATGCTTCTAATCCTCATCTTAATATATCACTATGAAACCAACTCTACTGATAGAAATCCCACATAATACTTCTTAGATAAGACATGAAATCTAAGCATGAGCTTTAAAAAAAATTAGAGAAGGCATGTCATCCAACCATGAACTTCAACAACATCACCATACATCAATGTTAGCCCAATAATTAATTTTGACATCCAACCATGAACTTCAAAAATAAAATCCAACCATTATCAATAAAAGAAAAATTCCAAAATTCTCCCTTATATCATAGGTGCTAACAAAAATGATAATCACAAATAATTCACCAAGTGTTTTCATCAGCTACTGAGAACAAGCTCATCAACCACTACCAAACATATAAAAATCTTCATCGAGTATTGACATCAAAGACAACCAATAATCAGTGTTGACATCAATGATAACAATTGCCAAAAATCTCACACAAATCTCCTCAAGTGTTGACATTAATGACAACCACTACTAGATATCTCCCCCTTTGGCGTTGATGACAACACACACTTTCTCACTCTCCCCCTTTGATATCAAGGAAAAATGGCAACATATACATGCATGTAGAAGACAACAACACTTTATTTGACTTCAATAAAAAAGGGAAAACAATCTTCAATTGAAGCAACAACACATTCTACCCCTTTGAAAAACAACACTTCATCTTATACATGCACAATATCTACACATTTGTACTAAACTCCCCCTTACTACCATCTCCCCTTGAGGGGTAGCACACATCAATCTAGGAGAAAAGGATATGACATGAATTTTTTCCCCTAGATAGATGCACCATTTATGCATCTAGTTAGAACAAGGAGGGGCAATAACCCCTAACTTGTGTGAAAGATACTCAAACATATCTTTTGTAAGTTCCTTAGTGAAGATATCTAAAATATAATCCTTGGTAGACATATACTCCATTCAAACTTCATGCTCTACAACCTTCTCTCTCAAAAAGTGATACCATATAGATATGTGTTTAGTCCTCAAATGCATTACCAGATTCTTGGAAATATTAATTGCACTTGTATTGTTACATAGTATAGGAATAGGTTCATCATAAACCACCTTCACATCTTTCAAAGTCTACTTCATCCAAAGCACCTAGGTGCAATAAGATGCTACAACAATGTATTCAGCTTTTGTTGTGGATAAAGATATCGAGTCTTTATTTTTACTGAACCAAGAGACCAATTTTTCTCCCAAATAGAATGCACTTGGAAACTTGTATTTCTCCACTCATCCACATAACCAGCCCAATCAAAATTAGTATAGGAACTCAAATAAAAGTTTTCATTCATTTTATACCACAAGCCATAATTTGGAGTTTCCTTCAAATATTTAAATACTTTTCTCAACTTTTTCATGAGATTTCTTAGGATTGGCTTGAAAATTGGCAATCAAACATAAATCTTGAAATATATTGAGACATGTAGAATTTCCACATAGGCTCATATAGATAAATTTTTATATACACCAACCAACACAAGTACACAAAAATATGTTTTGCATATTAGATAGGAATCCAAAATTATCTGTAGCAAATTATGATTTGAAATTGTACTTAGATACCCCTAAACATTTGAAAAAACAAAGTAGTGCATGTATTTAACATAGTAGAATATGTCCAAAAGACTATATGAAAAAGATATTCTTTCTTGAGGAATGCAAAGCATTCCAACAAGCCTTCATCATCATTTTACTCTACTAGGGCACAAACACACTGTTACTTACAGCTGTTACATCAAAAGGTGTAAGACTTGAGAAATTGGATACAACACCTTCACATCTTGACCAAATTATCTTCTAGATCATAAGAAAACACCTTTTTCTGTGGAGAGTTGTTGACTGAAATACCATGACTCTACTAGAGTATGCACTCTGAATGCCTTGGAAAATTTTAGAAACTTATCTTTATGTACGGTACACCAAACTGGAATGAAATCAATTAGAACAAGTGTACCAACGTCCACACACCTTCTACCTCCACCGAAATCTTCAATAAAGATCCATTTATACCCAATAGATCTACACATCAACTGATTTGATTCAATTCTTCTTTCATGCTAAAGTCTCTAGCACCTTGTCCTTTTCAGGGGGGCTAAAATATTTTGCAAGTGAAATCTCACCCAAGATAATTCTCTATATTAGTTTATCTTAGAATCTTGTGTAGTTTGTACAAGTGTAGAATCATCCTTCCTCTCATGGTCTTCCTTCCAGACCTTTTCATTTCCCTTCTTTTTTTGATTGTTTCATCCCTTTTTTGATTCTAAATAGGTGGATTCACAAAACCACTACTGCAATGGTTTAACTTGTGTCCCATCTTATTGAATTTGTAGCACATAATGCTATTCTCTAGAAAAAATTTGTTCCTCTTTACCTTATATCTACACTCATTAGCCTTGTGACCATAGTTGTTGCAAGCATAAAAATATCCATGACATAAGGTAGTATTATTTCTTTGACGCTTAAATGATCTTTTGTAATCCATGTTATCATTTCTTCTTTGTCTAATTCTATAATAAATAGCCTTATGCCCAAATTTATTGCAACAAAAATAGTAACTTTGAAAGGATTGATTGAACTTGGTAGGGGAATGTTGTCTTGCATATGGAGGACTTCTAAATCCTTTTTACTTTTGGTCAAAATTGAATCCACCTTCTTTCTTATCATTTTGAGTAGTCTTTGCATCTTTGGACCTACTCTTCTTAGAGTCTTCAATGCAATATTCCTCCTTTTTTTTGGCCCTTCTAATTGATTTGGAGTTATCCTCGAGACCAAACTTCTCCCCTTTGTCAATTTGTTCTTTTCTCTTTTCAAGGCATTCCTCAAAGTGACAATTTCTTGCTCAAGTTTTAAGCATTCAACTATTTTGTCATTGAGCTTGGCATTCAATAAATTTTTAGTTCTCTTACCTTCTTCAATCTTTTCTTTTAAATTCGAGATCATACCTTCTACCTTTTTTAGTTTGATTTCACATTCTTTACCACCTTCTACTATGCATTTCAATTTGTTAGTTTATTCCTTATATTTTTCAAGAAAGCTCTCATATTTCTAATTTAGTTCCCTTGCTTCATTCAACTCTTCCAAATTAGACCAAATTTTTCCTTCAAAGCCTATTTCACAATCATCTGAATTGAAGTCCCAACCTTTAGGTTCCATTGATTCTAGATCTTGATCAAACGAAAACATATCTTCATCACTCAAGGACCTAGACTCCTTACATTTTTCAACATTACACTTTCTATCATTAGCATTAAAGGTCATAAAGAGGGTTTCATCATTTGAATCATTCTCCTCATCTTTTGAGGAACCGCTACTTTCCTCAAAATAGAGACCTTTTCTGACCTTATCTCTTTTTTTACCCTCGTCAAATTCTTTATAGGGGCATTTAGATGCAAATTGACCAATCCTTCTACAATTGAAACATTTGAAAGGAAACTTACAATTGTACTTGCTAGTTCTTTTCTTCAACCTTCTTACAAATTTTACTTCAACTTCATCAAAGTCATCTTTTTGATCAACAACTTCATCTTCAATTTTTTTGTTATATTTGAAAATAGCTTCCCCTTTTGGAACATCCTTGTTAAATTCTCTCATCTCGAAGGTAGTAAGAGCACCAAAAATTTCATCAATTGAATACTAATCCAAGTATTTAGACTCTTCAATGGAAGAAAATTTATAACTATAATATTTTAGGAGAAACCTTCTTCATAATTTCACTTTCTTTTACTTATCCACCAAGAACAAAGATGCTAGAGACAACTTCTGTTAGAAACCAAGATCTGAAATGCAAACCAGAAAAATCACCTTCCATAGAAGAGAAAAATAAAAAAGCAGAGATTGCATAAAGATGTCCAAATTGATATATTCAAAGTACAATAATTACAAGGGATAATTTTCTTTATAAAGGCAAAGATGCATAAACCTAATCTTATCTTGAGCAACAAGATAGCTCAACAAGATAAGGATGAAAACCTATAACTTAGGAATTAAATATGCTTAAGTAAACTTATGTAAAGTGTAATTAAATATTAATTACACCAAAATTCTTCTTAATTTCACTTTCTTTTACTTATCCACCAAGAATAGAGATGCTAGAGACAACTTCCTGTACCCAAAGAATATAACATGAAATTTCTTCATCTTCTATCATCTTTAGAGTCTCAAATATACTTATAAAGATCTGCATCTCAGCTTGCTTTAATTTTGTATCACCTTCATAGATGTTCCTAAGTTTTCTCGAGACATCTTTAGTAGAATTACAATTCATCACTTTCAAAAGCTTTGAATCAGCCAATCCACACAAGAGAGCATTCTTAGCTTTGGCATTACATTCATATAATTTGATTTCAACTAGATTTATTGGAGGAGTAGCAAGAGAAACATATCCATCATTGACTAATTTCCAAATACCATTTACCCTAGGGTGTTTAGTTCTCCTTCCATTCTTAATTTCTAGAAAGAATAATTAGTCCCATCAAACTTAGGACCCTTGTATGAACCATCATGTGTCATCCTAGATCTTTACCTCAAGTTGTTAAGCTTCTTTAGAGGAACTTGAATTTTATACGAATTATTGAACACATCTAGAGACTGAGAGGGTGTGTGAACCAATCTACATAAAAAATTAAGTGCTTCTAGAACTTGAACTCCTCAAGACAATACAAAATTCAAACTGTTAAGTAGATTTGTAGAAAGAAATAGCAGTGTAAATCCTCAACAACTTCAACAATGAAAGATATTGATATTCTAACTCTAACTAGATTAGTAACAATGATAAAAGAGACAAGAACACACATCCACAAGATAACACTAGATTTATGTGAAAAAACTAATGAGGGAAAAAACATGGTGAGAGTTAGCTCACAATATAAAAGAACATTGAAAAAAAGGACTTTCAAACTAAGGCTCACTACCTTAGTGTAAGATACAAAGGACTTGCAAAAATGAAGCAAACATAACTTCAAAAGTAAGATATAAGGACTTGATGCGATTCACTATCTTAGAGAAAGATACAAAGAATTGGAGAAATATTACAATGTTTATCAACATAACACTCTACTGACTGAGGCGTTATAGCACATCTGATTATATCTTTCACACTTTTACACTTCTTCTATGAGATCTTCAAACACAATCCACACTTTCTTGTTCACACACTTGTACACTTATCCTCATTGTTGCATTTGAAAGGATCTTACATTTATATCCACCAAAAAATTTCAAATTTTCAATTAGGTTGGCCAAGAAGAAAATAAACAATGAATTCAAAAATTCAACCACCAAAGCATAATATGGTCCTATCCCAAAGATAGAGAGGATAAAAAATAAACTTAATACATCTTTCAATGTGATCCAAAATAATTCACGCACTAGTGCACATCAATCTAAGTCATCATCAAGGAAATGTGTAGATGAAACATGAAGCACATAACCAATTGGCTCAAAAAACATTCTTCCAATTGAATTTCAATGCAGGAGCATCCAGGGGTACCAAGCAATCCTGCACACCCAAAAATCAATTTGTTTTTTTTTTCTTGATTTTTGGTGTGGTTGGTTTTGCAAGCATGTCATTTTCAACTCTTTCATATGGTAACCTTTTCCATGAATCAATAATATGCTTTGAATTTAAATTTTAATGATATTGAAAATGTTGCAAATTAAAAAAAATTATGCTCGGGATCCAAAGTCCCATGCCCAATGTAAATTAATTTTTATTCATTTGTAACTCCAAAGAATTTGAATTTGTCTTCCATTAGTGTTGGAATCTTCTAGGTGAAAGGATTGGAGGTAGTGGAGGTATAAGAATGAGATAATGGATGTAAATTTAGGAAAATATTGATAAAATTGTTAGAAAATAATAATTAAGGGGCTGAATGCATGAATTCCACACTCAAAATGGAGGAGGTAGAGGTTTGACTGGCATTTTGGGGGGAGGAAATTTGTTTGGGTCATGACTGTGAGATCCAATTTTAGTAAAAATGGAATAAATTTCTCATACAAAATTGAAATCAAGAATTTCAAAATGATTTGGTAAGCTAGAAATGAGATACATCAAACCCAGAAACCGTTTGAGGAAATTCAGAAAAATGAGGGAGAAAGTATAGATAGAATGTGACGGGTTTTAGAAGCTGAGACAAAAAGAAGAGGACAGTGTGGAGTTCAAGAGAAATGTGGAGAGATTTTGGAGGAAAAGTATGAAGAGATTTGGGATAGAAAGGAAGCTACAGGAAGATCTCATCAAGAAGATTTGAATCCTTGATGTATTGAGAAAGTTTTTTAATTATTTCTATGAGAGTGAAAGAAAATTTAGTTTTGAATTAATGATTTTTTCTCTTTGTTGGTCTTCATGATTGTATGAGTTTGTGTATGGATAATTGTTATTTGTTGCAATAGAGATATATTGCATTGTGTTTTGTGAGTAGCCATATTCCCTCTTCATTAGTGGTATTAGAGCAGGAGTTCCTGAGTGTGTAGGTAGAAGCGCCGATGTGAGGCAGTTTGCACCAAGACCTTGTGGTGATGTGTGTGTGATTTGTGTGTAGAAAAATCACCGAGTGTGAGATAATCTATGCCTAAGAGGTTGAAAATTGGGGGTGTGTGTCAAGTTTTTGATGAAATGTAAAAGAAAAAAGGAAACAAGTTTGTCATAGTTGTGTATATAGGTGAACATGAGGGAGAGAATACTACAAAAGTATGCTTGGAGGATAGCATGAAGAAAGATGAAAGTGTGAAGAAGAGCAGAGAAAATGAGTGTTGCAGCCTAAGAGAGAAGGATGATAATACAAAGATTTGTGGAGGTCCTATGTTTGATAGAAAACCTGATGAGGAAGATTCATTTCTTACAAAGGAGATCATGAAGATAGAGGAGATGTCTAGATCAAATGAGAACCTTGAGAAGAATGGAAGTGTAGACCTAACTTGAGAGAAATTACAGTAGATGATGATGAGGTAGAAGTTGCAGCAGAAAAGAAAGAGAATAATGAAGACATGTTTGTGGACATGAAGCATCAGATTAATGAAGAGGTAAATTTTTTATTTTTCTACTGTGTGATGAAATAGTTTATGTGAATTTTCATAAAGAGTTAGTGCAAGAGGATAGTAAGAGGGATTATGTAGTTGCAGATTGGTGTGTGGATGTAGCGTATTTATATGTAGAATCTATAAAGGATGCCACTAATGAGATTTGGTGGAAGTGGTAAGTTTGTGATGGGATAAAACCCACGAAAGAGGAGAAGAGGAAAGGAAGGATTCTTTGGAGGAGGATGGTGAATGTTCTAGCAAGATGTTGAAAGAAGAGAAAGAGGAAATTTTAGAAGAATAAGGAAGAACAGTGGATCCAAAGAAAACATATGGTATTCAAATATTCATGAGTTTTCAACTCATGGAACATTTCACTTATCTCGAGTGTCTGATGCAGGAGCATCTAGGGGTACCAAGCAATCCTACACACTCAAAAATAAATTTGTTTTATTTTCTTGATTTTTAGCATGTTGTTGGTTTTGCAGAAATGTCATTTTTAGCTCTTTCATATGGGATCCTTTTCCATGAATCAATAATATGCTTTGAATTTAAATTGTAATGATATTGCAAATACTGAAAATTATAAAAAAAATTATGCTTGGGAGCCAAAGTCCCATGCCCAATGTAAATTGATTTTTATTCATTTGTAACTAGACCAAGAATTTGAATTTGTTTGCCATTGGTGCTGGAATCTTCTAGGTGAAAGTGCTAGAGGTAGTGGAGGTGCAAGAATGAGGTAATTGATGTCAATTTAGGAAAATATTGAGAAAATTGTTAGAAAAGAATAATTAAGGGGTTGAAAGTATGAATCCCACGCCCAAAATGGAGGATGCAGAGATTTGATTAGCATTTTGGGGAGAGGAAGTTTGTCCAGGTTGTGACTGTGAGACCTAGTTAGAGTAAAAATAACATAACTTTATCGTACACAATCAAAATCAAGAATTTGAAAATGATCTAGAAAAATGGAAATGAGATGCACCAAACCCAGAAATTGATTATGGAGATTCAAAAAAATGAGGGAGCAAGGATAGAAAAAATGTGTTGGGTTTTAGAAGCTGAGACAAAAAGAAGAAGAGGACAATGTAGAGTTCAAGAGAAATGTGCAGAGATTTTGGAGGAAAGATATGAAGAGTTTTGGGGCAGTGAAAGGAAGCTACAAGAAGAGATTGTTGAGAACATTTGAATCCTTGATAATTTTTTTGAATTAATGGTTTTTTCTCTCTATTGGTCTTCATAATTGTATGAGTTTGTGTATGGAATGATTGTTATTTGTTGCAATAGAGATATATTGCATTGTCTTTTGTGAGAAGCAGTATTCCCTCTTCATAAAATTCACTCAAGACAGTTCTAACCAAGATAGGTCAAGATCCAAATCTAACATAACACATCTTCAATTATTGGCATAGACCCCCAAGCACATGACACAAGAAAAAGAACAAGACTTGTTAGCTAGATATCCACAAATAACCAAAAGAACCAGCTCCAGACACAATACAACACCAAAACAACCAATCAATAACATGCGGATCACATGGGGATGTTCCATGAACATCTAACTATATTTCCAAAAACTTCTTTTCATACTATCATTCCATCAATAGCCACCATAAACCAAACAAAAACATAATACTTTATTCAAGAAGCAAAAGATACATAACCAGATGATATAATATTAATAGATAAACTTGTTGATCACTTCAACACATAAAATTGGAACTAGGAAACTACACAAACATTGAGAACACATTCACCAAGCCACAAGAATAGAGACATTAATGTGGAGAAATGCGAAGAAGTTTTTGGACCAGTCTAGACAACCAACAACACTACCAGCCTTTTGTAATTTACAAAAATTTCCTCAACAACACTAGTGACTTGAAAAGATATGAGTGCAACATCCATAAAAAAACTAACTTTGAATCCCAAACCATAATACCAAATCTTCAACAACAGAGAAATGTGGAGCATTCTACCAAGCAAACTTCAATGCAACTTCTAGGAACAAAACCACTTAATCAACTTTGTAGAGGCCAAAAATTTCTTTCAAAAGCACATTCTTCATTAGGAACATCAAGAGAGAGCATAAGACATACTATAGACCTTCAGCAACATCTCTCCACTATTAGCAATACTTCTAATGCTTCTAATCCTCATCTGAGTATATTATTATGAAACCAACTCTATTGATATAAATCCTATGTAATACTTCTTAGATAAGGCATGACATCTAACCAATAACTTCAACAAACATTAGATAAGGAATTGCATCCAACCATGAACTTCACCAACATCACCATACATCAATGTTAGCCCAATATTGAATTTTGAAATCCAACAATGAACTTCAATGATGATATCCAAATATTATTAATCAAAGACAAATGACAACAATCTCCCTTACATTACAGGTGTTGACAACAATGACAGCTACAAAAAAATCACCAAGTGTTGTCATTGAATACTAACAACAAAATCATCAACAATTCCAAATATATAAAAAACTTCATCAAGTGTTGACATCAAATACAACCAACAATTAGTGTTGACATCATTGGCAACAACTACCAACAATCTCACACAAATCTCCTCAAGTGTTGACATCAATGACAATTGTTAGAGTAAAGGTTTTAACTTAATTATGCTAATTAAGTTACCTTTATTCCTCTCTTAAGATTTCACTTTAGTTTGCATATTGTGACATTTAATCATTATATTAATTATTAAATGTCTACCTATTAGGGTTACTTTTAGGTTTTACATGATCTCCTTTTAAAGATTGATCTTTGTAATTATTTCAATTTAGTCAATGCAATCTCTCTTGAAGCTTGTAGAGCACCTTTTCCTTTTGTCTCGAATGTCTTCTTTCTGTGATAGGTTATTTGCATGCAAGTGATCTTCGGGGTCTGTGAAGTTGGCCTTCTCAACTTCTACATGGTATCAGAGCTTCAAACGTGCTGCTTCCTGTTTGTGTTTTGAAGGATTTTTTGGAGCTTCAAGGGTTTGGGGTTTTCCTTTATTGATCTAGGAGGTGGGCATTTTCAGTGCATCTAGGGTCAAATCAGATCTCTCCATTGAATCCAAAGTTGCCAGAATAGTCAAGATCAATCTTTGTTTTGTCAAATTTGGCTTCCATTTGTAAGATTTGTGAGGGTTTGAAAAAAGGGCTTCTTTTGCTAGATCTAGAGGGTGCTCAATTTTTCAGATCATTTTGAGCCCAAATGGACCTCATCGTTGCGTCTGGAGTGGCCAAAAACCTAAAGATCGACTGTAAACTTGCTTATATTTGGTTCAGTTGATTTTTGAGGCAATTTTTTTTACTTGTACCGCCCTTGTACCATCCATGCACACAGTCCAAGGTAAAAAAATTCGTTAAAAAAATATTTATTTTTCTACAAAAAAAAATTGTGCAGTTTTTATTGTAAATTTTTTTTAAAAAAGCTTTGATCAAAAGTTTTTTGCTTTTTTTGAAAAATTGTTTTTTAAAACAAAAATAAAAGAAGGCAGGTATGCCTATGTAGGGTACTACGCCAGTTCATACCTGTCCAGACCTGCATAGGTCAGTACCTGTGTACCTTCCCATGTGGGGATTGGTAGGGGTGGGCCCACATGCCCCCCCACCCAAAGTTTTTTTCAAATTTTTTTTAATTAAAAAAAAATTATTTGTAAATTGTTTTTTTAAATGTTTTTTTAAAAACAAAAACATTTTTGTAATAAGCCTAGTTATGCATGTGTGCCGACAGCCATTTGGCTATCAAATTTAGGCCCATATTTTTGTTGTGATGGTCGTATGACCGTCAAATTTAATCCAGCACTAGTTTTTTTCCCCTTTGGATTTGTTTTCTTCAAGAGGCCATAACTTGGGCATACGATATCATTTTTTGGAAAACGAGATATCGTCAAAAAGATGATTCTGTCAAATTTCTATTGGTATGGGTATCATCACTTCATTTTTCTATTGGTTCATTCTATAGCTAGTTGAGTTCAAAGGAGCTATTTTTAGTCCCAAGCCTGTAACTTTTGACCAATTTCTCCATTTTTCACGATCTTAGTGGTGTTGGAACCGTATTTTAGAGCTCTTTAGTTCCATCCATGCAATTTTTCCAAATTTCACTCTAGGTATATTTTATTCAGTTTTATGTGTTTTCACACTCTAGGGAATTACTTGGACATATTCGCTCTTGGGAACTTCTTGTTTGCATGGGATGCTTCATTTTTGGCTATTCTTCATGAATTTCCAGTCTTGTGTCTTTTTATGACATTTTGAGTATCATTTGTAAGCAATCTTCTATGTAAATGCACTGAGATAAAGTGCCACACTATTGTACATGTATTTTGGGGATTTTCCACATAAGGTTGTGCCATATTTTGTACTCGCACTATATTATAAAGTGACATGGGGGGGTTGTGTAGTACCTTTTGTTTTTTCCATCATACCTTTGTCTGGTGAGTGTCCCTCCACGATGATAGTGGATCCATATGATTCCAACCTCATGTATGTGTTCTTTGTTTTGCACACCACTTTTTCAGTTGCAAGTGATTTCTTGTGCACTTTCAGATGTTGTTTCTTCTCTTTCATGCACTAAAGGGTGTTACACAACATTTCAATGGATCTATCAAGCTTTCCTTGTCAACATTATTGGGGGGTATTATACTGTTCATGCTAATGCTTCCTTGGTTTCACTTTGAAAGGAATCTTCCATTCTTAGTTGATCAATTTTTTTTAAACTATTGGTACTTGTTCCATCTATATCTTTGTTCCATGTGTTTTACTTTGTTTGCCATATAATTTGAGTAGTGTCATTGGGGGCACTCATGCAGGTTGTTGTCTTCTTGATTCTAATCATCCTATCTTTAGAGGAGGTTCTTTAGCACCATAGCAGTCATCTTTTGATAGTTGTTTGCAACTTCTTCTACTCCGGTGAGGTTCTTCGTGTCTTGTGCATCTCTTTTTGGAGTAGAGTTTTTCCCTTGAGGTTTTCTCTATTTCTCCACTTTACATAGATTTGGTTGTATTCTAGTACCTCATCAAGCCTAGTTGTTGGGACCCTTGTTCGCTTTCATGCATTGTAGTTACCTTTGCTTTCTTGCACATGTTTGTACCTTCACTTTTGCTCATCGTAAGGGGGGTGTTAGAGTAAAGGTTTTAACTTAATTATGCTAATTAAGTTACCTTTATTCCTCTCTTAAGATTTCACTTTAGTTTGCATATTGTGGCATTTAATAATTATATTAATTATTAAATATCTACCTATTAGGGTTACTTTTAGGTTTTGCATGATCTCCTTTTAAGGATTGATCTTTGTAATTATTTCAATTTAGTCAATGCAATATCTCTTGAAGCTTGCAGAGCACCCTTGCTTTTTTGTCTCCATCTCTTCCTTTTGTGACAGGTTATTTGCATGCAGGTGGTCTTTGGGGTCTGTGAAGTTGGCTTTCTCAACTTCTACAACAACCACTGCCAATAGAATTTTTATTAGCAATTATATGTGGTCTTGGGGAGGAGTGATATTTTAAATTATTACCCTTAAAGGTGCTTCATATTAAGGAAAAGTGTTTCGCCAATAAGAAAAGTGAAATAATTAAATAAGGAAAGTATATAAAAGTTAAATGAGAGGTATGTTTTACCTTTTTCTTAGAAAAATATTTGAATGAAAAAGAAAGCCTTGCAAGTGCAAAAAGAAGTTGAAGAAGCTATGTGAAATTGTAATAGTTGAATGAGGAGAGAGTTGCAAATATAAAGGTAGAAAAAAAAAGAACTTAGTTTATGATAAGAAAAAAGGAAAAGGGGAAATATGAAGCATATAAAAAAGTACAACATTATTTATTTCTCAATTACTAAAGGTCCCAAATGAAGCTAGATAGATAGTAGTGTTTAAGATAGTCAAATTAAGTAAAAATGGAAGAAGATGAGCTAAGATTGGAACCATTAAAAGGATTGTGCGAGGAAAAATTAGAAAAGGTAACAAGATTTAATGATGGAGAAAGATATAAGATGTTCAAGATTGAAAAAACATTGGTATAATCAAGGTCTTTTTCATAAGGAAATTTCCTAGTTTTAGTTGCTTTGATAGACTCACAACTTCTTGAGTTACAAAAACCTTGGGAGATTGTACATATAAGATAATTAAATCAAACCAAACACATCATTGTTCATGAAGATCATATGATTGAAATGTTGTAATTAGATAGTGAATAGAAAATAGAGCTCGTAGATATATGGATAATGATGAGTCTAGTTAATTCTTTATCAATTTGATCCTCTTATAAAATAAATTTTCCTAAATTAAATGCACCTACAATGGGAATTAACTAGGGATAATGGGAAGAAAAAGTGTAGATAAAAATAAATTCTTGAGGTATACTAATCTAGTGCAAGGGATTCTATTAGAAAAAATTAGTAACAAATCAAATAAATTGCTAAATATTATCTTAACTACCAAAAATAAATTATAGAAATTAAAGCTTCTATACAAAACTATTAGCAATATTAAAATAAAAATTAATATTAAAAATATAACATTTCAAATGAATTCAAATATATTGTTATACTAAAACTAAAAACACATATAAAAACTAATATACCAAACATGTGCTACTAATTATAATCTTGTACAAGTTAATATAGTAAGTGTATTATTTTTGTTGGGTTTTTTCTTGAAATGATTTACTAAGGTACATCTAGTGTTTGATGTGTAAATTATTTTTCTATTCTTTTATATTATGGAGATAAATTGATTTATTATAATCCCTCTTCCATTGATTATAAATTTTACTTTCTTTCATTTGATATATTTTTCTTATCTATATATGTGAGAGGGAGAGCATTTAGATCTATAATAATATTTATTTGAGTCAAATTTTTGCATCTAGACAAATTTAGGGTTAAATCATATGATATGGAAAACACTTCTAGGAACACTTCTAGGATGGTGATTGGGAAGTTCAACAATTAAAAATTTGAGCTTTGAAAGCTCAAGATGGAGGGTTTCCTTGTGGATCATGATCAATGATTTTTTGTGTCTAGCTTTATTCCTTGGGGAATGGATCCAAAGGACTATTAAAACTTGAGATAAAGGTAAGAAGCACCATTCATATTAGCATAGATATATTTTAGTGCTTCTAAATGTCTCAAGTGAAGAAATTGTGAGGAAAATTTGTGATAAATGAGAGGCTTTTTATGAAACAACATTTCTTAAAAATAAAATATTATTGTGGAAGATACATTGTGTTCCCTAAGAATAAATGATGTTGATCAATGACAAAATACTTGAATACCTTCACTATACTCATAACTTATCTAATCTCTATGGATGTGAAAATGAATGAAGAATAATGCACTACCCTATTAAATTTATTTTTCAATTTAATGGAAATCCTTGTGATGAAAATCAATAGTGCATATATAAATTTGAATCTTTATGAGTTCATTGGGTCCTTTTTGTTAGAAGAGATTATGTAAAAACCCATCTAGGAAAGGAGCCATTCAATCTTTATGAGGATGTTTTTGCTAATATTTTTTACATAGGTTCTTTGTACCAAAAAATATGAATAATATTATTTTTTGAGAATGGTTAGGGAACCTAATTAATTCAATGGTGAATTTATTGTTTTTATAATTGATGTTATTTGAAATGTTGATAAAAAATGTCTATATCAAAATTTAGGTCCATATTAAAGGTGGTTTTTGAATTACATGAATTATTTTATTGTTAGTTGTGGTTGGTTTCCCAATATTGATTCATTCTCAAAAATTCATCATAATTGTACATAACCTTAGAGTGGTGGTTGGAAAGGATGGAAGGGATACAAGGTAGGTACTAGTGTGGATAGATAATGTATTAGTAATAAGGACTCTTGAGAGTGGAGGAAAATAAGTATATAATGGTTGAAGATGTGTATGAGTATGTTCTTAGTGTTCATTATTTATAGAGTTGGTGATTGAAACCAAATATCATATTTGTAAGATGATGAAGGGTCCTCCCCTTTACCTACCAAATCTCACTATATACACATGGAAAGAACAACTAGATGCAAGGAGAGAACAAAAATTTCCTCTATTACTGGAATGAAATTACATATTATGTGCCATCCTATGGGATGCTTATTGTATGCATCTGCTGATAGGAGGATTTGAGTTTCCCTTTGTTCTGTACTATAGGCTATTCTCACACTTCCCCTCAACACTCTTTGGTACTTGCATTCCTTCGTCATTTATATCTTTCTCTAGATCTCTAAGTTGGCCTTGATCTTTCCCACTCTTCATGTCGTAGTTTCCATTATCGTCCAATCAACTTTTGAATTCACCAAGTTGTTATATCGTTATCAATAGCTCCATCGAGTTGGCCCACAAATGGGTTTTTCACAACAATGATGTGAATACATCAAATAGCGCTCCGCTAAGTGTCACAACTTAACTTTCCATCCACCATTGTTGACCATCTTCATTCATCTACCACGTTTGAAATGTCACCAAGACTTTGGGAGATCTCTCCCCGAAAACCCCATGTCACATCAATAAGTTCTCACACCGACACCACCTAGTCACACTAATAACAAAAGGAATCGCCAAGTTGGGAGGTTAGAAAACTTGAGAACCTCGCAACATAGGTTCAAAAAACTCAAAAACCCATGATTCGCTGATGAACTCCATCCACTAAGTCACTAAGTCACCAAAAATCCAAACCCCAAAACCTCTATCGCTATGTCACTGAAAAATAAGAGCTTATGAAACTCTAGTCAGAGGTTGTGGAGTTTCAAAAATCCGCAACTTTCCAACATAGAGCTATCAACCCCGCCAATGTAACTTCATCGTTGTGTCACTAAATCGGGTACTTATGGAACTTGTGAACCCCACAACATGAGTTAGAATAACTTAGAAGTTTGCAGCTCCTCACAACCTTGGCCCTTATTCGAAACAAACAAACATAGAATTTTGGTGATGCAAGATTGCTCTTTGCCCAGGATGCTCATGCATCACAAGACTCTTGTTAAGTATATTTAGATTAAAAAACTTGAACAATTATTGCTTGTTGAATCACCCTTAGATGAAAGCACAACTACAAAAATAATGTTTGAGTCTCTTTAATATAGATTTTCTTCTTTTATTTTATTTTTAGCCAGTTGTATTGAATTTAACCCTTCCCACTTCTAGTTATGTTGGTGGGACTCATACAAGTGTAAAGGCTAATTTTAAAAGAGAGTTGAATGAACTAGTATATGAAACCTAATAAGTTTCAAATAATATCATTTGGAGTCCTAGTCCATGGTGATTCTAAGAAGTGTAGGGCTAGAAGGACATAGTGAGATGACATAATGGCATGGTGTTACTTAACCATTTTGAATATTCATCTACCTTAATCTTCTAGTTTATATTTCAATGTTAGAAGGAAATGGTCGGATGAAACAACGCTATGATGTTAGTTAACCATGTTAAATATTCATATGCCCTATTCTTCTACTTAACATTTCAATGTAATGATAGTTACCAAAAATGGTGTAGCATTTGAAAAAGATAATAGTACAACATAAATTCCAACTACGATAACTTATCTCAAATAATTCGAATAAAATGTAAATTTTTGTTATACACTCTCTAAGTTGGTAAAAGAATATTAAAAAATCATCACCAAAAAAAATTTTCAATAAGATATATGGTATGCATTATTTTTAAAAAAATATTTATATAATTTAACAAACAAAGATATTATAATAACATAAATATACAAACACCATTTCTATCACCTAAATGAGAAAATTCAACATTGTGGTTATAAATTATGAACACATGCATGGCACAATTAGACCATTTGGATGACATAACAAATCACTACCAAAACATTTCAAAATTTAATAATTTATAGAATGACACAAATTATAATTTCAAGTAACTCTATGGGGAACATCACAATATTTTTATTGTTTTTATTTATGTTGATAAATTTGTAGTTAAACACATGATGCGGTGAACTAATTCCTTGATACATGTTCTTTGTAAATTTCAGCAAATATATATGGAAGTCAACAATTCTTCTAAAATGACTCTTCAAGAGTTCATTATCATTTCAGGAGCTGTATATTTTGTGTTTGCTTTTTTTTGTACCACACTTGTTAGCAATGAGGATGTGGATTGGTATTTCATCATTTCTAACCTTCATATACATCGTTATTTTGATGAAGATATCAATATCAGATGGTATGTACAAAATTATATTTATGTTTCAAAATTTTAAAAATAAATAATAAAAAAGTTCCTATAAAAACTTAGGATTCGATGAAAAATTTTAAATTAATTTTTAGTACACACATTTCAATGTAATGTAAAATAAGTTTCCACTTAGAGCGAGATGATCATTATTTTTCTTTTCCAAATATCTTAAGAATAAAAAATGATTTGAAAAGTAAAAGGTGACATTTTAAATTCATGTTGTTTGTCTAGGTATGTCAAATTCAAAGAATTATAAACTACTTGGTTCAAGGACAAAAAAGGTTTTCAATGGATTCAATGCAATTGCATCTATTATTTTTGCAAGTAATAGTGGAATGGTTCCTGAACTTCAAGTAAGTAATATCAACATATTTCTCATTTATGTAAATAATGTTAGACAATTAACAACCTAAAGATTCAAGCATAGGATAGGCTTAGGTTATATTTTGGTATAAATTATACATTTTATATTGTATTCATCTTGCTTAGGTGGATAGTATAGATACTATGAATTTTATATGTAGATGATTCAAACAATTTTAAGAGCAAGTTGATTTCTTTTCTAATTTTCTCTAGATAGATTTTAGAAAAGTCATTATATTTTAGGAGACTAGGTTTTTACCCTTATCTTAATTCTTGTATTTTCTATGAAATAAAACTTTATTTCATTTAATGATTATTTAGTTTGATGAATACTATATTCCTTTATTCATCCATTTCTTCTTGACTATATGTATTGTTTATTTCTTTGCACTAGGTAGTTTTATTTCATTATGTTTCATTCATTGAGTTGAGTTTTATTTAACACAAGTATAAAATATTACATAGAATCAAAGTAGGTTAGATTATGCAAACTCTATTTATTTGTGCAAAATAAGATTATCTACATTAGGTATTTTTCTTTAATTTTGTTTTATTCCTTAAGTTTGATTTAATTTAACACACACATTAAATCTTACATAGTATCAAAGTAGACCTTATATTAGGAAAACTTTGTTTATTTGTGCAAAATAAGATTTTTCTATTAACAATTC
Source organism: Sequoia sempervirens (assembly GCA_007258455.2). NCBI lineage: Eukaryota > Viridiplantae > Streptophyta > Pinopsida > Cupressales > Cupressaceae > Sequoia > Sequoia sempervirens. The sequence goes on from VDFB02058242.1 coordinate 58,375,512, forward strand.
TACTAGATTGTAATAATATGAAACCCAACATGGATCATCATTAAAGGCTCTTGTTGGTGAACTCTCCCATCACTAGGCATAGACTCTAAACATCAAATTATTTAAATTTGAAAACTTATAATACATGCAAGTATTACTTCCTTTCGAGTGAAAACCTTCAAAAATTATGGAAAATTGATAACCAATGAATTAAAATGATAAGAAAAATATGTAAAGTCTAGACAATAATTATTTGTATAACATTATCATGCCACTATCATAAAAATAAAAATCTCAAAATAATTAAAAAATATTTTTTAAGACACATTAGTGAATAAATGAGGTAATAATGATACAAAGAGCCTCATGTAATGTATATGTATCTAAATTCCTCAAAAACATACCTAAGAAAGTGTAAAATCTATCTCTAGATACACAAAAGGAACATACAAAAGAAAGAAGAAAAAGAAAGAATACAAAATGATTTTTTATTAATACACTATTGCAAATTGGTTAGGGATGCTCCTACATTAAATTCATGGTACTAAACTACAACTCTCAAATAATTACTCCTCCCATGAAGGGGCTGAGTATTTACTCATCACAACTTATGATTCTATTTGAGGTATTACCTTCACCTTCATGTTACTCCTATTTTTACCTTGGAAAATGAACCTTAGATTTTTGGCACCCTAATCCTTCCTAGCACTTATAGGGTTTTTCACCTAAAAGGAGAATGAAGGGCCAAAAGATCTAGCTAGTTCACTCAAATTATGCAATGTATGATGTTATTTAGACTAAATGGAATGATATGAAAGAAACTAAATGAAATTTTGATTGAATATGAATGTAAAACCTAAGATTAATGCAATGTTGGAAAACACAATGATGTTTGAAAAAATGAATTAAGAATGAACAAATGCAAAACATAATAGAATAATGTTGATTTAGAGTGCAATTAGGAAGAGAATGGAGAATTTGGAATATTTTGAATGCTAACTGAGATCATAGAAAATCACTAGTGGGACTCATTTGCCACTAATGGTGAATCAATCTTGCTTCTGATGAAAACTATCAAAAATTGGTTTCTGAGTGTCGGGATCCGAAATCTGACAAAACCTAGATTTCTAGCCTTAAGGTGGGATTCATTCACCATTGATGGTGAATCAGTCCACTCCCAAAATTTTGAGAAATCAGGGGACAATTTTGCAACACCAAATCTGAGATTGTCTGCTTGTTAGGTTAACAGAGTTAATCCTACAGAAAATGAACATAATGTCTTATCCAAGCTTGAAATAGGTTATGATTGATTTGAAATAGTTTGTTGACTTATTTTCCACTTATCAACACCTAAATTCTTGACAAATTTGTATACACAACACATGCACAAAGGGGGGAAATGGTTAAGGGTTAGGGAAAAGGAATTTTCCTTGGTCAAATCCCACTTTGGTAATCAAACCCTTAATAAAATGATGAAATGAAAGAGAAAGATAAACTAATAACATGCAAATGCTATCAACTTACCAAACCCTTGTTGAAGGAAATCTAAAAATGTAATAATGGCTACCTTTGAATGCTTGATTAATGCTTGATTAGATGATGCAAAGTGCTCAAATGCTAATTGAATGCTTGAATTGCTTGAAGAAGTTATGAGATTGTTAGGGGATCTTAAAATGAGGAGAAAAACACATATTTATACACACTTGTGCCTTAGTAACTTGAAGATACCTCATCACAGGCTGACATAAGGTGATTTTAAATTAAAAATTGAAAGAAAATTTGAAATATTTTGAATTTTGAGCCAAGAGGGACTCATTTGCCACCCATGGAAAATGGGTCCCACCTTGGACTTGAATGTGGGTGTTGGGAATTATCTTGCATTTAATGTTGTTTGTTAGGTTTACATTCAAAAACACACTTAATTAAGTCTTATGAGGGAATAAAGGGGTCAAATAAAGCATAAGAAAGGTGTAAATAGTGAAATTATGCCTAGAAAAGCATGAAATCTTGTTACAAGACTTTACAATAGTTCAAAATAAAACTTGATGATGAATAAAAAGATTATTTTTAGGTGAATTGTAATGAATAGAGTCTAGAAAAGTGGAGAAATTTTTTACAACACTTCACAACACCTTCACAAGATGCCATAATTTGAATTTTAAGGACCTGATGTGAATGTTTAAGCCACATTACAAGCATTAAATCAAAGAAAAATGGACCAAGCATCAAGAGGAAAGGCCTAAAAGAGCATGAAAATGATAAGGGGTCATTTTTCTAAGGAACATTTAGCCCCCACTTTAGTAAGAGGGTGAACTTGCTTCAAACTCACACCAAAGTAGCCATGAACATCAAGAAAGAGTTTCTAATGCACTTATGTTAGCAAGATGAAATGCAAATGATCAAGAGGAATATCGAGCCTACAGGATGAATATCCATGGCCAACTAAACATAAGAACAAAGGAACACAAATGGCGATGAAAAAGGAATGAAAGCTTTGATCATCAATCCAAGTAGTTGTGGATAAAATCTAGGATGATTGTTTGAAAAATAAAATGCATACTCACTTCGGGGTGACATAACTCATGGTTGTCCATCGGGTGAGAAAACCCAAGAAGGTGAAGTACATATGCTAGTTGGCATGCACCCACAAACACATAGGTGGCTATGGGGAAAATCGTGTCATTGAATGGGATTCCCACTTAAGCATATCAAACTTATACCTCCTGATAACTTTAACAAGGTGCCACAAGGGAAAATGTTGGTTCATGCTTCATGAGAAGAGCAAAGATTTGTATGCTTAGCACTCATGAACAAATGCAAAGGTACCACATGCATGCAAGTTGCATTATGCAAGGTGGAAAAAAAGAGAAAATGTAACATGTAAAATGTAAAAGATGTTCAAAGGAGTCTTGTTAAGTTCATGCAAGGTCTATCACTTAGGGAACATTATGTCTAATATCTCCAAGAGAGGACAAATCAAAGAATAGAATATTCAAAACTTAGGGGATGTAGTGTGTCACATTAGGCCACCAAGAGGAATGTAATATGCTCTGATAGATCACACTTATGAAGGGCATCACCCATTGTCATCCACGAAGTGACAAACACATCATATGAAATGACAAGGCTACACTAAGAATTCAAATGAAATGATGCCAATGTATGCCCCCCACTTTAAAGGAATTGCCACACATCATTTTGTGAGCAATTACGTTAAAGTAGCAAAGGAAAAATGCAAAAATTAAAAACAAGACAGGAGAGCCTACTCAGAAAACCCTATGCCAAGTCATATGTTTATAAGTTAGGTTGCTTCATGTATAGAAAAAAAAAGAAAAGGGAGTTTCCACCAAGAAAAGAACACACCAAACAAATAAGGGATCTATGGATTTGGGGTCAGTATGCTCATTGCTACAATGTTTTTATGAAAGAGCTTGGAATTGCAATCATTCCCCAAAGAACATAGAACTAGAAGAATGACACAAAGAGAGCAAAAACACAAGAAAAAGAAAGTTTGTTTTTGTTCAACATGGAAGAGACATTTTGGTCTTAGCGCCTTGCATCATCCCCAAAAGGAAAACACAAGTGAAAAAGAAAAGGACCTTTTGGGTCAACATGGAAGAGACATAGGACATCTCTATGCTTTGTGTCATCCCCACAAGGAAAGAACAAAAATAAAGTGAAAAAGGAAATGCATGACATAGAGAAGAATAGATGTATGAATAGAAAAAGTGTACAAAGAGAGGGAACATCAAACACACATTATGGGGGGAACACAGTACACACATAAAATTAAACCAAAGAAAAAAAGAAAGGAGAATGAATACAAAAAGGCTAGTAAGGAAAATGCAAGTCAACCATCTAACAAGTCATCTGCCTCCCAATCATGTTCAATGTATTGTGAGGGTGGTTGACTGTCCAAAGGAAGAATTACCAGTGTCGAACTAGGAGATGTGCCAAGTTCTTCACTTGGCTGAGAAGATTTATCATTTAAGCTCATGGTAGATGAAAATAATGAGTTTAGGTCATTATACACTTCTTCATATATTTTTTTGATTTCATCATCATCGTCATCATTAAGGTTGATTACAATGGGAGTACAAAGGGTTATCTCCAAGGAAGGATGAAGAAAAAGTTGTGGTTGTTGGATTGGTTCATTTTGTTGTGAGGGTTGGACTGTGTTGTCTTGTGGTGGATTAGGGGGAAGAGGTTGATCATCTATTGCTTTTGTCATAGGAGGAGGTTGGGTTTCGTTGTTTTCTTCCATTCGAGACTATCGAGCAAGGAGATAGTGATGATTCCTACGCTCCTTGGCACCACGGTTTTGTTTAATTTTATTTTGAAGTTGTTGAGGGGTAAGAGTGGGTTGATCCATCATATGTTCCATTTCTTCTGGAGGGGGAAGAATAGAAGAAATTGAAGAAGATGGATCAATCACTTTCTCTTTAGTTTTATACACTTGTTTAATGTGAGGAGGCATGATGGGATTGGTTTCATTTTCTCTTGGTCATTTGCATGAGGAAAGGGAAATGTTTATGGGCAGTTGTTTGTTCAATGTCAAACTCAAGTTGAAGCATGGTTTCATCTAGGACAGGAGGAGTAGAAGTGGATGGGGACATGCTACGAAGAGACAATTTGGCTATGCATTTGGCTTTGAAATTTTGATAGGATATGAAGAAGAAATCCTTACAAGGAGTGATGGGCTCCATAGGTTTGGGCCAAAAGGCTTTAAGGGAGAAATTAATTTTAGAGGACAATGGATTAAAGCCACTATGGTTTATGGTAAATATTTCATTGTCATGTGGAAACTTCAAACATTTGTGAACAATAAAGGGGATTGCTTTCATTGAGCGAAGCGAAGAGTGACCTAGCAGTAGAGGAAATTGGTCTGATTGTGAAATAATAGAAAATGTTATCTCCAAAGCTTTAGGTCCCACTTGTAAGGGGAGTACGATTGATCCAATCGTAGGTCACGCAAAACCAGTATGTGTTTTAATCCATATAGTTGGTTTATTATAGTAATCTAGTTGATACAATTCATGTAATACTAAAAATTCTTCTGTGATCAAATTCTTGCCACAGGTGGGATCTATTAATATCCCATTGGTGGGCTTATCATAGATTCAACCGACTATGTAAAGAGGACCGTTAGGAAGATATTTAATTATTTCTTTTGAAGAAAAAGTGATATCAAGATTTTTGTTGGTTGGGCCCTTATGAGGGATGTCATCTATCATACCCACAAGTTCATCCATAGGAGTAACTTGGGTATCATTTGGAGTTATATCATGTTGTTCATTATTTGTATCAATGTTTGAAGGGTTTAACAGTTCACTAGCCTTGACAAATGAAATGTTTTGTTTAGGCATAGGGTTGGTGAAAATTTGTAAATTTTGGTTAGGGGGTGCAACAAACTTATTGCCCTGATCATTGACACCCACAATGGACAAACAACCCGAATCAATGAGGTCTTGAACTAAGTGTTTTAGATGCTTAAACTGTTCGGTGTCATGGCCATTTTGGTGATGAAAATAGAAATAAGATTTTTTTTTGAAGTTGGTTGGTAAAGGCTTGGTTGTATCAAGTGGTTTAATGGTAGGAAAAGTGAGCATTTGTTTTTACAAAAATTGGTTCATTGTATTATGGAGGGTATCAAGTAACAAAGTAAATAGTCTCTTCATGTCCCCATAAGTATAGGGCACTGCTACTTTAACAACAACCAATTGGTTTGGAATAGGTTGGATTGGTTGTGGAGAGGGTGGATTGAACTGTAAAAAGCCCCAATTCTGTTTTCTAAAGTTTTACACATTGTTTTGGTTGTTTTTCTCATATTTCTTAGCTTGGTTAGAAGTGGAATTTGAATCACGACTAGAAACCAAGTTGTGATAATCACAAAGGGTCATGCATAAATGCATGAATGGAGGGAATTTCATCATAGTTAACTTATCTTGAAGGTGAGCACAAGTTTTTGATAACTATATTCTGCAAATGTGAATCAGGAATCTTGACATCAATTTGAGCATACAATGACTAGTAATGAGAAATGAAGTAAATGAATTTTTCATCAGTATTTTTTTTACAATGCATTAAATTTTCCATTGTTTTCTTAGGAGTCATGTGGACTTGGAAATGACTTATGAAGGAATCTACAAGTTCATTGAATGATCAGATGGAATGATTGGGTAGGTTTGAAAACCACTCTAATGTAGTGTCCTTTAAGGTCCTAGGAAAATTTTTGGCTAATAGCATATCGTCCAGGAAAAAATCACTGTACAAGGTTGTATAATCATTGACATGGTTAGTAGGGTCTCCTTTACTCCCGTATTTCTTAAACCTAGGCATTTCAATTCCTTATGGCATTTGGCCACATAAGAACTCTAAGGAAAATGGACTGCTATGAACATGGTATGTTGGTGGAGCATTTTGGCTTTGGCTAATGGTGGAGAGTTGTTGTTGCATGGATGAGACTGTGTTGAAAAGTTGTGTAATGATGGGATCAGTGTAAGGGGTATGATGTGGAAGGGAAAATGGAGATGGGTTGTATGTAATGTTAGGAGAGTTGAAAGGGACACTAAGAGGGGTGAAGGTGGAAGATGGAATATACGATGCCACAAAAGAACTTGGAATGTTGGTTGGAAATGTGAAAGAAGAAGCCACATGACTAACTTGTTGCATAGTTTTTGTAACTTTAGGAGTGGTATAAGTTGGTATGGATGCTATGGTTGAAGGGGGAGGAATGTGAGATCCTCCTTGGCTTGCAACTACGTTTTTTGATTGGGATGTGGAAGGAGCATGTTTATTGTATATTTCTGCTATTCATTTCATAACTTGTAAACCATCATCACTTTTAATCAAACAGTGAAGGTTTTCTATTACAGGTATGGCAGTGGTGGAAATGTTCTCAAGAGACAATTCTTGTTGTAAATGTGCAAAATATTCATGAATACTAATACCTTTTCTTGTGGAAGTGAGTTGTTTTGTATGTCAACATTCATTGGATAGAAAGGGGAATGCATAAAAGTGGTATGATCAATGCCTAATGCACCATTATCCATACTAGAAGTAGGAGCTCTTGAGATCCCAAGGTCCACAATGAAAGTGTTATCGTAGGAAGCCATAAGTCTATAAATTTTTCTCACTAAAGTATTATCAATGGGGAACCAAACACTTATGCAAGTACCAAAAAGGATGAGGTGAATGTAAATGCAATGTAATCTAGGAGTGCAAAATGCAAATAATAGAAATTATGCAAACTGAAATAGAGAAATGACAATAGAGAATAGAAATGTAGGAATTACCTAGAAAAATGCCTGAAAATGTAGAATGAAATTTGTAGGTGGATTGATTCACCCAATGTGGCGAATGAGTCTAGTGATGAGATTTTTTTGTATTTTTTAGAAAATTTAAAATGATTAAAATGATTTTCAGATGCCAATGAAGGATGTAGATGGAATTTTTTAGTTTTTTCAATAATATGTACAATGTAAAAATGAAATCTAAATGATTCTTTCAATAATGCAATATGAGAAACCCTAGGATGCAAAAATAAGATAATACCCTAATTGAATGTTGATACAAATGAAGTCTAGGATGCAATATGCAATGGAAATTATAAATGTAAATTTTTCAATATGTGGGTTCACCAAAATGAACCGTAGATTTTTGGTACCCTACTCCTTCCTAGCACTTCTAGGGTTTTTCACCTAAAAGGAGAAAGAAGGGCCAAAAGATCTAGCTAGTTCACTCAAATTGATCCAGTGGATATTTTAAGTGAAAATTGAAGTGTCTCATTTCTCTCCAGAATCTACACCATTAGAAAGAGCTCGATGTCTTGGTTCCAACGCAACTCGAACGGAGCGAAAAGGAGTCCGTTTGTGCAAGTTATGGCCAGTCAAACCTCCAGTCAAACTGGGATCAGGGGCATCCAGGGAGCAAAAAAATGATGTCATCAAAAGTTTTCAAAGTTGGAATCATCGCGAAGAGCTCGTCGAGATGATTCTGATGGCGTTCATTTCGTCGAAATCCGACATCGTATGCTCAAGATACAGCTAGTCAAAGTTTCAGGTTGACTTGGTGGACTTGAAGGTACAGTGATGATGTCATCATCCATACAGCTGACGTCAGCACGTGGTACGAAATCTGAAATGGACCAATCGGAAGTTGACACGTGGTAGTCAGTACAGTCTGACGTGGCACGATGATGTGGCAGGTGACATCAGCTTTGGTCGGTGAATCATATGTAGACACGTGTCCATTCGTACTCCAGTCAGTGTAGCACAGATGAGTCAGCAGACAGGTGGAAATCCAGTCAGAGTTGACGTGGCATCCACGTGGTAGTCCACTTAGGGATAGGTGGCAGTGAGTCATCGGACATGTCGGGTGTTGAGTCAGCTCTATCAGCGAATGAGATTCTGCCACGTGGCAGTTGTCTGGCACGGCATGTGTTCCCTCATTCCTCCGTCGGCGTCAGTTACATAGTTTGTTTTAAAAAAAAAATTGTTGTGGGTTTTGAACCCATAACTTCCACCTTATCAGCTGACCGCTCCACCGTTACACCTGCCAGCGGCCGTTTGATATATACTGACAAGTCATTGCTTTTGTTGTTTTAAATTTCAGTGGTTGGTTATAAAACGTGGCAGGCAGGGTTTGAACCCCCGACCATGCACATTCCAAAATATATCATCACCGCTAGGCCATTGAACGGGCTTTGATTATAGCGGTTGTTTAGTTTTGTTATAGAATATGGCTCGAATATATAACAAATAACCTATAAATGGATTTAGGTGGGGTTTTTTTTAATTGCAAACAAAGCCAACCTAAAACCACAAGCCCGAGAATGAAGTAAAAGACAAAGGGCTTAAAAAAAATTGATTTTTAGAGGGGTTCTTTTGTTAGGCATTAATTATGGTGGTTTTTGGCCATTTTAGCCAAATTATGTATTTAAAGGGGAGTGAGAGTGAAGTTTGGATTAAGTTTTTTTTTTTTCAAGTGATGAAGTACTGAAGCTGAGGTGACAAGTGAATAGAGGTCTTGTGGAGATTATTTTGAGCCATTCTTGCACGTCAGAGCATTGTTATGCTGCCGAAGTGCTTGAAGAATGGTTGTGGTGCATTTGTAATTGATTTTTGGAGTTAATCGGATCAGTCTCCCTATTGGAGTGGACCCGGAGACGTAGTCACGTTTGTGACGAACTCCGTTATCAACTTGTTTGCACTTCTTCACTCCTCTTTCAATTATGTTTATTTCATCTTAAGTTTTCAATTTTAATGCATAATTACATTAATGTATGTATGAATTTGTAATTCCACAAAGTTGTTGAAATTAAGCATTCAATACTGCAATCTAGTCTAGATCCTATACAGATCAAGTTGGTATCAGAGCTCAGTTGACTATTATTGCAGTTGTTTTTTTGAATGCTAACGAGATCTAGGATTCAGAAGGGTGAATGCAAGCTTGAAGACTTTAATCCTGAGATCAGGAAGCGTAGAACATTTCCGAAGATGTCAGTTTCTGGAATGGAGGTTCCTAAAGAAATCAGTGAGTAGGAGTTTCAAAGAGCATTCCTCGAGATGAAGGCTAAGGTGGACATTCTTTTTCAAGAGAAACAAGAACAGAAAGAACGTGAAGAAGGTTCGTCAAAGCAAGAAGATCGCAAAGACAAGAAAGGGAAACAACATGGAGATGGTGACAAGCAACCAGATCCACCCTCTTCTTCTTCTCCTCCCTCTTATCCTTCTTCTCCATCTTCTCCTCATTCTATTTCTTCTAATCCTTTCAAGAGTGGGTATAAGCCTAAAATCAAATTGGATGTAAAATTTGACTTGCCTAAGTATTGTGGTGAACCTAATGCTGAAAAATTGGATGATTGGATTCACAAGTTGAAGTCTATTGTAGAGTCCAGAACCTATTAGATGATGTTGATAGGATCCAATTAGCTACTCTTTGGTTAGGAGGTACAGCTTTAACTTGGTGGGAGAGTAAGTCTAAGGCATAAGTTTCACAACATGGTAGAGTCAGTTTAACTTGGGCAGGATTTATTAATGCTCTTAAGAAGCAGTTTTATCCCTTAGGACATATGCAGCAGTTAATGATGGACTGGCAAATGTTTAGGCAAGGGAAAGGTCAAACTGTCCAAGAGTACACCCATGAATTCAGGAAAAGGGCTATTGCTTTGAATGTTCCTTTGTACACCCAGGACACTTTGTTGAAGTACATAGGAGGTCTGCATTCCTACCTTAGGCATTCCATTTTGGTAGTGAACCCTTGTAATTTGGATGAAGTGTCTGTTCAAGCTATACACTTAGAGTCAAGGGGTAAAGAATCTTTTATTGATAAGTTTGATAATGATGTAAATAAATCTTCTAAGGTTGCAGAGACAGGTAAAGGAAAGAAGGAAGCTATAGTTAAGAAGGATGAGAAACTTTCTTGCTCTCATTGTGACAAGAATGGTCATGATGAAGATCACTATTGGAAGTTACATCCAGAACTGAAGCCTAAGTGGGCTCAAAGACGTAATCAGAAATAGAAGGGTAAGGAGAAAGCCACGAGTGTTGTTTTGGATCTTGGTTCAGATTTAGATGATGAGACTAAGATAACAGCTATGGGTCTAAAAGGTAAAGCTCCTATTTCTAGTGTTTTTGTTCCTAGTTGTGCTTCTACTCCTACAGTTAATGATTTCTCTGAAGATAAGAAAAGGAATGAGATTTTTCATTTAAGGGTTGTTGCTAAGAACACTAAAATTGATGCACTCATAGATAGTGGTTCTCAAGTTAATTTAATTTCAGAAAGTGTTGTAAGGAACTTGGGATTAAAAACTACATAGCATAAGAAACCTTATCCACTAGGCTGGATTTGTGAAAATGATAAGCTGCAAGTAACAAGACAATGCACCTTAAGATTCACAATCACTAGTAAATTTGTGGATGAAGTACAGTTTGATGTGGTTCCACTAGATATCTGTGGGATAGTGCTTGGTAGCCCTTATTTATATGACAGGAAAGCTATTTTCTACAGGGAAAAGAATCATTATCACTTGTTTAAAGATGGCATTCAGTATATTGTACATTCTCACAGGATTAAGACTGATCATTCTTTTGCAAACACAGGGTAGTTAAAGAGGGTAATTAATGCAAGTAAAGAGTTAACTCTTATGTATGTCAGTACAGGTGGTTCTACACTTGAAGTTGGAGTAGCTAACTAGGGTCAGATGTTGCAGGATGCACCCACAGTACAACATCAGGGAATGATAATTGAAAGCACTAATGGTTCCTTGGGTAAAAATGTTTCTATTGTGAAGGATCGATGTGTTGTTGAATTATTCTCTTTCATTTCTGCATTATTGTTTAGCTTGATGCTAGTCAATTTTTGTTGGTTAGTGGCTACGAAAATTGATGTAGATGCTTATGGAAGTGATAGAATAATGTTTATGTTCAACAATATTGTTGCAGTCTTTATTGTGCTTGTGAGCCAGGTATTTAGATGTACAGAGGATACAAGACAAGTGGGGAGGCCAAGTCCTCACTTAATGTCAGAGTAAATGCCACTTTTGGAGGTCCAAAAGGTCTTCAGTGGGGAGGCCTGATCCGACGGATATTTTTAGTGAAAATTGAAGTGTCACATTTCTCTCTAGAATCTATACCATCAGAAAGAGCTCGATGTCCTTGTTCCAACGCAACTTGAACGGAGCGAAAAGGAGTCTGTTTGTGCAAGTTATGGCTAGTCAAACCTCTGATCAAACTGGGATCAGGGGCATCCAGGGAGTGAAAAAATGATGTCGTCAAAAGTTTTCAAAGTTAGCATCATCGTGAAGAGCTCATCGAGACGATTTTGAGGGTGTTCGTTTCATCAAAATCCGACATTGTATGCTCAAGATACAACTGGTCAAAGTTTTAGGTTGACTTGGTGGACTTGAAGGTACAGTGATGATGTCATCATCCATACAGCTGACGTCAGCATGTGGTACGAAATCTGAAATGGACCAATCGGAAGTTGACACATGATAGTCGGTACGGTCCGTACATGCCGACGTGGCACGATGATGTGGCAGGTGACGTCAGCTTTGGTCGGTGAATCATATGTAGACACGTGTCCATCCGTACTCCAGTCAGCGTAGCGCGGATGAGTCAACAGACGGGTGGCAATCGAGTCAGAGTTGATGTGGCATCCACGTGGCAGTCCACTCAAGGACAGGTGGCAGTGAGTCATTGGACACGTCGGGTGTTGAGTCAGCTCTATCAGCGAATGAGATTCTGCCACGTGGCAGTTGTCTGGTGCGGCATGTGTTCCCTCATTCCTCCGTCGGTGTCGGTTGCATAGTTTGTTTTAACAAAAAATTTGTTGTGGGTTTTTAACCCGTAACTTCCACCTTACCAGCCGACCGCTCCACCGTTACACCTATGAGCAGCTGTTTGATATATACTGACAAGTCGTTGCTTTTGTTGTTTTAAATTTCGGTGGTTGGTTATAAAACGTGGCGGGCGGGGTTTGAACCCTTGACCATGCGCGTTCCAAAATATATTATCACCGCTAGGCCATTGAATGGGCTTTAATTATATATAGCAGTTGTTTAGTTTTGTTATAGAATATGGCCCAAATATATAACAAATAACCTATAAATGGTTATTTAGGTGGGGTTTTTTTAAATTGCAAACAAAGCCAACCTAAAACCACAAGCCCGAGAATGAAGTAAAAGACAAAGGGCTTAAACAAAATTGATTTTTAGAGGGGTTATTTTGTTAGGCATTAATTATGATGGTTTTTGGCCATTTTAGGAAAATTATGTATTTAAAGGGGAGTGAGAGTGAGGTTTGGATTAAGTTTTTTTTTTCAAGTGATGAAGTACTGAAGCTGAGGTGACAAGTGAATAGAGGTCTTGTGGAGATTATTTTGAGCCATTCTCGCACATCAGAGCGTTGTTATGCTGCCGAAGTGCTTGAAGAATGGTTGTGGTGCATTTGTAATTGATTTTTGGAGTTAATCGGATCGGTCTCCCTATTGGAGTGGACCCGAAGACGTAGTCACGTTTGTGACGAACTCTGTTATCAACTTGTTTGCACTTCTTCTCTCCTCTTTCAATTATGTTTATTTCATCTTAATTTTTCAGTTTTAATGCATAATTATGTTAATGTATACATGAATTTGTAATTCTGCAAAGTTGTTGAAATTAAGCATTCAATACTGCAATCTAGTCTAGATCCTATACAGATCACAAATTATGCAATGTATGATGTTATTTAGACTAAATGGAATGATATGAAATCAACTAAATGAACTTTTTGATTGAATATGAATGCAAAACCTAAGATTAATGCAATGTTGTAAAATAGAATGATGTTTGCAAACATGAATTGAGAATGAACAAATGAAAAAAAAATAGAAGAAGGTTGATTCAGAGTGCGCCTAGGCAGAGAATGGAGAATTTGAAATATCCTGAATGCTGACTGAGATCACAGAAAATCACCAGTGGGACTCATTTGCCACTGATGGAAAATTAGTCCTGCTTCTGATAATTTTTTTTGAAAACTGGTATCTGATTGTCAAGATTCAAAATTTGATGAAACCTACATTTCTAGCCTTAAGGTGGGACTCATTTGCCACTAATGGTGAATCAGTCCACTCCCAAAATTCTAAGAAATTAGGGAAAAATTCTACAACACCAAATATGAGATTGTCTGCTTGTCGGGTTGATAGAGTTAATCCTACAGAAAATGGACAGAATGTCTTTTCCGAGCTTGAAATAGGTTATGATTGACTTGAAACACTTTGTTGACTTCTTTTCCACTTTTCAACACCTAAATTCTTGAAAAATCTATATACACAACACATGCATAAAGGGGGAAGATGGTTAAGGGTTAGGGCAAAGGGATTTTCCTTGGTCAAATCCCACTTTGGTAATCAAACCCTTAATAAAATGATGAAATGAAAGAAAAAGAGAAATAATAACATGCAAATTTTATCAACTTACCAAACCCTTGTTGATGGAAATCTGAAGATGTATCAATGGTTCCCTTTGAATGCTTGATTGATGCTTGATTAGATGATGCAAAGTGCTCAAATTCTAATTAAACACTTGAATTTCTTGAAGGAGTTATGAGATTGTTAGGGGATCTTAAAATGAGGAGAAAAACACATATTTATACACACTTGTGCCTTAGTAACTTGAAGATACCTCATCACAGGCTGACATAAGGGGATTTTATATAAAAAACTGAAAGAAAATTTGAAATATTTTGAATTTTGAGCCAAGAGGTACTCATTCACCACCCATGGCAAATGGGTCCCACCTTGTACTTGAATTTGGGTGTTGGGAATTATCTTGCATTTAATGTAGTTTGTCAGGTTTACATTCAAAAACACACTTAATTAAGTTGTATGATGGAATAAAGGGGTCAAATAAAGTGTAAGAAAGGTGTAAATAGTGAAATTATGCTTAGAAAAGTGTGAAATCTTGTTACAAGACTTTGCAATACTTCAAAATAGGATTTGATGATGAATAGAAAGATGATTTTTAGGTAAATTGTAATGAATAAAGTCTAGAAAAGTGTAGAAATGTTTTACAACATTTCACAACACCTTCACAAGACATCATAATTTGAATTTTAAGGACCTAATGTGAATGTTTAAGCCACATTACAAGCATTAAATCAAAGAAAAATGGACCAAGCATCAAGAGGAAAGGCCTAAGAGACCATGAAAATGACAAGGGGCCATTTTTCTATTGCACAAAAAAGTTTGGTCAATTTTGATACTTTTTGTATTATAAGTGAACAATAGGGGAAAGGTGTGCTTTATAACCTAGGTCATAGAACACCACTCTTCTCCAATTTTCATTCAAGAATTCACTAGGATCCTAAATTGGATTGACTATCAACCCAAAGATGAGTCAATTCTCAACAAGGAAGACCTAGGAGGGGTTCTTTTAGGCTTTGAAGGGTTCACCACCAAGAAAAAGCTTGGAAAAGACAACTTAACATTCAACTCACAAAACCTAATAATGTAATCCAAATAATGAGTGCAAATGAAAAAATTAAGTAACAAAAAGTTAGGATGTGTGTACTTGGGAAATCTGGAAATGTGATGAGGATTCTAGAAATACAAAAATGCTACAAAATATGCTAGGGAGGACTAAGACACCTTTATTTTTGTCTTAGTCCCGCTGCTATTTTTTGGGGGAAATGCATAATTTTTGGATGTTGGAATAGAATTTTAAAGAATCTCTGCAAAATACCCTTGGGAGGACTAAGACACCCTTACTATTATCTTAGTCCCATCTTGAGTTTTTGAAATATCTGAATGTGATCCTAGGGTTCAATGTATGCACTTCCTTCTTCTCAGATCTCATGTTCGGAAACTTCTAGATCTATCCAATAGGTGAGTTTCTGTGAAGATGACAACTTTACAATGCAACTTTGCAACTTTTCACTTCAAATGATCTTCAATTCTTCAACCTAAATTTGCAAACACAAACATGCAAGAGAGGAAAAACTTGTTGATTGTTAATTAGTAAATGGGGGTTTGCCTTGGTCAAACTCCTTGTTGGTAATTAAACCTTGGAATGAAATGAAATAATGAAAGGAAATGATGAATGAAAAAAGTGTTATGTTGCAACTCACCAAACCCTTGTTATGAAATCTACAAACTTGTATGAAGTGGCTAGCTTGGATGTAGATCTTGAATTGCTTGAATTCTTGATAGATCTTTACATGAATTGCTTGTTTGAATCAAAACCCTACATTACAAATGTTAGATCAAAAACAAACATGATGCAAGAATATCCTTGATATGATGCTTGAATCTTGATGATGGTTCAAAATTCTTAATGAATTTCTCTTGAATGCTCTTGTGAACTCAATTATTCTATTAGGAATGCTCATTCAATTTTCTTGGTTATAAATGAATGAAATAACCTTTTATTTATACTTATCCATGCTTAATATCCTAAGATTACACCACACCAAGCCGACATATGAATTCATTAATTAAAGGAAGCTAAATCCTACCAAGATTTAAAATTAAATCCCAAAAATAACTTAAGAAGGACTAAGACACCCTAGGTGGCATCTTAGTCTCGAGGCATGAAACTCAGGGCACAAACTCCAAAAAGGGGGCCATTTAAGGTGCATTTGAAATCAAGGTCCCAAGACCTTTGGATGAAAAATACGCCCTAGGTGGTGTCTTAGTCCTAGTCCAAAAATCAAGGACACACAGCCAGAATCATTAAATTATCATTTATCCTTTGATGTTTGTTGGGATTAGCCATAAAAAGATTTAATTTATTAGGCTTGTGGATGCAAAATAAGACTAATTAATACATAAATAGGGATAAATAAAGCAAGGCAGGCCCAAACAAGTGTTTAAAAATCTAAGGGTATGCAGTTTCCTACACTAAATTTATCTCCCACTTTAGTGAGAGGATGAAATTGCTTCAAATTCACACTAAATTAGCCAACCACGCAATCAAGAAGGGTTCAAATGTACAAATGCTAGTAAGATAGGATGACAATAATCAAGAGGGTGGCCAAGCCACCCAAGATCAAGATCCTATGACTATAATTTTGGAATAAGTAATGAGTAAAATAACAAACAACACTTCTTAATAAGACATTATATCAAGAGAATCAACAATAATTAATCTAATTAACATAGGAAAGCTCTCGAAAGAGTCATATTTTTCTCTATCTCCAAAGATTTATTAAGTCACTGGGCTGTCATATTTGGTAAGCATTATGAATATTAAAATGTGAATCTAGAGAATGAGATGTTGCTAAATGCAATAATATAATCCTATATGATGATATCTAAATGATATTGATGCAGCTACTGCAATCTAAATTGACATGAAACTTGATAAAAGAAGCTACAATAAAATATTATGCAACTAAATGAAGATCCATAATATTGATTATATTCTAAAATACTATGATTTCTATTGATAAATGATAATGCTATTGCTAAGATGCTTGATTGCTCAATTGATGTTTTTGTAGAGTAAGTTTGCACAAAATTGGGATCCATTTCTTGCTGAAAGAGGTTGTATTTATAGATTCATGGCAACACATTTGTAAGGGGTAGCACAACAAAGGTCTGGATTTGATCTAAAGAATTGAATGGTGAAGGATGAAGAAGCTTGAGCTGATTATGGAAAGTGTTCCTCCCCACAAAAACATTCAGCCAAGTGATTGGAAGAATCAATGGAAGAAGATGAAGAAGTTCACCTATAAATTTGTCTCCAATTTGTCTCCAAAATTACCCATGAAGGTTGAGATGAAGTAAATTAGACATAACATATCTAATTTGGTAGGTAAAATATTGATTACCTATAGAATATGCTTTTAATTTGAATATTTGGATTTGTTTCAAATTTAGGAAGAAATAACAATTATTAAAATAAAAAAATCTTTTTTTTTTATATTGTTTATTTAATAAAAGAGAGATAATGATAATTAAATAAAAACTATTGAAGTTTTGATTATTTAATTAAGAGAGAATATTCAAAATAATATAAATGTGAACTATATAAATAAGTATTTCTATTTATTCAATAGTAGATGAATTCAAGGTTAATTAATCAAATAAATTGTACTTAATTAATTAGATTATCCAGACCATTTTTAGGTGTATACAATGACAAACCAACATAGGAACAAAGGAGCACACTTCCAGATGATATATGAAGCCATAACCAAATCACAAATGTACACCATCAAAGATAGAAAAAAGAAAAAGGAAAATGCAATGAATCAAGCTTCGACTAGCCATCCAATGCGTTGTGGACTAGGTCTAGGTTGTTTGTCCAAAAAGGTTTACAAGTGGAACATGTTGTCCACTATGCAAACAAAAAGCATGCTCACAGGGACTAGTGAAGTTAGTTGTCCACTAGGTGAGCCCCAAGAGATCCATATCAAAGTCATACCCCCATGAATATGATAAGGACAAAAAGAATATGGAAGCTCACAAGGGCTAGTGAAGTTAGTTGTTCACTAGGTGGGCCCTAGGGACCATATCAAAGCCATACCTCCATGACTTTAATAAGGTACAAAGAGAAAATGCATGCTCACTAAGGCTAGTGAAGCTAGTTGTTCACTAGATGAGCCCAAGGGAACCATATCAAAGTCATACCCCCATGACTTTAATAAGGCAAAAAAATAAAATGCAACATGAAAGAGGGATATTCGAAGGGATTTTGCTTAGTTCATGTGAGGTCTTAATCTTAGGGAGCATTGTTCCTAATGTCTCCAAGAGAGTACCAATCAAAGGATAAAATATTTGTAACTTAGGGAATGTAGTGTGTCACATCACCACTAAGAGGAATGTAATATGCTGAGATAGATCATGCTCTTAACACCATGCTATGAGAAATTACTTTAAAGTAGCTAAAACATGAGAAAAAAGAAAAGAAAAGAGGGTTTCCCCCCAGAAACACTTAAGGGATCTATAGATTCGGGGTCAAAATTTTTCTTTGCTGCAATGTAATAGAGAGCTCAAAATTGGCATCATTCCCCAAATACACATAGAACTAGGAGAATGACACAAAGAGAGAAAAATAAAAATGAAAAAACTTTTGGGTCAACATGGAAGAAGCATAAATATCTTGATTCCTTGTGTCATCCCCAAAAAGAAAACACAAGAAAAAAAAGAAAGGAAAAGAAAAGATAATAAAAAAATCTTTTGGGTCAACATGGAAGAGACATAGGGTGTCTCGATGCCTTGTGTCATCCCCAAGAGGAAAACACAAGACAAAAATGAAAATGAAAGGTAAAGACCAATGAAAAGGAAAAAAATATTATGACATGTATATAGAAGAATGAAGGTACAAATAGGGGAATGCACATAGAGAGGAAACATCAAAAAATATGGGGGATCACATTTCACACATGCAATAAACCAAAAAGAAAGAAAAAAAAGACTAGTCAATCACATGTGAGTCAACCATCTAGCAGGTCATCTACATCACAGTCTTGTTCAATATATGTGGAATGTAGATCCATAGAGAGAGGGACAACATCAAGTGACGTACTAGGAGAATAACTAAGTTCGGCACATGGTGTATCACTCAGTTTAGGAGGATCATCATGCTTGTTATTTTCTAAGCTCATAGAAGAGGAAAATAAAAAAATCAAACTCATTATGCACTTGCTCATCAATTTCAGTAGTTTCTTCATTGTCATCCAAGTTAACCACAACAGGAGGACGAATGATAATATCCATAGAGGGCTTTGGTCCTTGTTGTGTTGGAAACATAGGATCTATTGGTTCTGGTGATGGAGGAGGCTCATCATTTATTGATTCTATCAAATTCATATTTTTTATTTTCTATGTTGTTCTCTTCGTTCATTTTTTCAGCAATAGAATGATGTCTATGCCTACACTCTCTAGAATTTGGGTTCCTTTTATTACATTTTTCAAGTTGCATTTGTGTAGGAGTGGCTTTGTTGACTATAGGTTCCTTTTCTCCTTATGAGGGAAAAACAAAAGAAACCATGGGAGGTTTCTCAACCACATTCTCTTTGGATTTATAAATTTGCTTAGGAGGTAGATCGGAACTTGTGTGGTTTTATATTGGTCTTTCAAGTAGGAAATAGGCAAGGGATTTTTGATGCATGGGTCTTGGTTAGTTAGAAGGGATTTAGGTTCAATATTTTTTTCTTCAAGGGGTAGGGGTTCAATCATGGGTGGAGGAAAATTTTCAAGGAATAACTTGGCATTGCATTTTTCTTTTAACTTTTGGTAGGATAGGAAAAGGAAGTCCTCACGAGGTCTTATAGGCTCCATGAGCTTAGCCCAAAAATAGTCTAAGGAAAAATTTTCATGAGAAGATGGAGGTCTAAAGCCACTATGGTTCATAGTGAATATTTCATTGCCGACTAGAAACTTTAAGCACTTATGGACAACGGATGGGACCACATTCATGGAGCGAAGCCATTTGTAGCCTAACTTCACATGAAATTGATTTGAATTAGAGATGATTGAGAATGATACATTTGATTTCTTTGGTCCTACTTGTAAAGGGAGTGTGATCAAACCCACCATAACATGATCAAAACCATTATGCATTTTAATCCATGCTTCTTCGTTATCATATCTATCTTGAGTAAGTTCATGCAGATATAAGAGTTCTTTTATGATCACATTCTCTCCACAGAAAAGATCAATTAAAATCCTAGGTGTGGGCCTATCATTGATTCTGTCAACTATGTAAAGGACCATTAGGTGCATTTTTTATTATTTATTCTAAAGAGAAAGTAATCTCAATAGGCATTATGGTTTTTTTTTTATGATGCTCAATGTCAATCACTCCTATAATTGTACTAATAGGACTTTGGTCATTAGTATCCATAGGATTTTTTTCATCATCATCCATAGTATTTTGTTCATTATCATTCATGTTATCATTATCCATGTCAATGTTCATCACATCGGGCTTAGTTTCACTAGCCTTAACAAATTAAATATTATGGTTGGGCATGGGATTGGTAAAGATTAGTAAGTTTTGGCTAAGAGGAGCTACAAATTTATTACCTTTGTCATTCACATGTCCAATTTGGATATGAGTAGAATCAATGAGGTCTTGCATAAGATGTTAAGGCACTTACAATGTTCTATATCATGTCCTTTATGTTGGTGATAAGAACAAGAGGCATTGTGTCTAAAGCTCGGAGGTAAGGGCTTGCTAGGGTTGAGAGGTTGAATGAGAGATAAGGTAAGCATGTTTTTGTTTAATAGCCAAGTCATGATATTTTGGAGTGTGTCAAGTAAGGGAGTAAATTGTCTTTGTGGATCCCTAAAGATATAAGGAATACTCTTCTTTATAGCAACTACTTGGGTATCAACTTGTTGGGTAGGTTGGGAGGTGGAATTTAGTTGAAGGAATCTTTTATTTTGTCTTCTAAAAAGTTGGTAGGTGTTTTGGTTTGAAGATTCATAATTTTCAAGATGGGAAGAGGTGCTTTTTGGTTCAGAACTACCTAAAAAATTATGATAATCTCGAAGGGCAATGCATAAGTGCATGAAGGAAGGGAATTTCATCATGGTAAGATTGTATCGTATCTTTGTAAATTTTCTATGAACATCTTTTGAAGGTGAGAATTGTGAGTCTTCACATTAATTTGGGAATAAAGCGATTGGTAACATGAAATAAAGTCAATTTTTTCACCCTCATTTTTCTTACATCTCATAAAATTAGCTAATGTCATTTCAAGAAGCATATGCACTTGGAAATGGTTAATAAAGGCTTCAACAAGTTCATTAAATGAATGAATTGATTTATTTGGTAATGTAGAAAACCAATACAAGGAAACATCTTTTAAGGATCAGGGAAAGAGCTTAGCCAAAAGTTTGTCTTCAAGGATAAAGTCACTACATAAAGCAATA
Source organism: Sequoia sempervirens (assembly GCA_007258455.2). Taxonomy (NCBI): domain Eukaryota; kingdom Viridiplantae; phylum Streptophyta; class Pinopsida; order Cupressales; family Cupressaceae; genus Sequoia; species Sequoia sempervirens. Next base: position 58,396,857 of record VDFB02058242.1, read on the forward strand.
AATGTTAGGGTTAGAGATGGAAGATATCTAACAATTAAATGCAGATTTAATTAAATAAATAGAGAAACTAAAACACACAAAAAATAAATCATAACACAAAGAATTTAACGTGGTTCACCCAATCCGGGCTACATCCACCAAACCGCAGCCATCCAATACTTTTATTGTCCAATGTAAAACTTATTACAATCTTGTGAATAATCTTGTTTTTCATCATATTGTAACCCACATCCGAACCCCTTTTTAACAAGCTTAAAAGCTTCCAGATTTTGGGTTCTACAAAATTGGATTTTTATTTTTTCGTTGATTTTTCCCTTTTTTGGTGATGACGTGAAAAAGTAGGAGGAAATTTTTTCTCAGGGGCTTCCACCCTCGAACCCCCACTCGGGGCCCAGCCTGGCCCCAGAACTTGACAAGGATACATGTCAGGATGTATAGTATACCATGGGCTCTATAGTATAGCATGATAAATCACCACATACCAACAGTAAAGGCATTAACATGATTAGTAGGATCTCCCTTTCCTCCATATTTCTCAAATCTAAGGATCTTTATACCTTGTGGCACCATAGTTCTTATATATGTCCAAAGATAGTGGGTTAATTTTGACATAGTATGAAGGTGGACCATTTTGATTTTGATTTATGGTGGAAAATTAATGTTGAATGGATGATAGGATTTGTAAAAGGTGGTTAATGATAGAGTCATTGTGTGTGTTTTGATATGGAGGTGAATATGGTGGTGGTGTGTATGTATTAGAAGGACAAGTGAATGGATTACTTGTGGAAGGAGATATTAGGTTGGATGCCACATAGGTATAAGGAGAACTAGTAGAAATGTGTGAGGTAGGAAAGACATTGCTAGTTGGTTGCATCGGTGTGGTCACTTGAGGATTTGTATAGGTGGGAATGGAGGTTATGGTTGAAGGGGGAGGAATTTGATTCTACCTTGGTTTTGTACATTGTTTGAAGTTTGAGCACCATTGGTGGTGGAAGGAAGATGTTTTCCAAAGATGTGAGCTATGTTATGCACAACTTCTAGTCCTTCATCACTTTCCATCATGTAGTGAATACTATTAATGGAAGGTTTAACAGTGTTGGAAATGTTTTCAGTACTCACTCTAGCTTGTAAATGGGTTAAGCCTTCATGCATTTTCATTATGTTTTCTTGAGGGATATGATCAACCATTGTTTGAAAACTTAACATAGCACTTGTAGTTAAGGTATCCATAGAAAAAGAGGTATCAAAGGTATAGTCCATATCTAGTGAATTATTACCAACACTAGGAGTAAGAGAGCTAGATAACCCAAGATCCATAATGAGTGTTTTATTGTGGGATGCCATGAGTCTCACACTTCGTATCACCATAGTATTGAAATTAGGACACCAAGTAGTATAGCTCATGCAAGAGAGAAACCAAAGAAAGTGCAATGAACACAATATCCTATGCTTACAATTACACTTGAAATGAAAGAAATTGAAATAACAACAATTCTGCAAACTGTAACAAAAAATTGAAAGTAGCTAATAAAAGAAAAAAAAAAGAAATTGCAAACCCTAAAAACTAAAAATTCAAATTCAAAAAGGACTAACATGCTAGTAAGGGCGTCTTGGTCCTACTGATGAAATTCTAAGGTTCAAGAAATTGGAACAGACAACAAACAACATAGAGAGGGTTCTGAGCCAAAAACCCACAGAGGGACTAAGATGCTAGGAAGGTAATTTTAGTCCCAATAAAGGTTTTTTTTAGAAAAACATCAATATCTGGATTATTCACAGTGTTCCAAATTTTCTTACTTAAGGATCGGATGTTTAGAAACAAAAAAGTGTGCAAATGAATGCAAGAAAAAGTGACTAATGACAAGCAATTGAATACAAAGTTGAATGAGATTTTTTCAATGTTTCTAAATGAAATTAGGATGATTGACAATGGAATTTTTAGTTTTCCAATGAGATAATATGATGCAAGAAACAAAAAATGCATCCTATATGCACTTTCACTAATGCAAATATGAGAAATCCTAGATGCACTTTCACTAAGGCAAGATGTAATGCAAGAATGAATGCAACCTAAATCTAGGAATTTAATGAAATCCTAGATGCACTTTCACTAAGGAAAGATGTAATGCAAGAATGAATGCAACCTAGATCTAGGAATTTAATGAAATCCAAGTCATAAAATGAATGTTCAAAAATGTCAAGTTCACCAAAATGAATAATAGGGGAAATGTGTGCTTTATAACCTAGGTCATAGAACACCACTCTTCTCCAATTGTCATTCAAGAATTCCCTAGGATCCTAAATTGGATTGAATATCAACCCAAAGGTAAGTCAATTATCAACAAGGAAGACCTAGGAGGGGTTATTTTAGGATTAGAAAGGTTCACCAGCAAGCAAAATCTTGGAAAAGATAACTTAACATTCAACTTGCAAAACCTAATAATGTAAGAAAAATAATGAGTGCAAATGACAAAATTAAGTAGTAGAAAGTTAGGATGTGTGTAATTGGGAAATCTAGAAATGTGATAAGGATTCTAGAAATGAAAAAATGTTATCAAAATATGCTAGGAAGGACTAAGATTCCCTTACTATTGTCTTAGTCCCACTGCTATTTTTTGGGAGAAATGTAGAATCTTCAGATGTCAGAATAGAATAAAAAAGAATCTTTGTAAAGTACCCATGGGAGGACTAAGATTCCCTTACTATTGTCTTAGTATCATCTTGAATTTTTGAAATCTTTGAATGTAATACTGAGGTTCAATGTATGCACTTCCTTCTTCTCAGATCTCATGTCCTAAAACTTCTAGATCTAGCCTGTAGGTGAGTTTCTCTGAAGATGACAATTTTACAATGCAACATTACAACTTTTCACTTCAAATGATCTTCAAGTCTTAAAACTAAATCCACAAACACAAACATGTAAGAGAGGGAAAAAAAAATGATTGTTAGTAAATGGGGGTTTTCCTTGGTCAAACCCCTTGGTAATTCAACCTTGGAATGAAATAAAATAATAAAGGGAAATGATGAATGAACAAAGTGATATGTTGCAACTCACCAAAACCTTGTTATGAAATTTGCAAACTTGTATGAAGTGGCTAGCTTGGATTTAAATCTTGAATTGCTTGAATGATTGATATATCTTTACTTGAATTGCTTGTTTGAATCAAAACCCTACATCAAAAATGTTAGCTCAAAAACACACATGATGCAAGAATATACTTCATATGATGCTTGAATCTTGATGATGGCTCCAAATGCTTGATGAAATACTCTTTAATTCTCTTGTGAACTCAATTATGCTATTAGGAATGCTCATTCAATTCGCTTGGCCAAATATGAGTGAAAGAACCTTGTATTTATACTTATCCATGCTTAATATCCTGAAATTACACCACACCAAGCTGACATATGAATTCATTAATTAAAGGAAGCTAAATCTTTCCAAGATTTGAAATTAAATCCTAAAAATAACTTAAGGAGGACTAAAATGCCCTAGGTGGTGTCCTAGTCTCGAGGCATGAAACTCAGGGCACAGACTCCAAAAAGGGGCCCATTTAAGGTGCATTTGAAATTAGGGTCCCAAGACCTTTGGAGGACAAAGATTCCCTAGGTGGTGTCTTATTCCTAGTCCAAAAATCAAGTACACACAACTAGAATAATTAAATTATCAATGTTTGTCGAGATTAGCCATAAAAGGATTTAATTTATTAGGCTCACGGATGGAAAATAGGACCAATTAAGGCATAAATAGAGATAAATAAAGTAAGGCTCAAAAAAGTGTGAAAATGCAAGGGTATTCATTTTCCTACACTACAATAAGGTCCCTTAATTTGGTCATATCTTTCTCTACAATTTGTTGGGGAAAAATGAAAAATATCTTATTTGAGTTTATCTTCCTCATTCTTTTCCTTTGATTAAGTTAGAAATTTCAAGCCCCTTATTTGTGTACTTAGTCATGATTGAAAGTGTCAACGAATGTTTTGTGCACTCTATTTCATCCAAACAAATTGTTCCTAGGACTAAGTGAAATACTAATAATCCTTTTTCAAAGTTCTTGTAGCTTACATATCTTTGGTAGAACTCAATTTATTGATTATTTTTTTGGCTCCAAAATAGTTCCTTGAACCCAAAAAGTGTTTGAACCACATTGGCACTTGAGGAACTCAATTTCACCAATTCAACACCATCATGATTAATTTTGTAAAATTTGATGGTCATGAGAACCTTTTCAACCCCATAATAAATTTCAAGAACCACACATGCTCTCAACAACATGAAAATCACCAAAATGGTTAGAGTTGTAAACAAAGGAAGCTTACATATTTTCAATAAACTGATTAATCCTTTCACCTTAATTTTAGTCAATTTATTGGTTCCAATAACTAACTCAAAGACTAATCAAATATTTCCAAATAAAATGGAGGCTTCACATTGGAAAATGGGTTATTTACAAGAACCTCTCCAATTCCCAAAGTGGTTCCCCAAACCTTATGATTTTTCATAGAATTTAAAATTTCCAAATATATCAAGGGAAAAGTAGTACCATGGAATTTCAACAAGTTCTTATTGAGTCCAAAAACTTCAAGAAAAGTAAGAGATTTGTTGATCTAAAAATATATATATTTTTTTGGGCTTAACTCAAAGGCTATTGAAATTCAAAAAGATATAAATAATATTCAAATCCCTCCCACATTATTAACAAACTCCAACTTACACTAATTAAGAGTTTTACAAAACAAATGCACCATGTTAATCAATGATAGTGCCATATATTAGCACTAATTTCCCCAATTTATATTCATTGAAGAAGGCATAATTTCTCATCTTTTATGTTTAACCCTTATATTTTACAAGTAATTTACCATGAAATATAATCCACACTCCTACAAATTTCTTGTTGTTCTTGTAGGAGCTAAAAATTATCTCTATCCCAAAACCACCTACAAAAAATAATGAAAAACTTCTATAAGAGAGTATGCAATAAATGAGCTTTCTTGATATTAAGATCTATCAAACATGATGATGAGGTATCTTACAAATGTGTACAATTAACTTTCTTATATAGAAAAAATGTCATGAAGTACCAAAAATTAAATGACTAGTGTCACTATCAAATGACACGAGCCATCATTAAATGACCTAGGGCTCCAATATTTAATAAAAGATAAAAAGATAAAATATTATCTAAATAAATTAAATATGCCTACGACCTAAGTGTATTTAACATACAAAATAGGACCCCACTAAGTAACCAGTTAGGAAAGGTACCTACTTACACCAACACCCCCCTTTAAGTGGAACTTAGGGAGAAGCAACTATTATGAAAATGATAAGGATGCAAGGATGGGCCCCAACTATGAGGCCATTTTAGGTGCCAATGTACAAAAACCACTCTACAAAAATAAAGAAAATATATATTTACAAGGATGAGAGAAAAATATAAAAAAGGATGATGTATGGAGGACTCAGTGATACCCTCCAAGAACTACATCCATCATGAATATATAATAATGAAACCTCATAAGAGGGAAATAGAGATACTATGTATCCCTTGGACCACAATGTGTAATCTCCTACAAAAATGGTAAGTGCTTGAAGACAAAACATGATCCACTGCCAACAAAAAATGTGTATCCCTTTTAGAAGAAAGAAAACCAAGTAAAAATGCAAGAATGCTTCCCATTCTAGATATGAATTGATAGGAAGAAGCATAAACATGTATGAAAATTTATCTGAAATCTACTCATGTGTCTCCTTGTCCAAGGTAGATGAAGATGCCACAATCAAATTAGGTACATTCCTAATCAATGAATAAGGTGACAAACCAAGACTATATGGAAATGGATGTTGAACAAGATTCAAAGATAATGATGGTTTGAAAATTGTTGTGCAATTAATGTCATCAAAGAGGAGAGATAACCTCTCAAATGTGTCCTCCAAATATGAAATGTGAGGTTCCAAAAATAAAGATGCAACTTTTGATAAATAGGAATTACAATCAAGAAGACAATTAGATACTTCTTGTAATAAATCACTAGAATCTCTAAATGAAACACCAGCATAAGATGAATGGTCTTGCTAAATAGGAATGATGGGACCATCAATCAATGAATCTACACAAGGAATCAATGAAGGTGAAGGATCAACAACCATATCTAAAGGAGAAGGAGATTCTATAGAAACCTTATCATCATCATATGAAAATTCAAATTACTCCAAATATTCATACTCCTAAATCATATCATAATCATAGGGAATCCATTTTGAAAAATTAAGATACACAAGACAATTTGAAGAAAGACCATCTATGAATGGTTGAGTATTAGGATCTCCATATATCTCCCAAAATTTAGTTCAAAGTGTATGAGGACACTCAAAAATGAATAATAGCATTCAAAATTTAATCATCAGCATGCATTGCAATAACTCTTGAGATATGATGCCTTTTGCAATTCCAAGAAAATTTCTAACTATTTGTACCTGGAGGGAACAAGACCATACAAATATGGAAAAAATTAAGCCAATAGAGATGTTTAATGATGACATCTCTCCATTGTTTATAGTTTCCCATTTTTAACATAATCAAAGAAGGATGAAATGAAAACCCCATAAGGAACTATGATAGACATCCAAAATTACAAAGACTAAAACCTTCAACAATAATTAGAAACCCCCAAACATGATGTATATTTCAAATGAATCTTTTAAAAAAATATAGAACCTCTCCATGAGTCGGGATGTCCCATTAATTAGTCACAATTCCAAACAATTCAAAGACTCTTATGAGTTGTGGTATGGAATAACTCCTACTGTCAATTATTTTAGAGTGTTTGGAAGCAAATACTATATCAAAAGAGATGAAGAAAAATTAGGAAAGTTTGATGCTAGATATTATGGAGGATTCTTCCTTGGATACTCTACAAAGAGCAAGGCTTACCAGTGCTACAAAAAGATGCTAAAAAGGAATTTTGAAAGTGGAAGTGTCAAAGTGGATGAAGACTTACATAAAAGATCAGTGCTGATAGAAGGACATGGATCAGATAAGTCCTCTTGTAGAGAAGAAGTGAAAGATGATGGTAAGGAAAAATAAGTACATGTTGAAGAGGAAGAAGATCTAAAAAGGATCCCTAAGACTCCTAGGTATGTACAAAAGAATCATTCTAAAGATTACATAATTGGTGACAAAAGCATAGAAAGAAGAAATTTTATTATGATAGAAGAAGAGGTAAATTTATGCTTTCTTTCCATAGTTGAACCTAAAACAATAATCTGTGCATGGAAAGATGAATTTTGGATCAAGGCTATGGAAAAAGAATTGATGTAGATTGAGAAGAACTAGAATTTGGAACTTATCCCAAGAACAATGAACAAGAATGTGATTGGAACTAAATGGGTGTTTTAGAACAAGCTAAATGATAATGGAGAAGTTGATAAGAACAAAGCAAGGCTTGCGTGTAAAGGCTACTCACAAGTAGAAGGAATAGAATTTGAGGGGACATTTTCTCTGGTGGCAAGGATGGAGGCTATTAGGATGTTTTTAGATTTTGTAGCACATAAGGATTTCAAAGTTTACCAGATGGATGTGAAGTTTGTATTTGTGAATGGTGAGTTGGAAGAAGAGGTATTTATTAAACACTTGAAAGGATTTTACTTAACAAATAATCCTAATATGGTTTACAGATTGAATAAGGCTTTATGTGGACTCAAGAAAGCTCCTAGAATTTGGTATGCATGATTGGATAGGTACCTATTGAAGAAGGGATTCAATAAAGGTATTATAGGTAGAAATATTTATTTTAAAGTTGAAAAAGATCAAATCTTAATTTTGGTTGTGTATGTTGATGATATAATTTTTGAAGGAAATGAAAGTATGTGCAAGAGATTTACAGAAGAAATGCATAAAGATTTTGAGATTTCTATATTTGGGGAGATGAATTTCTTCCTTGGAATTCAAATCAATCAGATAGAGCAAGGAATATTCATTTCACAATCAAAGTATGTTAAGGAAATACTGAATAAATTTGGAATGGAAGACTCTAAATTGGTATGTACTCACATGGTTATTGGTTGCAAGCTGAGCAAGAATGAAGAATCTCCCAAATATGATCAAAGAAAGTATAGATCAATGATTGGAGGATTGATATATTTGATTGCTAATAGATTGTATATAATGCATGCAATTTTTCTTGTGGCTATATTTCAAGAAGATACTAGAGAGTCACATGTAGCAACAGTAAAAATAATATTTAGATACTTGAAAGGAACTCCAGAACATGGTATATGGTATCCAAAGGATACTAATTTCTCTCTATGTTCTTATATAGATGTAGATTGGGTAGGTTGTGTGGATGATAGGAGTAAAAGTGGTGGTGCTTTCTTTCTTGGAAGTAGGTTGATGTCTTGGCTATGTAAGAAGCATGATTCAATGTCATTATCTACTACAGAGGAAGAATACATTGTTGTAGCATCATGATGCACACAGGTTTTGTGAATGAAGAAAACCTTGAAGGATATTAGAGTGTCATATGATGAACCAATTTCTATCTTATGTGACAATAAAAGTGCTATCAATATTTTGAATAATATAGTAATGCATTCAAGGATGAAGCATATCTCAATCTAGTATCACTTTCTAAGAGAGAAGGTTGTAGAGAATGAGGCGATGTTGGAGTATGTTCCTACTAAGGATCAAGTTGAAAATATCTATACAAAGGCTCTTCCTAAGGATAATTTTGAGTATCTCCAAGAGAAATTAGGGTTTAATTCCCCTCCTTTCAATTAGATGCATAAGGTCATGCATCAATCTAGTGGATTCCAAGATTTATTCCTTGTTCTAGACTAATGTTAGTGGCTACCTCTCGAGGCCTGAGTAGGTAGTGACATTTCTTGTTGTTGCAATCAGTGAGAGTAAGTGTTGTCAAAGGAAGTGAAATTTTAGGTTTCAAAGCATTTTTTGTCCCTTATAGGTGTTTCCCTTGGGGGAGAAAAAGCATATGTGATTATTTTCAAAGGGGGAGAAAAGAAATGGAAATATGTGTTGTCCTTTGGTATTGATGTCAAAAGGGGAGAGAAAGTTAACTAAAAAACCATATGAAGAAAGGGGGAGATCAATCATTTAAAAGAGAAAGTAATGGAAAGAGTTGATTCTTGTGTAAGGAGGAGTGTACAATAATATGCAATATATGTCGTTGATCAGATTTGCTAGTTATTGTTGATGGTTTTTTGTATTATGTGTTGCCATCAATAACAAAGGGGAAGATTTTTGGAAGTTTTTATTGTCATTGATGTCAATAGATTGTTGTTGCATTGATGCCAACCTATGGAGATTCTTTGATTGGTTGCATTATGTTGTCATTAGTAGTATCATTTATGTTAACCTCTATTTTTTTTATGAGAATATGTTTGTCGATGTTCAACCTCTTGTGTAGTTGAGATGATAAAAAGGTGTTGTATATGTTGAGATGGTGTTTTTGGTGCTTGGTTTCCAAGTTCTTTTTATAAAATTTCAATAAAATATGATATAATGTGGTAAAGTGTTCAGTGAGGTAGAGTAGTGTTTAGTGTTTTTCTCTACATTTATTCATGGTTGAAGATATGATTTTACGGTTCAGATATGTTGATAAAATGTGTTTCGAGGTGTTATATTTAGAGTTTCATGTTCTGGATCATTTAGAAGAAGTTGTGTTAACCAATGTGTTAATTGTGATGTAGTGTCATTTAGTAGAAATGGTTTTTCTCCACATTTATCTTTGTTATGATTTTTGGTTTTGTAGATGTAGAAGTGTACTTATATTTCTCATATCTATCTTCAATCTAAGTTGTTTGAGTTTTTGTGCTCCATAGGGTTGGATTCATGAGTTATAGTGTCTATAAGGTTAACTATGTGTATAAAATGATTATGTTCTATTGATGGGTGTTTTTGCACTTCTCAACACAAGAAGTGCATAAGTGCACTACCTCTCTTGAAAATAAATCTCCAACAATGAGTTGCTAAAAATTACCTCTAGGTCTCTCAGGTGTCAAGTCATGACTTGCTTGGAATTTCACAATTGGTTCAATGTGATCTTGTTGGTAATCACAGAGCAGCCTTATGTAAGTTAGGTTGGACAGGAATTGGTTCTTCAAATGGATTTCTTAAAGTGTGGAATCAATGTGTAGTTGTTGTAGGTTCAAAAAAGCAATCTAGAACTCTACTTTCATCTTTGAATTTGGCTTTACAATGTGCAATGAACCTTGTCTAAACCACTATGTAAAAATAAGGTCAAAAGGGAAAGGAAGAGAGTAAGTTCCTACACCTAAAACTACTGATGAACAGTGATAATGGAGAACCCTATAGTGGACAACCTTCCCAAAACTAAGTTCCACTTAATGAAATTAACTTACAGTCTCATGAAACTAGTGCAATCTTCTATGGTCTGCAGATTTTCAACCTTTCATTCACCATAAAGTATGAACAAGAGATAGAATTTAAGTGTAACATTCATATAATGTTCAGACTGGATTTACACTATAATTTATCATCAATAAACAACAAAAATCATGAACAAGGAAAGGTGTCAACACAACAAAATTCTTCAAAACCAATGAACAACATTAACTGATCTACCAAGAGAAAGTAAAATACATAGAACAAAAAATTTAATCTATTCAAATTCACTAACTATGAGGAGAAGAATCATGCAACATGAAATGGAACTCAAGAATCCACCAAATCAATGAATTTCTATTAAAATTCTAGCAACATGTCTTTACAACAACTCAACTCTCTCTTGAAAATGAGAGGATACCCCCCTATTTATAGTGTCCAAAAAGAAAAATGAATGGCCAATACTCACTACAAATTAGGGTTTCACCTACCCCCAAATATTTTACAATTTAAAATTCATTTTTTTCCTCTAGCCTATTTTTTTCTTATGGGAAGCACTGTAGCATTTTGTCTTTTAGTTGATTTCCTTGATGCAGCTACTTTGTGAGGAATTCATCATCAATCACTAGATTCCCCTCTTGTTTCTTCACAATAGCATACTCCACAAACTTTTTGATTAATTTTTAGAGCTTTCTCCACTCCATTATATCATATTGAAGTATTTGAAAGTTCAATTTCCTAGACCTACCAGTAAGCTCATCTCAAACTTTGTCACACTTCTACATATTCTTCCTCACTTGCTTAGATTGGGAAAAGGCTCGCACAACAAAACCCATAAAAATCAGCATAAGCGTATATGTGGTTTTGTTCTCCATCCTTTTATGGAAGAGAAGCCTTATCTTCTCCAGGTCTAGGTCAATGGTGGGCATATCAAAATATTTCATTAGCCTTAGATACTCTTCATAGGTCATCCTGATTTCTTTGGTCCAATCAATATCAAGCTCCACTTCATGGAGAACTCATTCCAATATTTCTTTCCTATGGTCTAGGCCTAGCTTCCATGTCTCCATGAGCCAATGGTCATCTTTTACCAATGCAAGCTCCTTTTCCCAGGATTTCATAGGTGTCTTGAGGATAGCCTCAAGTTTGGGATATGTAATCTCATACATCTCTAGGAAGTTGGTGAAGAATTTCTTTCTGCCCTCAATATTTCTTTACACCTCTAAGAATTTATTTGTTGTTCTAATAGCATGACTGATGCCCATATTTCCATTATAGATCACTTGTCTGAACCAATCCTCCATGGCCTTCGTATAGTTCTTTCTCTTTTCTAATTTGTTGATGTGGTCTTGGGACAGTAGTTGTGGTGGTGTTGACAATGTGGTGGGTAGTTCATCGGCGAAAGACCATTGTTGTATATAAGTCGTTAATTCTGTAACTTGTGCTTTTAATTCCTCCTTAGAGGATTTTTCCTTAGGAATTTGGTGAACAATAGTAGAAAATGACCTCTAAAGATGATTAATCTTCTATTCCCTCATGGCTATCCCTAGATCAATAGTGGAGATGTTATAGCTGACCCCTTCTTCTCCCATCACTAGAGTAGCTATCTGTACCGTCCTGGATCCTGATGCATCCATTGTCAAATGATATTTGACCTTTTTTTTTCTCCTTATGGGTGCTTATCTATGCTCAAGCCAAGATGGCTTCGAAACTCACCTTTGGATCCATAAAAGTTGGGGTTTTCTTCTCTAATTTCTTTTCTAGCCACTCAGGCATCCAGGATCCTTCCTTTTGTGATTCGTGATCACCTTCTCCTTCTTGAATATTCCAAATTTCTATTTATTTGTTTCCTATAACCTCTTGTTTTTTCTTCTCTTCTTCCTCCTCATCTGAATCCAGAATGAATATTATTTCCTTTTCTAAGGATTCAATGGTTGTATGTTCTTTGGGGCTATCTTCCCCTTCATATCTCTTTTCTTCTTCTTCCTAATGCACATTCTCTATATGATACCCTGCTTTCAAACTTTTTGTTGCCTCAACCTCTTCTTAAGGATTGTCTTCTTCTGTCTTTTTTTCCTCTTTTTCTTCTTCCTCATGCAAAGGGGGTATTTCTTCATCATGTTTAGGGCTCTCAACTTGCTTCCCAGTTGGAGGCTCAATGTTTACCTCCATTTCATTATTTGTTTCTTTCTTTTCTTCAGAGGGTGGCTTTTAAACTTCTTCTCCAACATCCTTTAGTTGTTGGGAAAGTTCCTCCTCTAGCTCTTGATTCGGAGGTTTCCATGATATATTTTGCACTGGAATCTTCAATATCTTCCTTGGAAGATCCTGTTTCTTCCTCCTTGTGCACCACTTCACCAATTACCAGGTGCTAATGCTTTGGGTGTTCATGATAATCATCAAATTCCTCCTCCATTTATTTTGGTGGATCCCTTTATTTCCTTTCCAACTCTTTAGATATTTGCATTGTTACTTTCATTTCCAGTGGGTCAATAAGAGTACTAGGGATAGGAAGGCCAAAAACAACTTGTGCTAGGGAGCCCTACACTATAGGGTTCATGAATATCCAAGAGAGCTCTATTAGTATGTTTTGCATGTTCCTAGCAAAGGCTTCCAAGAGAAAGAGGGTAGGTATTGTTGTCATTACAGTGGCTAGTGGGAGGATTGATGATGGAGACATGGAGGAGGAGGAGAGTGGAGAAGTGGTAGTAGATGAGGAATCCACCACCAAGATGGGTGCAGTAGGCAAGGTGGAAGCAAGGTGGACCAAAATGTCCATCACGAGCAGAGAAGAAGCAATCATCACTTGAGAAGCGGGTGGATGAGCAATAGTAGTGGTTGTAGCAAAGGAAACAAGTGGGGACTTTGGCTACTCACCTCTCCTTCCTCTCCCTCATGGAGTGGGTCTTCTTGTATAGTGGTAATTTCTATGAAATTTCCCCAACTTATTTGATTTATTGGAAGGCTCACCTTCTGATGCCTTCCTCGAGTACACCTTGTGCTAAGGCTAATGTTAAATTATTTATTTTCTCTTTCTTGACCTAGTAGCTAGAGAGGATTTTAAGGTTTCCCCAGAAGGGGAAGCAACTTTCCTACTGTCTGTCTCACTTTTGGGCTCATCCTCAAGCTCATTGTAGGTCAAGGTAGCTCCTTGTAGCCTCAATTGAGCAATCTTCTCATCAATCCATTGTTTTTTCCTCACCTCTATGGGCTTCATCAAAATATCAAGGTCATTAACCTCTTCCTCACTCCAATCAATCAAGGGCAACATTAGGTTGGTAATGGCATCACACCTCGGATCTATCACCATGTTCTCATCTTCAAAAATTTGATCCCACACCAAAAACAGGTTCACTATTTTGACAAAATATGTTTCCATGCACATGTAATGCCTCATAAGCACCTCCTTATCATCTTTGAAATTGGCCCAAAAGTCCTAAACATTATGCAAATGGGCATAGTCTATCCCTACCATCTTCTTCAACTTTCCATACAAATCCATCTGTGGCCTACCAATATGGAATTCTAAGTTATATTCAACTAATTCCTTATCAGAATACTCTACACAGTGGGATGTAGGGAGTGCATACATACCCTTACCAAATGTGAGGGGATAAGGGATACTTTCCCTATGCTTGTCGCTTAGAAGGGTGTGTGCACGCTACAACTATTAGGAGAGTTCACGTAATATCAACTGGCCATTTGTGTATTAGGGAAACTTATATGGATTCTCTAAGAAATACTCAGCTCAAATGTATGCAAATTTGGGAAACTGAATAAATAGAAATCCAAAATAGTGGATGAAGGTTTTGGCACTATGGGTAACCCTTTTTTCAAATTCACCTCCAAGAAATCTGATTATATGCCCAATGAAGGCGTCGTTGACCTTGCATTTCTTGAAGTTTCTAAATTGAAGTTGTAAGTTTTTGTCATATAACTTCAATTCTCTCCCTAGCGTCTAGCTTGGAGCTACAAATAGTCCCCTATACTGAGCATGGTCAATGAGAAGATAGACTAGATATGAAGTCATGTACAATTGAGAGCTTTTCTTTACAGCTACAAACTGCTCATGTAAGTAGTTGCTAATCATCCCTGCCCAATAGAATTTAGTTTTTCCTATGATAATTTACTCTATAAGATAGAGCATCCATTCTTGGAAGAATGCTACAATTTGGAGGCCCATAACTATGCTTAGTAAGGTCACCAAATCATGGTAATATTCATAGAAATTTCCCCTAAAGAGCTCCTAGGGTACTTTGTTTGCACTACCCCTCTTCTCCTTTAGCCAATATTAGTTAATCCATTTCTTGCACTTAAGAGGGTTGGCCTCCCATGTTCTCTCAACACATTCCTTTGTTTTCTCCTTCATATCATCAAAGGTGGGTATATGGAAAGTCTGTTTGATAGACTTGGCGGACAAATCAGCCAATACATTTCCATCTCTATCCACTATTCTTCTAGTGTTTGCCTGATATGCCTCTCTACAGGCCATTACCAATTTAGGAGCTATGAGAGTAGGCAAGAAACCAATAGCCTTGGCCAACCCACTCCCTTTAATCCTTTTAGCATTCTCTATGGTAGGGTTGACAATGACCCTCTATTTGAACTCATAGATGTCGATGCGCCCCAAGTTAGTATCTGAGATCTCTTTCTAGTGTGTGGTGACCTTTGAATTGAGGGGTTCTCCTTGGAACTTATACTTCATCTAATCCTTGTCTTCTTTGCCTCTGGGTGCTTTAGCTAGCTTCTTTCCCTTTTCCTTTTTTGTGGATGGTCCCGCAGTTGGATCCATATATCTTGCAAGCAAGGGAGCAATAAGCACATTCAAGTAGAAATGTTAGCGAAATCCTACAAAAAACATTGTCAGACCAAGTAGTTCACCATTCAAGGATCCTAACATTTCTTTCATATCATCCTTAGTATTTTGTTTGAGGAATTTATGGAAATGTGGGCCTAGGGGTGCAGACTTTCCTAGGTTGGCAGTCATTTTGAAGGCAATTTTGGATGAACAATGGATAGGGCACGATGGCTAACATGGTTCTACCCACATCAAGACTTGCTCATGAAGTGAGGTCCACTAAGGAGGTCAAGCTATTTTGGCACATGTTTCAAATCAGTTTTGAAGTTCTAGATTCATTAAATTGATTATTTAGGCATGCGGGCCTAAGATATGTAGACGCCAGGGATCTATTGGCTATTTGGAACTCTGTCGTTTGAAAATGGCTCTGGCAAGGTTGCGCCCTGCAAGTAGCATTCCGCCATGTGGGATATATGGATTCAAGGGATGGTGCCACTTTATTATTGAAGTTCAAGTCATTTGGAAGAGTGCAGAAAGGCTCCGGGGGTTGGTTATTCAGAACAGTGAAGGTGGGATGGAAGTCTACCAAGGGAGACCTACACTATCAGATCTGCATGCATCTTAGGCATTGCTTAATCGTTGGTGGATAACTAAAGGGAGACAGTAGGGTCGAGCCCCAAGTAGAGGCCTAATGGAGGTCATTGGTCATTTTGATGAGCAGGATGGAGTTCCGAAAGCGGCCACCCAAATGGGGTGGCCCACCTAGTTTTCCTGACTTATTTGTTTAATTTTTGGGCTTAGATGGAGGTAACAAATGTGGGCTCCATAGGGCAGAGAGATGTATGTCTAAGGTCATCTGGAACAAAAAACACACCATGACGGCTCATAAATGGAAGTCTGCAAGGAGAGGCCCCCAAAAGAACCAACACTTAGTCAATTTTAACATGGGGAGATTGGACAAAAAAGGTAGGATCGGGACCCAGCTGTCGAAAGGTCCTGAGGGTTTTTCCATTTTGAGTAGTCATTAATGCAGCTGTGAAAGGGTAGTGGAAATCTACAAAGGATGGTCTATCTCAAATAAATTTCTTTAGTTTTGAGCTCGAACGGTGGTCATGAAGGTAAGGTCTGTAGGGAATGAACACCTTGGTTCAGGAATGGCTGCAGTAACCCCAAGTTCCACACATGGCCAATAGGAAAATTTTCTAAGGATTTCATAATTCCAAGACATGGGTTTTGATCATTGGGGCTCATCTAACTAGTTTCTTAGTTTTCTTTTACCAAAATTTAGCAACTTTCATGAAAATTAAAGAAAAACCAAAGGATAACCCGATGGCAGAAGACCAACTTGAAGAACTCAATGAAAATGGTTGAGGGAACTGCAAATGGTCAATTAATGAGCAGTGACACGATCTTGTAGGTGCAAGGGCAGCATTGGCGGGAGGCTTTGACAAGATTTCAGAAACTTCTAATGCTGAAAATGATGGGTTGATCCTACTATTTATAGAAATTGCAACATTTAATTCCCACCATTAATGTGGGTACAAAGATAGTTGAGGATGGTGGGCCTATGTTTTGAGAGGGGCAGTGTCGGAAGTGGCGGGGTTCACAAAGCGAGTGACATTCATGCATTGGCCATTTAACAAGTCGAAAGAGAGGATGGAAACGGAGGCTGAGGGTCCTTGAAGGTGGGAAGTTGTACTGAGCTGACCATTTGAAATAGAGAAAGTAGGGTGGTGCTCCATGTGGAGCAGCCCGCAGGGGCGAACCCGCGGGGCTCAAAGGACAAATACTTCTAAGTTTGAAGGAAAACTGCTAGGGGAACCCCACAAAGGCCAAAGGTTTTGAAATTTTGAGGGTGGAAAAAATTGGTTAACTCAAGATGGTTCTTCTAAGACTCCTTGACCACTTAGGACTCAAAAATAAGAGGCATGCAAAATGATACTATGACAAAAGCAACCCGACAAAGCGAGAAGAGAGGGTCCTCGTTCTGAACGAGGTATGTGTGTTATAGACACATGTTCTTTAGGTGTTTGTTGTTGCAAAGGATTTATTGGATTTTAGGGTGTTGATGGAATATTCTAGATTGTGTTTAAGTCTTGTGTGTGGTTTGCAAGTTGTATTTGGATTTGAGGAAGTATGTACTTAAATTTTTAATGGTGCTAATGTAGGTTTCACTAACCTTGGGTGTTTACACTAACTACAGATATGCTTTAGTGTTTTTGGAAGCATGGCGTGGCATGCATATGAGGATTTAGGTCCAAGTTAAGGTGTGATGTGGTCGACCATCATTCCTCTCAATCATGGGAATATTTTAGTGTCGACCCAATTTGAATTTGTACATTTGAGGTGCATAGTTGACCTTGAAAGATGTTTTTGACATTACAAATGGTATAAAGGCAAGGTGAATTTTTGGATTAGTGGGTGTAGAAGAGAGGATGTATTGAGATGAAAATTTAATTAGGTGCAAATATCTAAAGTGTGAGGCTAATTCCTATGAATCCAACATAGTGAGTAGTGTTGGAACACAACAATCTACTGAGAGGGGGGTGAATCAGTAGATATTTAAAATTTTAACTCTTAAACCTTTTGAGCAGAAAAACTTCTTTAAAAAACTTAATGTGCAGATTGACACATGAGATATAGAAATTTAAACAAGAACACAACCAAGAAACACATAACATAGGATATATGTGGAAAACCCAAGATGGGATGGTCAGAAATGCTACTAGGAGCTACTATCTTAATCCAACCTCACAAAGAAACCTTTGGTTACAAATTTTAAGGGAACCAACCCTAAGGAGACACCAATCCCCTATTTTGAGTACCCACTCAGTTATTTGATGGAACCAACCAATTATATTTACAACATAAAGGATTATTACAATTTGTTCATCAAGAACACAAATCAATGTTACAACTTACTTTGTAATTGCTCAGGTTTTTGTTGCTGCCACAACAATTCTCTTCTTTTCTTTGCACCCCACTTTTTTATTCTACTTTTTTCTTTTTTTCTTTAGTGCATTCTCTATTCACCTCAATGATCTCAGATTACTCTTTGTACAATGCACACACACACTGCTTCAACTCTTTCACCATTTTTTCAACTCAACAACTACTTTCTAAACATATGTTTTTTGTTGTTCATACCATTGGTAATTTCCTTGAGATTTTCTACCATGTGTAGATCTTTTGTTAGGGTTCTAGGATATCTTCTTCACTACCATACTCCTACATTGAGCCACACAACATTTTATTCTGGTGCAGAGAATGTTCTAAGAATAGCAATCTAAAAAACCCTAAGATTAGATATGCATTTAATTTATTCCCTTGTTCATTCACTCTTATTTGATCATCATCATTTTGGAAATCTATGCCATCGCTTAGTAGATCAAATCTCTACTGATATTGGTTGCAGGTGCCATTGAATGAATTCAATTCATTCACTAAGTCAATTACAAGTTGAAACCCTATTTACATATACTTAGCTATTTGATATCTTCATATTTGAAACCGTACCATCGATCTCATCACTTTGTGCCATGATCCAACATTCCTTGTTCATCATCACACCTTTAAATTTTCATTTTTAGATGAGCCTTCCTTTAAATCTCCATTGTGGATCATGTCCATCACATATCGCTGCTTTGTTTATGGCTTCAACATTCATATGCACGATGATAGAACCATGGTGATCACCATTGGATCAATCACTAAAAAATCTACACCGTCCCTCACTATATGAAAGGTAGAAAGCATGGGACCATAAAATATTAGCTAGCTAGCAGGCTAAGGCCATCTGTCCACCATTGACATCACCTTCTTCTATCCATTACTCATCACAAGAACCATCCTACCACTTCACTTCACAACAACGATGTGAAGTGACCAAGCAATATGTTGCCACATGTTTGTTGGACCCACCTTTGAAGTTGTCGAAGGGACTATGAAGTCACTTACTTCAATATCTAGAAGCCTAATCGATGAAGTTCTATTAGAATGTTAAAGGGTCCAACTATCCTATTCCACTGATATTCAAATGTCTCCTCGAGATACCTTGTAGTCATCATTGTTTCAAAGAGACTCTTGGGACTTTCTCTTCAAATTTCCACTATCACCTTGATGTGGCTTCATCGTTCCAAAGAAGGGACTCCTAAGTGATTCCTATTGATGTGGTGAAGTCTCCTCGACATAGAACAAAATATTTGTTGCACAAATTAGAAAATATTAACATTGACAAACATTAACTCAATGGTAAATGTTGGGAAAGGGGGTTAGTTCCCCTCATGGTGTAATAGGCTAAAATTACAATTTAAGCAACTGAAAACCTCCAATAGGCAGTCAATTGTTGGAAACACAAGGGAATACAACTAAGAGGAGGGGGGTGAATTAGTTGTCACATAATTTTAGAGCTTATTCAACTTATTAACCTTATTCTTAGATATGATCAATAACCATGAAAGCATAAGTGAACAACACATCAAAAACACACATAACACCAATATTTTTACTTGGAAACCCTATTAGGGGAAAAACCATGGTGGAGGTCAATCCACAAGATTATACCCTATTAAAAGTATAAATAAATATGAATGGGGAATGCACATGCATTCAAGCATACTGCTTAGAGATCACTGATTAATTACAAAAGGAATCTACATACTGTCTTATATAAAGATTTTAATTACATCCATCAAACTTGAATTGAGAAAAATAGCATCTGCTAATGCTTGATTATAGTTCTAGTTAAGCTCATGAACACTTCTTCACTCTTCTTCACTCTTCTTCACACTCTACTCTGCCTTCATATGATCTAAAAAATATTCACACATAGGATGGCACACTTCATACACTCATCCACTCTCATGCATTCAAATGATAAAACAATCACTTATATTATCCACATCAAGAAATTACATCTCTACAAGTCGGCTTCAACAAAATAATAAAAAGAATATAAACGTTCGGCCCAAATCAATAAAGCTTATTCATGCAAATCAACCAAGGTCATCCATAACATAGTGAAGACCCAAAATAACATCCTCAAACATGAACCACTTCAATTAATTACTCCTCAAATATCCACAATGCACCACAAACACCTTGTCGGCCAAGAACATAAAAAACATGAACACGCAAGAGAAAATATCGGATCACTAGCAAAATGATCAATGTGAATGTGCAACACATATAGAGCATGATATAAAGACATCCACAAACATCATGAATCACTAGACAAGCATCTGCAACAACATAACAACTAAAATCAAATCATCTCCATTCAGGAACACCAATTGAAGTAACAAAAAAGCTGTCAAAATACAAATCTTCATAACTTGATCAAACCTTCACGCAGATCTTTGAAACTTGGCATGGATAAACTAGATATACTAAAAAAGAAACCCATTAGTCCACAACCTCTAAATAGTAACATACTAAACTCACTGATTGACTATACTTCACTTAACCACTGACAACCTGCAACTCTTTTTATTACAATTTTCTTAATATCCTCGACATATACAACTTCAAATGAATTAATGCTAATAGGTTTGACACCAATGACAACCACATATCAGCAACATAACCAAAACATCGAACAATAAATAAAAAAAAAGAAATCCTCTTCACAATACCATGATTACAACTCTAGGGTTTAGTCAATAAACCCTAATTCTGACCAAGAGAAAACATAATTCATTTCTAGGAACATTATACATTCTTTGAACCAACCAATTACATATCTAGAATGTACTTAGAAAACCCATATTGAAACTATCAATAGATTTTCATTCAAATGCTTGGAGACCATTATTGTAGAAAGATGACAAATTTTTTTCAACATTGTAACATTTTGAGAAACTTTTGCAACCTTTGCAAAATAATTCTTCTTTCACCAAAAACCTGTACTTGTGCTTTGAGAACTTGATCCACATCTCTCTATCATCATGCCACTAGACTTCCTTGTATGATATCTTCTTTTGAGATTAATGACAATAATATGCCAACAATCTCCCCCTTTGTCATTGATGGAAAACTAAATGCTCATACCAATTAAATAAATGTTCTAATACCAATTGTAGCCTATAAAATTAAAGCCTGTACCAATTGAACCATTTGCACAACAATTCACTCCCCCTTTGGCATGCATTTCTTCTTTGCTTACACTTTTGAGAATTTTCATATTTTCCTCCCCTTTTGACATAAATGGGAAAGGGTAGATTCTCCCTGAAAACATACTCCCCCTTTGGCAAGAAATCCAAAGAGAAAGTGGATATCCTTGAATTTTCAACCATCAAGTCATTGAAAATTTGTAAAACCAGATTACCTGACTTGATCTTTTTTTTTTCTCTATGTCTAGGGATAAATGAAGTACCAATTAAGCTCCCCCTGGATTCATTCCCTATCACTATTTAGTTATATGATGTGGGAGCAATGAATCCTAACTACTACCTTAGATATTCAAATTGTTCCTTGGGAAGAGGCTTGGTAAATATGTCAACTACTTGTTCTTTTATTGGAACATACTCCATGTTGATCACCTTGTCTACAACCTTTTCTCTAATGAAGTCATACTTGATGGATATATGCTTTATTCTAGAGTGCATCATTGGATTCTTTGATATGTTTATGGAACTTGAATTACCACAAAGAATTGGGATACATTATTTATACTCAAACATGATATCCTTAAGCGTCTACTTCATCTAGAGGACTTGAGTACAACAAGTTGTTGCTGCAACATACTCTACTTCTACTATGGAAAGAGTGATTGATTCTTGCTTCTTGCTCATCGAGGAAACCAATTTGTTTCCCAAAAAGAATGCTCCACAACTTGTGATTTTCCTATAATCTACACTTCATACTCAATCAACATCTACGTATCCTATCAAAGAAAAAATATTGCTCTTGGGATACCACAACCCATGGTTTGTAGTGCTTTTGATATATCTAAAAATTATTTTCACTGCATTGACATGAGATTCTTTGGGTGTAGTCTGGAACCTTTCTACCATACACACTACTTGCATAGTATCTTCCCTTGATGTAGTTAAGTATAGTAAACTTCCAATCATTGACCTATACAACGTCTAAATTGTATCTGGTGATTCATATGATTTTCTTAAATTAGAACTAGTTATCATGGGGGTGTTTACTTGTCTATTGTCCTCCATACTAAATTTCTTAAGAACTTCCTTAGAATACTTGGTTTGAGATATAAATATACCATTCTCAGTTTGTACAATTTGTAAACCAAGGAAAAATGACAACTCCCCTAACAATGACATCTCAAATTCATCTTGCATATGTGTAGCAAATAATTTACACATTTTATCATTTCTACCTCCAAATATGATGTCATCTATAACATATACAACAATAATCATGTGCTCACCTTCTAATTTTAAGTACAAATTACTTTTTGCACATTGTTTTTTGAATCCTTGTTGTTGTAGGTACTAGTCTAATCTAGAATATATGCTCTAGGTTCTTACTTAAGACCATGAAATGTTTTCCTTAATCTACACACATAATCATCATCTTCTGATAGGTGAAAACCTTCTAGTTGTTCTATGTATACTTCCTCTTCTATGTTTCCATTAAGGAATAATGATTTAACATCCATCTAATACAATTAAAATCCTTTATATATTGAAAATACAATAAACATTCTGATTACTTCTAATCTTGTCACAGGTGCAAATGTTTCTTCAAAATCAATGCCTTCAACTTGTGCATATCCCTTGCACACTAATCTTGCCTTATTTATTACTATGGCTCCATATTCATTCATTTTTTTTCTAAACACCCATTTAGTCCTAATTACATTTTTTCTTTAGGGTCTACGAACCAACTCCCATGTTTCATTCTTTTTTATCTAATTTAGCTCCTCTTCCATGGCCTCTATATATCTTTCATCCTTGTTGGATTTAGTAAAAAAATTGGTTTTATCTAAGATAGGAGAGAAAAGTTAACTTGCTCTTTGTTTCTTGCAAATCTCCTCCTAGTCTGAAATCCTTTATTTTTATCCCCAATTATCTGATTCGTTGGGTGATCCTTCTACACATACTTTGTAGGTGCCTTCTCAACCTCTTTTTTGGATTATTCTTCATTATTTTCCACATTGTCTTCATAATTTGAATAATCTTCAAATTAATTTTGATCAAATTTGATATGCTTAATGCTTTCATCAATCTTGACATTGATGCTTTCCACAATCTTACCTAGTCTTTTGTTATAGCATTTATAGGCTTTGCTTTGGGTAGAATATCATAGAAATACTCCATCACTTTTTGATTCAAAGCTTCCCAAGTTCTCATATTCTCTCTTAATGTAGCATTTGCTTCCAAACACTTTGAAGTGCTTAACAGAAGTAGGTCTACCACACCACAATTCATAAGGGGTCCTATCACTACATACTCTGATTTGGACTCTGTTTAGAATATATACTGCAGTATGAATAACTTCTCTCCAAAATATATTAGCTAATTTGGCCTCATTTAACATTGTTTTGGCATGTCCTTGACAACTCTATTCTTTCTCTCAACAACTCATTTTGTTGTGGAGTTCTAAGTGAAAAATATTGTCTCTTGATTCCATGTGCCTCATAGTATTCAACAAATTCACTTGAGGTAAATTCTCCTCCTCTGTCTAATCTCAAAAAATTAATCCTTCTTCTCAATTCTTTTTCAACCATTTTCCTAAATATCTTAAATATTTCAAATGCTTGTGACTTGTGTCTTAGAAATGTTACCCATGTCATTCTTATGTATTCATCAACTAGCAACATAAAGTACCTTTCTCCTTTCAACCCCCTTGTTCTTGTTGGTTCACACAAATCAGTATGAACCAATTGCAATGATCTAGTAGTTGAATATTCTTTAGTTGGAAAAATAGCCTTTGTTTGATTTCTCTATTGAAATTCTTTGTATATGAAATTTTTAGGCTTGGTTATTTTACGAATATGTCTTACTAGACCTATGAACTTACTTTCACCAGATTATCAAAGTTTATGTGGCCTAATCTTCTATTCCATTACCAACTTTCATCAGCTTGTCCTATCAAACAACTTTGACCTTTTACTTTAGAAAGGTTATAAAGATTGTTGTCAATTCTCAATCCTTATGAAAATTCTTTTCCATTCTTTCTGATTTAGCAATCCTCTAAATCAAATGACTTTATACCTATTGTCATGCATCTGACTCACACTTAGCAAATTGTGCTTCAATCCTCCAACATACAAGACATCCCTTGTTGTATTTTTACCATCCAGGCTTATTATTCCTTTTCCACATATTTTGACTATCGTGTTGTAAGCCAAACTCATAGATCCTCCATTATATTTCTTGATTTTGATGAATTTACTCTTATCTCTAGTCACATGCTTGGAGTAACCACTATCTATCACCCATATATTCTTCTTCTTGGTAGGCAATGTTGTTTGTGCAATCATTGATTTTGTGGAGCTTTCTTCTTTTTCTTTTCACACCTTCTTAGCTTTCTTTTTATCTTTTCCTCCATAATTTTAGATTGTTTGTTTACTCTAGGAGGTGGATATGTCCTTTTCTCATTCTTAACATTTGGTCTCTTAAACTTTTTCCTACAATTTTTAGCTATATGACCAAAGTTATTATAGTTATAACAAACTACATTCATATCCACTAAAGGAGAAAACAATTTTTTTATTAGAAAGTTTGCACTCCTCTAGGGAATGACTCTACATTCTCTAGCCCTATTACCAAACTAATTACATGTATAACAGTATCCATAAAAGTATGAAGAATACTTGGTCATAGCATTTTGTACCTGATGTGGTGATTTTTGTGCATCTTATTTCCTGTCTCTCACCTCAATGAATCTGCCAACATCGGCCCTTCTAAAAGTTTTCCTTCTATTATGATGGTCAGGTTTTGATTGGTTGTCCTCCTTTTCTACAACAAGATTCTCTTGTTCTTTAATTTTCTCTGCTTCTACAAATTCTTTTTCCATGAAGAGAAATTCATTTTCTCTCATAACAAAAGCACAACTTTGTTCATCATTTAGCCTATTGTAGTCATCTGATACATCACTATCCTTTTGGATGTATAGACTTTTCTTTTTCTTCTGAAAACTCCTTCTCTTAGGGTAGTAGGGTTTCTTCATTTTATCATCTTCCTCATACTTAGAGCTACCTTTCTTATTGTAGGGACATTTAGCAGCAACATGACCTACTTTACTACATTCAAATCATTTATAGGGAAACTTACATTTGTACTTTCCAGATCCTCTTCTTAAGTCTCCTGATGAAATTTTCCTCTCCTTCATCAGTCTCATCATTCTCATATGTGATAATATCTACCTTGTCTTTCTTAGGAGATACATCCTTCTCCTTGTTGGAGACCTTGAAGGCAGTTTCCTTCCTGGATGGATTTGCATCTCCCATCCTCATTTCATATGTAATGAATATACCATGCAACTCATTAAGAGTTAGTTTGTATATTTCTCTTCCTTCCTCTATAGCAAAGATTTTAGGATCATATTTTTTTGTCATTGAACTTAGAACTTTTAGTACAACAACATCTTCTTTCAGTTCTTCTCCAGATCCTTTAATGAAATTCACTATATCGTTAACTCTTAGAAGATATTCTACAATCTTCTCTTCTTTTTTCATCCTCAAGCCTTCAAATCTACCTCTCAGTACTTGAATCTTTTCCAATTTTACCTTTTTGTCTCCTTCATAGATCTTTTTCAATGTACCCCATACATCATGTGTAGTCTTACAATACATAACCTTGCTATGCATAGATCTAGAAAAATTGTTCTTAATAGTAAACCATGCTTTTTCATTGTTCTCATAATCCCTTTTTCTTGCAACATTAGTAGGAGGTGTGGTCAGTGGTGTGTATCCATTCACAACAAACATCCACAAATAAAACCCTAAAGATCCCAAATATCCCTTCATCAATGAGCTCCAAAAAGTATAATATGTTCCATCGAACTGAGGTGGCTTGTTTACGGAAGAATCTTATTGACTAGCCATTTGTGTTCACAAATCCAAGGATCTACCTAAGTTGATTAAGCTTCTCCTAGGGAACTTGGAGCTCTAATAACAAATTTTGGAACATAATAATCTACTAAGAGGGGGTGAATCACTAAATATTTAAAATTTTAACTCTTAAACCTTGTGAGTAGACAAAATTCTTAAAACAATTTAATGTACAAATTGAAACATGAGATATAGAAATTTAAACAAGCACACAACCAAGCAACACCTAACGCAACATATATGTGGAAAACCTAAGATGGGAAAAAACATGGTGAGAAATGATGCTAGGAGCTATTGTCCTAATCCAGCCTCACAAAGAAATCTTCTGTTACAACTTTTAAGGGAACTAACCCTAAGGAGACATTGGTCATAGGTACATTTGAATGAATTAAATTTGTTCACTAAGTTGAGTACAAGTCAAAACCCTATTTACATGGACTTAGCCATTTGATATCTTCATAATTGAAACTACATCATTGATCTCATCACTTCACACCATGATTCTGCATTCCTTGTTCATCATCACACCTTTAAATCATCACCATTAGATGAGTCTTCCTTTAAATATCCATTGTTGATCATGTCCATCTCATATCGTTGATCTGTTTATGGCTTTAATGTTCATGCTCGCAATGAGAGGAACCATGGTGATCACCGTTGGATCAATCACCAAACAATCTACACCATTCCCCACTATATCATAGGTAGAAAGCATGAACCCACAAAATATATTTGGTTGGAAAGCTAAGGCCATCTATCCACCATTAACATCACCATCTTCCATTCATCACTTGTCGTGAGAACCATCCTATCACTTCAATTCACAACAACAATGTGAATTAACTGAGCAATATGTCATCACGTGCCTGTTGGACCCACCTTCAGAATTATTGAAGGGACTCTAAATTCACTTACTTCCATATCCAGAAGTATCATCGATGAAGTTCTATTAGAATGTTAAAGGGACCAAGTATCCTATTTTTCCAATATTCATATCTCCTTGAGATACCTTGTTGTTGTCATTGTGCCTAAGAGACTCTTGGGACTATCTCTTTGAACTTCCATTGTCACCTTGATGTAGGTTCATCGTTCCATCAAAGGGACTCCTAAGTGACTCCTACCGATGTGGTGAAGTCTCCCTGACATAGAACTAGATATTTGTCACACAACTTAGAAAATATTAACATTGACAAACATTGGCTCAATGGTAAATTCTAGGAAAGGGGGTTGGTTCCCCTCACATTGTAATACTCTTAAGTTATACCTTAATCATCTGAAAATCTACAATAGGAAGTCAATGACAAAATAGAAATATTCTTCATAGTGCCATGACTACAAATCTAAGGTTTAATCAGTAAACCCTAATTCTAACTAAGAGAAAAAATAATTCATTTCTAGGTACATTATACATTCTCTGAACTAGACAATTACATATGTGGAATGTACTTAGAAAACCCATATCGAAACTATCACTAGATTTTCATTCAAATGCTTGGAGACCATTGTTGCAGAAAGATGACAATATTTTTTCAACATTGCAACATTTTGAGTAACTTTTGCAACCTTTGTAGAATCATTCTTCTTTCACCAACCACCTATACTAGTGCTTCCAAAACTTGATCCACATCTCTATGTCATCATGCCACTAGAATTCCTTGCATGATATCTCCTTTTAACATCAATGACAATAATATTCTAATAATGCAAGGGTAAATAATCTCAAAAAAACCTTAGAAAACCACTTTCAATTGCCTTTTCTCATCAAAATGTGGGTTTTCCTTCATAAACCGTTGTTCTTCCTTATAGCCTTTCAAAAAGGAATTTTTGGACATAACTTCCCAAACAAGATTGATCCCTAAGAAATAAAACTTGATTCAAATACCCATTTGGCCATTATTTGACATATATCAAAATTAGGTGGGTTCACTTTGTATGGAAGGCTCCAAATTTTGATTGTCCTTGCTCAAATTAGGTCTAATGGCACAACTGGGCTTGGTAGCAGTAAGGTTTTTGGATCTTAGAGTTAATCCTTCCATTCCAATGCTCCAAACATATCATTTAGGGTCCTAAATAAAGGCTCTAATAATATAGGGAATTCCTTAGTTGCATACAACACATTTCACCAACCTACTAGGGTTACTCGGTCTGATACATGAAGAAGATATCAGACCCTCATGCTTCTACCATGCGTGCACACCAACTCCCCTATTCCTGCAACTTTGGGAAATAAAATTTCATATTACCACAAACCATTCCACTAATTTTGAATACTTTTCACTAGTGGAATGGGATCCTATGCATTTTATACACCCATTAGTTATCCAACTTAGGGTTTAGACCAGTTTGAAGCAAAATCAACACAACTTTCTCAAATCAAAATGAATTTAAATGAAACCAATACCAAATGAAATTCGATTCAATACTTAATCATCCAAAATTTATTTTGAGTCAGTATGGGATCGTACAAATCCATACTACATCAAAGAACAATAATGGAACATTTAGATTTGTAGGAAAAGGAGATATTTTATTGCTCCAACTTCAATATTTAATCAATCCAAACTTTCCTTAGACCACAAAAGGTATTTTAAACATGTAACAACCATCTTTCAATTGTTACTAACCATGTTTCAAATTAGAGACTCAACAAAACATCATTACGCCTACCTTTGACAAAAGAAAATGCAAAAATTGTTTTGGCAACATTGACAATATTTTGCATCTAGACCCTAAATCACACCTAATGACTCAAAACTAACTCTGACACACATGAAATGATCATTGAAGACCTTGTTACATGGAAAATACCAAAAAAAAACAAAATATCAACTTTTTACCCCTTGGAGCCATGAAGACCTACAAGTGCCCCTGCACCATATTCCCAGGGCAAAGAAAACTCTAGCTCCACTTGAGGACAGACCTGAAATTGTACAACCATGTTTGATAATATCATCCTCAGTCATCTAAGTTGCATCCTCCATAGGAAGACCTCACCATATGACCAAGTAATAGTAGTAGACCTTTCTCCTTGTCTTCTTAAGCTCCTTCTTGTCTAAGATGCATTGCAACTCCAAGGGTTGGATTGGTGGAAGATCTCTGATCCAATCCTCATCTAAAAGCACTGATGAGCCTACATAATCACTTGCAAAAACATCCCCTTTATAAGGGTAAATATCAGAAACATTAAAAATAGGAGAAATGACAACTCTAGGAGGGAGTTCAATTTCATATGCATTCTCTCCAAACTTGTGCACCACTTTACATGGCCCTATCTTCTTCATTTTTAGTTTAGAGTAATACCCTTTAAGAAACTTTTTCTTTCTCAAATGAGCCAAAACCAAGTCTCCAACCTTAAAATGAATCTCTCTCCTTTTTAGATCAGCATTGTGCTTGCGCTTCTCAACATTATTTTGAAGATTCTCCTTAACCTGTTGGTGGATTTCTTACATTTCCATAGAAAATTGTTCACCTTCAAAACTCCTCCTTTCCATCCCACTAACATCTCTCAATTCAAACACACCCTTGGTTTTCAAACCATAAACAGTCTCAAAAGTACTTTTTCCAACTCTTTTATTCATTGAATAATTGTATGAAAACTAATCTTGAGGAAAAACCAGATCCCATTGTGTTGAATGCTCCTTTTTTAGACATCTTAGAAGGTTTCCAAGGCTCCTATTCACCACCTTTGTGTACCCATCAATTTGAGGGTGATAGGAAGAGATGAAACTCAAATTAGTGCCAAGTTCTTCCATAAGGTTCTCCAAAAGTGAGCAACAAATTTTCTATCCCTATTAGATACAATACTAAGAGGTAAACCATGGATACTTACCACCTCTTTGAAGAAGAGTCCTACAATGTATGAAGCATCATTATTTCTCTTTCAAGGTATAAAGTGTGCCATCTTAGAAAACATATCCACAACAACATACACCAAATAAAAACCTCTTTGAGTTCTAGGTAACTCCATCACAAAATCTATACTAATTGATTCCCAATGCCTATTATGGATTGGAAGAGGTTGATATAACCCTAAATTAGTGCTAGATCCTTTGGCCCTTTGAAAAATAGTACACTTATCCACAAAGTTCCTCACATCAGTTTGCATTTTTGGCCAATAGTAGTGCCTCTTCAACTACTCCAAGGTCTTATCCAGACCAAAGTGACCTGCAAGGCTACCACTATGCTTTTATTTGATTAAATTATCCCCATTGAACATTTAAGAGTGCATAAGTGTGCCCCTTTGAACAATAGATCATCTTGGATCAAAAAATCAAGCCAGTTTTCATTATTTCTGCTACAAGGTTGCATATAACCTTCATAAATGTCTTTAAAATTTGCATCATCAATGTACATACCTTTCAAATAATCCACTCTTATGCCTTTCAATTGCATATCCTACACCATGAGAGCTCTTATAATCAATGCATCTACCACTTTGTTAAATTTCCCCTTTTAATGTTTAATGGTGAAAGTAAAACCTTGCAAAAATTCAACCCATTTCACATGCCTACTACTAAGTTTATCTTGACTATTCAAAAAATGGAGAGCATGATTGTTAGTGTACACTATAAAATCCTTAGGAAGCAAATAATGTCTCCATTTTTTAATGCTTTCACCATTGCATACATCTCAAGATCATAAGAAGAATACTTTTTCCTGGCTTCATTCAACTTTTCACTGCAAAAGGCAATAGGTCTATTTTCTTGACTTAGGAAAACACCTATAGCATCACCACTTGCATCACACTCAATGGTAAAGACATTATCAAAACTAGGAAAAGTCAATATGGGCTGCCCAAAAACTTTCTTTTTCAATTATTCAAAACTCCTATCAGCCTCATTAGACCAAACAAACCTCTTCCTTTTATCACCCTTAATGGTATCAATCATAGGAGCACAAACATGACTAAAAAATCTTATGAATTTTCTATAAAAACTAGCCAAAACATGGAAACTCCTTACCTCATCCATTGATTTGGGTGTAGGCCAGCTTAGGAAAGCCTCAAACTTACTTGGATCCATCTTCAAAGTGCCATTGGTGACCACAAAACCAAGGTAAACCAGCTTTGTTTTTAAAAACTCACACTTCTTCAAGTTTATCATTAGTTTTTCCTCATGCAACCTCCTCAAAACCAAATCTAAATGCTACAAATTTTCTTTGTTAGTTTTTCTAAAAACAAGAATATCATCAAGATATACTACCAAAAACTTACCAATTAAAGGTTTAAGCACCTCATTCATTAAGTGCATGAAATTATTGGGGGCATTTGAAAAACCAAAAGGTATTGCCAACCATTCATACAACCCTTGATTTTTCTTGAAGGTTGTTTTCCATTCATCACTAGGTCTGATTTTGATTTGATGATAGCCACTCTTGAGATCAATCTTGGAAAATTAGAATGCACCACCCAAACAATCCATTAGGTTTTCAATTCTTGGAATAGGAAATATATACCTTATTGTGATCTTGTTGATGGCCCTAGAATTAGTGCACATCCTCCAATCACCACCTTTCTTTGGTGCTAGAATTGTGGGAACCACACAAGGACTCAAAGTCTCCCTAATCATCCCTTTGTCAAGAAATTCTTGCACTCGCTTCTTAATTTCCCCATTTTGTTGTGGAGTCATCTTGTAAGAAGCTTTTTTGGGAAAACTAGCCCCTGGAATGAAATCAATATGGTGGCTTATGTCCCTCATAGGTGGCAAGTTGTTAGGAATCTCATCAACCACTATTTCATCATATTTTTTCAACAATGTTTGGACCTCTAAGGGAAAATCCTCCTTATTTTTTGATGCCATGAAAATTTAGGCCTTACTATGATAGAAAATCCCACATTCTCCTCTTCCAAGGTCTTTAGGAACTCCTTTTCATTGACCAACATCACACTAGGCACTACTTGGGAATCTAGGCTTTCATCTTTCAATGGTGTGAGGGTGTAGGAAACCCCATACTTTTATATTGCATAATTTTTCTTCCTCCCATCATGGATAGCCTTCCTATCATACTTCCAAGGCCTTCCCAAAAGAAAATGACACACATCCATTTGTATTATTTCACACAAAACCTTATCATTGTATCCCCCTATGTGAAAATCTAACCAACTTTGTTCATTCACAACTACTTGCTGACCTTTGTTAAGCCAAGAGACTATATAAGAAGTGGTATTATGGATTCTTTTCAACTTAAGCTTTTCTACCATTTCTATAGAGACCAAATTGTTAGTGCTACTTGAATCAATCACAACTTTGCAACATTTCCCTAAGCACTTACATGTAGTTCTGAAAAAATATTTCTCTATGGTGGCTCTTTCTCCAATGGTACTTTGATCAAAGTTCTTCTCACCATGAGAGACTCACCAACTTCTAGATTAGTATTATGTGATGTAGAATTCACACTTTCATTATCCTCTCCCTGGACAAACTGATTTCTTCTTTCTCCTCCAAATGAAGTAGTGGATTGATTTTCGGTGCATTGCCATGCTTGATGGCCTACAAATTTATTGCACTTATAACATTTCCCTATGAATCCACTTGATCATTGTCTTTGGCCTCCAAATCTTCCCCTATTATTGGGTCTCCTTCCTCTAAAGTTTCCCCTTAATCTGAACCTTGTTCTTGATTATTGCTTGATTCTCCTTATGATATTTTGGGATTGCCTCCTACCAGCAAATGTTCATCTTCCTCTAGAATTTCTGCCTCTACCCCTGCTTTTCTTTTCTTTCCTTCTCCTCAACTTATCTTCAGCCTTGATGGCCAATTGGTAACTCTTCCACCGTTCTTGGATTGGTGAGGCTTAAATCTTGGAGGTTGTACCTCAACCCATTGATATATCTTGCCACTTTTTCCACATTATCTTCTGTATGGCTTTCCCTTTTCCTCAATTTGTAGAATTCCTCAGTATAGCCTTGCACATCCATATCCTTCTACTTAAGGTTTTGAATCCTTTTAAATAACTAAATGTTATAGTAACTTGGTAGGAATTTTCCTTTGATTTTAGCAACCATCCTATCTGAAGAGGTGATTTTAAACTTTCCCTTATTTCTCCTTTCATCTTGTACATAATCCCACCAAAGCAAGGAATGACCCTTCAAATTTTTCTTGGCCAACTTCACCCTTTTCTCTTCAAGAACATCCTCATATTCAAAGTAGTTATCCAATTCTCCTATCCAATCCAAGAGTTCTTCATTGTCCAATTTTCCTCCATACATGGGCAAATCCATCTCTATCTTTGGATCTCTCTCTTGTCTTCCTTCAATAGCTTTGCCATCCTCAAGTCATCAGGATCCATCTCTTCCTCGGACCCTTCTTGGGAACTTTCCTCTTCCCATTATTCTTGGTCACT
Source organism: Sequoia sempervirens (assembly GCA_007258455.2). NCBI lineage: Eukaryota > Viridiplantae > Streptophyta > Pinopsida > Cupressales > Cupressaceae > Sequoia > Sequoia sempervirens. The sequence goes on from VDFB02058242.1 coordinate 58,430,385, forward strand.
CAAGTCTCTTGTGACCATTCCTCTTTTCTGACTTGTTTATAGGGCAGCAAGCCTCTCCTTCATTTCTCTCATCTCTCTGGCATGTTTGTCCTTTAACTCATTCATCTCTTTAGTAGTGATGAGAGTCCCTTTTGGAGACATCTTTCTTTCTTCTTCCCTTCAACTTTTCCCCTTCAGATCAAACCTATTCTTTTATACCAATTTGATGTTACAGATTAGGGGTTAATAATCTCAAAACAACCTTAGAAAACCACTTTCAATTTCCTTTTCTCATCAAAATGTGGGTTTTCCTTCATAAACCCTTGTTCTTCCTTGTAGCCTTTCAAAAAGAATTTTTTGGACATAATTTCCCAACTAGGACTGATCTCTAAGATAGAAAACTTTATTTAGATACCCATTTGGCTATTATTTAACATATCTCAAAATTAAGTGGGGTCACTTTGTATGGAAGACTCCAAATTTTGACTGTCCTCGCTCAAATTAGGCCTAATGGCACAACTAGGCTTGGTAGCAGTAGGGTTTTTGGATCCTAGAGTCTATCCTTCCATTTCAATGCTCCAAACACATAAAAAAGGTTCCTAAACAAAGGATCCAATCATCTAGGACATTCCCCAATTGCATACAACACATTTCACCAACCTACTAGGGTTACTTAGTTTGATACATGAAGATATCAAGACCTCATGCTTCTACCATGCATGCACACCAACTCCCCTATTCCTACAACTTTGGGAAATCAAAGTTCATCTTGCCACAAAACCTTCCACTCATTTTGAATACTTTTCACTGTTGGAATGGGATCTTATGCATTTTATACACCCACTGGTTACCCTACTTAGGGTTTAGACCAGTTTGAAGCAAAATCAACACAACTTGCTCAAATCAAAATGAATTTAAATGCAACTAGTACCAAATGAAAGTAGATTCAGTAATTAATCATCCACAATTGATTTTGAGTCAGTATGGGATTGTATAGAACTGTACTACATCAAAGAACAACAATGGAACATTTAGATTTTTAGAAAAGAGAGATATTTTATTGCCCCAACTTCAAGATTTCATCAATCCAAACTTTCCTTCAACCAAAAAAGGCATTTTAAACATCTACCAACCATATCCCAATGGTTACTAACTAGATTTCAAATTAGAGACTCAGCAAAACATCATTATGCCTACCTTTAACAAAAAGAATGCAAAAGTTGCTTTGGCAAAATTGTGCAACATTGACAATATTTTGCATCTAGACCCTAACTCACACCTAATGACTCAAAACTAACTCCAACACACATGAAATGGTCCTTGAAGACCTTATTACATGGAAAATACTAAAAAATAAAATAAAATATCAACTTTTTACCCCTTGGAAGCAATAAGACCTATGGGTCCCCCTACACCAGCTAATAAGTAGAAGGGTCTATATTTGTAAAATACCTAAAGTTTCTAATAGTAGTGAGTTGGAGGTTACTAATGGTGCAAAATTTGTAGTGGTGGAAATTTTCTATTGCTCTAAGATGGATTTCTCATTGTAACAATATTTTATCTTCTTCAAGTTCTAATTTGGCAGTGAGCCCTTCTTTCTTTTGGGTTGTGAGCATATTATATTTGGTGTTGCAATTAATTTATATTGTGAGCTAATACTCATCATGGATTTTCCCTTCTTGGTTTTTCCATGTAAATCCAGTGTTCTCATGTGTTTGGATGTGTTTGCACTAGTGTTTCTTTTGTTTGTATTCTACTAATACATGATAAGGGTTTAAAGGTTGTTAAGGGTTTAAGGATTGATGTAGATTTGAATGTTAATGAGAGTTTTGATTTTTTAATGTACAACTGATTCACCCCCCTCTCATTTTTATTGTGCATTCAACATATTATAATATAGATGATGTTTGATAATCAAATATCATATTATAATATGAGCTCAACAATGTAACTATTATCACAAACCCACATTTAAATTTTGATATATATCAAGATAAGGTCACACAAAATTTGGTCTTTAATTGGTGTGATTTTTTAATCCTATTCACATTTCTATCCTTTAGTGTCAAAAAAATCTAGAACATGTAGACCTACAAGGGAATTTGCTTATGTGATATGCTCATGCTAAAAGCACCTTAAGGAGCTTGTCTTTGGTTATTGTAAATTATACTATTTTATAATTTTAATTAAACCTTATTTTTTACTGTACATGTATGAGACATGAAATATAGAATATGTAAAATTCTTAGATGTTAGTATCTACAATGCAAGATGTTGATGATATCCTTTGTGATTTTTTCCAAGTGATATGGATAGTGATTAATAAATATAATTTAATGTTCTAGTGAGATATTTTGACTATAACTAGTGTAATATTGGTGTGCGATCCAATGGGTAACAATCAATTTAATTTAAGATATTAGCTTAGGAAAAGTGAGAAAATAATTTAAATTAGAAGGAAAAGAATATGGGTGTGTTCATATCCAAGGGATAGGGTCAATCTCATAGTCTAGTCTAGAGTAAAATAATGACTCTAGAAGGAATGGATCCATACCACTTGGGACTAAGGTAGGATAAGAACATAGTGGTTTTATATATGGTTGGATTGTGTGCTAAGTCATATCAAGTATCAAGATAATTCATTTGTGACAAGGTCCAAAAATAAATATAAAATGAATGAAGAAAATGGTAAATTATGTAATTTTCTCCTCTGTAATGAAAAAATATTATTAATTTAATGACTACTCATTTAGGTAATCTTAAGATGAATAAAACTACACAATTCAAATCTCACAAGAGATTAAAGGAATAAATTAAATTTTCACATAGAAAACTTTACATATCAAAAAAATGTGAGTTGTAATTATGTCAATTCTACATTGGTAACAACTTTGAGATAAGGGTAATTATCAAAAAAGAATCATAGGTTGCGATGTCTATTTTCTTTAAAATGAATGAGGCTGATGATTTGAAGTCGGAAAAGAGTGGTGGGTATCAGAGGAGTTCCTTGAAAGCGTTGTGGCATGATGTTGCTGAAGAAATAATAAGATATGTCACCTAGGAAGGCAGGTACATACGATGATTAACACTTACCATTTTCTTTTGGTTAACCATTTTCGGCATGAGAAATGGGTGTCATTTCCCTACTATTTGTTGATGTCACTTGACTTAGGGATTAAAGATCATAGGAAAAACCCCAAAAACCCTATCTTGCATGCAGGGTTAATTCTCCTGATCTATGAACATGTCAAAGCTCATGAGGTGCAGAAAACTCTTGTGTCTCCAAAGGATAATATTGCTAAACCCAGGGAGGGCTATGAGATAGATTTGGGAGAGGAAAGGTTAATAAGAAGCATAAGAAGAGGAAGTTTATTTTGAACAAAGATTCTGAGTCTGAGAGGGATGATAATGTTGATTATGTCCTAGATTCCTATTCCACTTTTGAGGAGGGCCCCAGTTCCCCAATTCTGGGTAAGACTAGGAAAAGGAAGCCAAATGATAAGGTGGGCTATACGATATGTAGTGATGAGGTGGTGGTGAATGTTCTTTCTAAGGGGGGTAAGGACAAAAATGATCTTTATGGGGAAGATTCATCTCCTCCCCTGTGACTAGATATCTATAGGAGCCTGTGGAGGGGAGCTGGGAAAGAAGGGTTGTTGTCCTAGAGAAAGGTCTCCCTCTTACCCTGGTTGGTGGTATCTATGGTGAGGCTTCGTCAAGTGCTAACTTTGGGTTGCAGAAGAAGGAAAATGAAAGAGTTGTGGGTGGTGGTCATGTGTGGGATCTAGTAAAGCAGATGCATATAGGATAATGAAAAGGAAGGATGTTGCAGAGGAAATTTCCTGCTCCATTCAAAACACGAAGACTCTAGTCCCTGCTGGTAAAGGTAAGGATTTTTTGCTGAAAAGTTTCATCTTAGTTCTTCTGATGAGTAAATTGTTGTGGGGAAATGCATTGAGAACTTTGATAGGGAGGATTTTTCTGATGTGTTGGGTTTGGCCTATGACAGTGCTAATGTGTTGTTTAAACTTTTTAAGTGGTTCTTCCATGAGATTAATAGGACCAATGTTAGAATTAAAGGTGTTGCTAGTAAGGCTGAGGACCCTTATGTCCAAAGCCAAATTGAAAATCTCATGGATTCTCTTAATACTGTGGCTAATACTATGGTAGAGGAAACCATTAATTTGAAACAAAATTTGGAAGGAAGAATGTTATCCCTTGAGGATAAATTTGATAAGATGTGGAATGTTGTGATGAAGGGTGGAGATGACTCTAAGGTCTTGGTTATTTCAGACCCTGCCAAGGTGATCTCCCCTGTGACTATTGTGAAAAAGAGAAATGAGAATGTGTTTGGTGATGATACTGCTATTGGGGGTAAGCTGATGGATGTGGTGTGTGCTAGTGAGAAAGGTGTTGCTAAAGGTAGTGTTTTGAGTGGTGAGGTAAAAATTGGTGAGTCGGGGGCTAGAACTAGAAATAGAATGAAAGCTCAGGTCGGGGCATTGGGTATTGAGGTGTCTGATACTATGGATAATGTGCAGAAGTTGGCTGCCAGTGAAATGGAAGTTGTTGAGACTCTGAACAATCTATAGTGTTGTTGGCTGGTTCCTACTTTTTTGTTGTTTTTTAGTTGTTGGTTGGTTTTCGTCGGGCTGATTGTTGCTTAATGTTCTTATCTTTTTTTATCAGCTACTTTTTGTTGTAAAGGGTTTTGGGCCCCTTCAAAACCCATTTTTTACCTCCAATCAAAACTTTGAAATAAGGGTAACTCATAAGGCATTATATGTGCCAATGTGAAGAAAGAGGGTAGAGCATAAAAGTACCAAATCCAAGGATGTATTCACCATTCTCTACCCTTACTAACAAAGTATTAAGGTGTTTATGTTGCAAATGGTAATTTTTCTTGTGATTATTATGATATAAATGAGGGAAGATGTCATCATTGTAATGATTGGGTTATTTTTTATTTTATTTTTATAAAATTATATAATATTTTGTATTCCTACAAAAAAAAATTGTTGGTAGGGATAAATCTTAATAATATTTACCATTTCAAAAGTAAATCCTATGGACTAGAAATATGAAATTTTAACTAAATAAACTATTATTATTATGATAAAAAAAATTTATTAAGTAAATAATATTTATAGAAATAAATCATTTACAAAAATTAAATAAATTATGATAGAAAAATAAAGGAACATAATAAACACAACCTAGATTACAATAGTAAATTATAAGTTAGTTGTAGCCACTATTTGATCCTTGTTATTTCTATTATCAAAATAGAGGCACATAATAGTCACTCCTTAAATTACAACAGAAAATAAAAACAAGCACCACCCACTACTTGACCCTTGTTATTTTTCATTATGTTAATAATAGTTAATCACAGTCAATAAAATATGATGGCGTTCATTATTTTTCATTTTTGTAGATATAGCTTTTAATTCAAGCTTTGTTTATGTTGATAAGGATGAAGTTTAAAAATCTAGACCATTTTAAGATACTTTGAATGGGTTGAAAAATGAGATTTGAACTACACTATATAATATTATTATTAGGATATCATGTTCATATGATGTTGGTTCTAGGAAAAACTACTTGTAAAAGGTCAAAAAAATATAACAACAAATTAGATGAAAACATGAACCAATTATAATAACAAATTAAAAGTAGGTACTAGCCACTATGTAATCCCAATTATTTTGTTAGTGATGATAAGAATGATATAATCATAGTCAATAGATTATATTTATCTTATTTTGTTATTTTCAAAAGACAATTTTTTATTTTAATTTTTTTATACAAATAAGTTATTTGTTAAATATAGTAAATGACACTAATAAATTATTTTATGCAGGCAACTTTAAGAAAACCATCTATCAGGAACATGCATAAAGCTCTCTATTTCCAATTCACTATCGGTCTTGCACTATACTATACAGTAACAATAGCTGGTTATTGGGCATATGGATCATCAGTATCAACATATATTCTTAATGAATTAAGTGGACCTAAGTGGGCAAAGATCTTGGCAAATACAACAGTCTACCTACAAATCATTGTATCACAACATGTAAGTCTTAACATCTATTTTTAAAATTTCTCTATCCTATATTTTCAAATAGATTTATATTTATATCAAAATTAATATTTTGTATGCATATATTAAAACTAATAAATTGTAATCCTTTATGATTACCAAACACACCATTCTTTTTTCTTAAATAAATTTATATTACTAAAACTAAAAATTTATAAGCATTTATGATTATTCCACACACTCTCATTTTATGTTTATATTAAATTAATAAGTTTGTGAATCTTTATGATCCATACGCATATGTATGTATGAAAATGAAAATGGACATGATTACACACATGTACACATTTACACACAAAAATATTTCATATTTATATTAAAATAATAAATTTCTAATCATTTATAATTACCACACATATATGCACCCATGTGTGCACACACACATACACATTAAATATTTACAATTAGAAAAAATATTCTATAGTTTAGAGAAATAGGATATTTTCAATACACAATCATATTAACAAAAAAACATAAGAAGTTCTCACACAAACTTTCGACAATTAGAAAATAATATTTTGTACTTTAAATAAATAAGACATTTCTAGTAGATAATATCATATCAAGAAAATAAAATAAATCACAAATAAGGATAAGTTATCTTAAAATGATGTGTTATTAAATTTAAATATATTTCAATCTTTATAATTTCATTTCATAATCTAGCTTTTTAAATTTTTGAATGAAATGCTTTAGTTACTCCAATAGGCTTTACTATTCAAATGAAGATTATTGTAACTAGACCTTTCTCACTTATTTCTTTAGTGTCTAGATCTTAAATTTATCTTTACACTATAGGTCTAACTTTCTTAAATTCAATCTATAAAATATAATTGTGCTTTTATTTAAATTGTGTTCTTTTTATTGATGAAAGATCAAAGAAAATTATGGAAGAGCTCAAAATGATCAATTACAAGAAGATTAAAAGAAACATTAATAGTAACTAATATAAAGGTTATAAGTAGAATACAATTATTTTTCAATATTTTGGTTGGAACTTCTTACATTCAATTTATGGAACCTCACCCAAAAATAGAAATAGATAGACTCTAACACCATGAACAACAAAAAAATTGTACAAAAAAAGGATCATGTAAAGGTATGACCTAACTCCAAAGACAAAACACCCAACATTAAAAAGAGCCATATGGTCCCAACAAAAAACTCCATCATAATTAGAGCATGAGATGACCAAAAAGGCCACCAAAAGCCACAAAAATTAATCCTAACATATTTCTCCTCCATTTTTTAGTTGGGACAAAACAATCATATGACTTGAATCCTTTTTTATTCTAAATAATATTTTTTCTTTGTTATCTTTAATCCAATATTTTATGGAAAAGAATTAGAGGCCTTCTTAAGGTGACCCTCAATCAAATATAAATCGCATAGGGAAGAAGGAACCTTGGTTGAAGATGAAAGAGGTATATCATTCCCAAATGTAGGAATCTAAGGGGGCTTTGGGTCTTAATTGTGAAATATTTATTTTGGAATCTCCCAATTGTAGAATAGCCTAAGAGATAACTAGAATATTTATATTCTATAATCTATCACTAAACAAAATTTAAAACATTAGAAAATATAAAGTTATATTACTATGATATAAAATAAATAATCCAAAAATTTGGAAAAATAAAAGCATAAATGGAAAAGCTACATAATAAAGTAGAAAAGGAAAACACCTAAACAATGACCAAAATAGTACTAAAAATGGATTGAGGAATTTGAGATGTATGTCTAGTGAAATTCTAGGCACTACTAAGAAACTTTTCTAAAATAAGAGATTGCTATTACATGAGTGGGAATTGTTACTCCTCAAGAGCATTATTACCTTTATATCCTACAACTCTAAAAATGTCAAGGTTTGTTGTCACCAATCTGTTGGTCCTCTTCCCTCTTTATGGATTTTATATCAAATTTTAAAACCTTTTTTATACACTTGTTTATGGGTGAATTTTCTCCAATGCTAAACCTCCTGCAAATTGGTGTCTTTATCTCTAACAATTCTATAACTTCTATAAAAAAAATTCTCTAGTTTAAGACCCTCTTCCCACTTATAGAGTGCAAAATTTTGTTCCTAATAGTGAGATAATCTAATTAAATATAGAGGACATAAGAAAAGGGTTCATAATAGTCAATATCTTTCTAGCTATATTATAACCACCATTAAGTACCATTGAAATATTTAGAGTGTGTCCAAAACTAGAGGTAATATGGTGGTGGTGTGTGTATAAATCATGATCATAATATCAAAACCTAGGGTATAATTTTAACAAGTGGTGTATAAGGATGTGATCAAGATGAATGAAGATGAAAGAGAGGGGGAGAGAAATGAAAATGTCTCATACCTAATTATAAGGAAAGTGTGGGAGATTTTAATATTTAGTTTTTAATAAGAATGGGAAATAGACATCCATGGCTTCAAATATAGGATAATGGGAGATTAGATGAAAGGATATAAAAATGAAAAGATTTTCTTAAGATTCCATGGCTTGGATAAGACAAGAGTGTTGGTGTAGGTTTCTATTTTCCTCATGGGTTAATTTATTTTCCCTTAGTTATAGGTTTTTCCTAAGTGACGGGGTGTCTACACCCTTAAATGGTTGAAATTTTTAATTTTTCATCACTATTTAATATTGATGGTTATTGGTAGTGAACTCCTATTGGTTGATTTTCCACCTCCATACTCTCCTTAGTTATATAAAAAATCACTACCTAGCTTGTGGTTTTCATCTTGGAAGCTCTTAATATAATTTTATCATCTTGACATTGAATATCTCTTGAAGTTGTTGGTTTGAATTGTTTGTGATTTTCTAGTTTATGTTGCTTTAATTTTTTCTTATAAAGTTCCTTGGGTTATTCAATCTATTTCAAATTTCTAACATGGTATTAGAGATTTGTTCTAATGATTCTGAGTTCATAGAAATTCCTAATTGAGAGTTTGAGTTTTTCATGTAAGACCTTTTAAAATATCATATGCTCTTCTCTTACATTTTGAACAATCTTGAGAATTGGAAAGGGTTTACAAATATCTAATATCCTTTTCAAATTGCATGTGTTTTATGATATTTGGGTGATTTTAGTATTTTTAGTTATACTGGTGGTGTTTTTTACTATTCTAATGCATCTAAGAGGATCGAGAAAATCAATATTGGTTTTCATTTCATCCAATTTGGAGATCATTTGACATAGTTGCAAACATGGGTTTGAAGATCAGATTTGGCGAATAACTTTTTGAAGGAGCATTTTTGGCCAAAAAGGATATTTCTATTGCATTCAAGAGGCCAAGAAGAAAAAAATTGACATACATTTTTCCCATATTTGGAGTTGGGGGCCATTGATCTAGAAAAAAATTTCAAGAGAGTCATATGCGCCAACATCAAATTTGTATAATTTTTTTAAAAACTTGCAAAAAAATAAAATAAAAAATAAAAAAACACTTCAAGTGCTCATCACTAGTGCTAAGGTCAACACTATCTACCAAGGACTAAGGTCACTAGTTGTAGTCCTCAAACTGCCCAAAGCTACCAACAATTGACTTAAAAGACACTACTGCTTTCCGACCTACATTTAATCACCAATGTTAGAAATTTGGTTGTCATTAATGTCAAAAGGTGTCATTGATGCCAAGGAGAGATCAGAGTGCAAATTGGATATAAGTTTTTTTAGAGCTTCTCAAAGATGTACTTTGTAGGATCAAAATTGGTATGCTATGCTCAGGAATGAATTATTTGTGCTCTTGATCTGATTTAGGGTTTGTAGATAAAACCTAAGGTCTACAATCATGGAACTTTCACATATTTTATATTTTTGTGTTGACTTGGCAGTTGCAGTTTTCTTAAGTCATAACTTAAGCCATTTGATTTTGTTGGGTGGCTATCCCCTTTACCTTACACTACCAGTTGTTGGTATTTGGTGTTAGTTTTAGAACCTTCATCAGCTCTGACATAGTTTGTATATTATCTTTCTTTTTTTTGATGGCTACATGGCAGTTTGTGATTGCATCACCACCATCCTTCATATCGATGTTTACATTCACCATGACCAAGCTCTAACCTTGATGTGCGATGGGTTTATATGAAAGATCCAACGGTGCACATTAGGTGTTGAATATCAGGCGACTATTGCTCACATCCTTTACATCACATTTCAAAGTTTAACTCTACCTTTGTTTTGTGCTTCCTTGGAGTGGGTGCTCTTAAAATTAGGGTATTGGTTTCTCCCTAGGGTTGGTGCCCTTAAAAAATCGTAACAAAACTTTTGATTGTGAGACTAGATTAGGACAATAAATCCTAACAACATTTCTCACTATGGTTTTTCCCATCTTGGTTTTTCCACGTACATGTTGTGTTATGTGATGTGTGTGCATGTTTATGTTTTTGTATATTAATTTTTAATCTACACAAAAAGGCCTTAAGAAAATTAATCTGCTTAAATTATTTAGAGCTAAATTTCAAGTGATTTGTTGATTCACCCACCCCTCTTAGTAGATTGTTGTGTTCCAATAGCCAACACTTCTAGAAACCACATAGGAACTCTAGCAGGATGATAGTGGTCATCCCTAAATTGTAACCAAACTTTATGTAGCTTTTCATAGTCGCCACTTGAGTAGCTACTACCACCACCAACATTGTCCACAGGTCACTAGGGGGCTACCAAGGCCCCCATATAGGCCAAATTGGGGATTTTTTTCAAAATTACATAAATTTTACCACTATGTCTAGTTTTCAAAGATGATACATCACTAGAAATCTAGAGAAAAGAACTTTCCATCCACAGAGGAATTGAATATTTTTCCATTATTTTCCAAATATTTAGGTTGTAATTGTTTGTTACTAATTTCTACAAGATGTCATAACTTGTGCCCCATTGCTCGATTTTTCAGAAACAAATAGTTATTGAAAAGGTATTGAAGAACACTACACAACTAGAGGGATATTTTTTCCAAATTTTGTCTCTAGTTCTTTTTATATCAAAATTTGTATTTTTTTCAATTATGGGCTTATTGAGCATTATATCTTGGAAAATACTTTATAAATGCACTAAAATTAAATTGTTAGTGGTATAATATTTGAAGGGGTGATTTTTGATACTAGTGAAAGGGTGGGAGTGTATTGGTTTCTCTTGGGATTATATATGCATTTTATAATTTCATGAACAGAGATAAAGTTCCATTTATGGGAGTTAATCATGTCTCTTTTTTTTTCATCCTTCTATTGTCAAGTTAAATTCAAAGAACTATTTTTCTGAAACTGAAACAAATATCTAACAAAAAAATTAAATGAAGCAACCAGAGAAAAAATGATTCCCAAAAATGTGAAAAGGCACCTATACAAGGACAGGTTTTCCCAAGGGTGAATGAGTCTTTGTACAAGAGTTGGAAAAATTAAAGTTTTTGTTTCTAGTTTGATATTTGAGTTCTCTATTTTAGGTTGCAAACTATGAATTATGTGAGATTTTTCCAATTTTAGGTGTTGGAATGCAAGTGCAACTAGTGACAATATGGAACAAAGTGAAAATTTTTGAGATGCAAATCTAAACTCAAATTTGAATTTAAATAACTGCAAGAAACTCTTGATGTAACTACAATGCAAGTTGTGTGCAAAATTAATGAAAATTTTCTATTTTTTATGAAATTAAATGATGCAAACATGTAAAACTAAATCCTAAATGCAATGCAAAGAGCACTAATGAAAACCTAGACCCGGGGTTTTGAAGGTCCCAAATTAGAATTTAGGATTTATAATGTCGAGTTCACAAAAATGAAATGTAAGGAAAGCGTATCTTCCCTAAAATAGGAATGCAAGATAAGGGGAGTATGCCAAAGAAAAAGGGGGTGTGAACCTAATCACAAATCCACCTTTCCAAAATTCATTAGGAAGAGAGATAGTGCCACAAATACTTATAATTGACTTACAATGCTTAAGGTGAGTCAACCCTAGGTTTTGGACACTATGGGACCTCAACTTTCTTATGATAGAAATGATGGAAAGGAAATTTTGGGAGAAGGATAATTTTTTTTTACCAATCAAACCTATGAGATCTAACACTAGGAATATGAAGTATTATGATAACACTATTAGAAACATCAATTAACCAACAAATTTGAGAAGGTTGGGATGGTGTTTACCTAACTCCAAAAGTGGGTTTTAGGCTCTACTGAAGGACATTCACCCAAGGGTGAATGGGTCTTTGTATAGGGGTTTGAAAAATATTTTTTTAGTCCTTGGATCCCAAATATAAGCTTCTAATTCTACCAAGTTTAACTGTCAAAAAGCTAGAAATAAAATCTATAGGTGAGTTTTTGCATCTTGACAACTTTGATGACATCTTTGAAAACTTTGTAAAATTGCACTAAATTGATCAACTTCCAATCCTTCTTCACTTGCAAATTTTCACATACAAAGAGAGGAGAATTTTTTTTTTTTTTGTGGATAAGGGTTTTCCTTAGTCAAACCCTAGTTTGGTAATTAAACCTTGGTAATGAAATAATGACAAAATGAAGGAATTGATGAATGAGCAAAGCTTGTTACACCTCAACAAACCCTTTAATTGTTTCCCTTGGAGGACTGAAGTCTAACACATCTCTCTAAGGATTGGATCTTGCATGAAATGGCTTGATTGCTTGATAGATCTTGGTGCCTAAATGCTTGCTTGAAACTTGAAATCTACATCACAGTGTTAGTTCCAAAAACATGCATGACCACACATAAATATTGACATCATAATAGGATCTTGAATGCCACAGTAAATCACTGATAAATCTTCTCTCCAATGCTCTTGAAAATAATATTTTCTCTTGTAATTGATCTCTTGAAGTTTTAGATTGCCTAGGATTTAAATTTGATAAAATAACATTGTATTTATAGGTGTTTCCTTAATTACCCAACAATTAAACACCACAAACTGACCTTTGCAGTTTGAATTTAGATTATTAAAATTCCACCAAAAACGTATTAAAAATTGGGTCCCGAGACTTAAGGGGGACCCATTCGCCCTTGAGCAAATGGGTCTTAGGACCTAAACCTAGGACACTCAATTTCTAATATGTTAAGTTCAATGTAGACATTAATTAAATGTGGGTTCCCCTTTTGGAAAACAAAATTAATTAGGCTTGTGAATGCATAATTAAGCCAATTAAAGGCTTAATTAAGTCCAATTAATTAAGGGGATGCAAACATAGTGCGAAAATGCAAAGGTGTACATTTTTCTACACTACAACATCAAACATACAATTTAAATAAGTATGATGTAAGTGGCCCCTACTACCCAAGCACTCTTATGTTATATTGTGACTCTTTAACTTACACAACGTTTCATGAACATGTTGGGATTTTTTGGGAGGATTTAGCAATATCTAAACCAATTACACAATGTAGATACATAAATTAAATGCAAAATGAACAAATTGCACAAAGATAGAAAAAATAATGTGGTTCACCCAATGTTGGCTATGTGCACAAACAACTATCCAATTTTATTATTTATCCAACAAAAACAATTTATAATACTAGCAACAATCTACTATTGTGTGCAACTTAAACACCTCATGTTCTTTCTTTGTTCGTAAGATCTATTGCTACGTGCACTCTACACTAAACTTCAACTCATGCTTATTCAATCTAATTTCTATTGTTTTGCTACATGCAACATTTCCTTCAACACATGACTATCCAACTTCTCACACCTATGACTTTTCATCTTTGATCTAGAGCAAAGATATATTAATTGTGGATGGCTACAAACTGATTTCTCAACCCAAATTACTCACAAATTTCTTTATTAAAGTGCATTTCTGCCTACACTCCCCTGCAATCCCTTGTTAATTATTTTGACATAAAACCATAGTTAGCAAAGTCACTAAAATATTAACTTGGGAGCATGATCAAGCTACACAGACCAACAAAACAAGTGTCAAATAATCCCTACAAAAATTTGAATTAAAAGTGAAAGTCTAAATGAAAGAGAACATATTTAAAGGTAATTTTTGTATACAACACAAAATTAGACAACAAAAATTTAAAATTATAAGTTGTAATTTTTTTTAATTAATGGTTAAATGCTTTTGACCTAGAGCTATGAACAAGTGAGGCCACAAACAGGGGGACCTCATCCCTAATTTAAACATTCAATAATTATACCCCAATGGGGTTTGAAGCTTGATGGTAAGAACAACACCACAACAACTTAACCATTAGACCATGCCACTATTGGAAATAGGTTGCAATTTTATATTATAATATTAAAGTAAATTTTTTAAATGAAGATAAATTTTAGAATTATTTGGAAATAAATTTTTTAATATTTTATTTTAAACTATAATATATAATCTATATATTTTATATTTAATATTATAATTTTAATATTTGTTATTTATTTAATTTTTTTTATTTCTTTTTCTTTATAATTATCTTAAATACATATGAAAAAATTATATTATTATTTTCTTATAATTGGTTATTAAGATTACTTTGAGAAGACTTTAAATAAATATCAGTTAATTTATTTTTTTAATATCATAATTGTAAAAAAGTTAAAATGTTATTGTTTAAATTACTTTAGATTTTAATATGTTTTCATTTGTATGCAGATGTTTTGTACTCCTATACATGAAACTCTTGATACAAAATTTTCTCGTATCAAGGAGAAAGAGTTTTCTTCATACAACATATTTATTCGATTTTCCCTACGTTTTATATTTTTTACCATTAATACTTTTGTTGCAGCAATATTTCCATTTTTAGGAGACTTTGTCAACTTGATGGGATCCGTGTCTCTCATTCCATTAACTTTTGTATTTCCAAGCTTAATAATCTTAAAGGTAAATTTTTTTGAATTTATAATATTAATTTATGTTTCTTTATACTTTAATAATTTAAGTTTATAGAATAATTAAATAATATTTTATGTTGAAGCTATTATATTTGAACTAATACTATTGTGTTCTTTTACTAGGTGAAAGGATCAAAAATCAGCTTATCTGAAACGACATGGCATTATCTTATAGTGATTATATTTTCTCTTCTTACAGTTGTAACAACAATATCATCTTTTTATTCTATCATAAATGATGCTAAAACCTATCATTTGTTTGCAAATGAATAGATTGTATTATTAAGAGCATGCACTCTTTTATGAAACATCAAAATGTTAAAATAAAATTGTGTAAGTTATTTTCAAGGATTTAAAAATATTGAAATTTTAAGTATTTTGTTGTTTATCTAGCTATTAGTATGATGATAGTTCATGTTGTATTTTGCAGATTTTTTAATGATTTATGTGTTTACTAAAAAAATGGATGAGTGTATATATGTATATTATAAATCATAGCTATTATTATACTTGTGAATGTGTTATTTGATCAAAGTTGTAATGATTACTGATGTCCTATTTGTACTTATATAATTAGTTATGCATTATTATTTTATTTTAGTTATAATAGTTGGATGTATTTGATGGGTGTAATGAATGTGCAAGGAATAGGTGAATTTAAGCAAGGTAAGTTCTAAGTGCCAAGTCCCACATATTTAAACCATATATTACCCATAATTATTCATAATGTGGAAATGTGCCATGAAATAGTTAAATTATATTGTGCAACATAAGTATTTTATAATTTATTTTTTGTTCTACCAACTCATGGTTCATAGTTAATTTGGTGAGTTAAATTGGTTGATTTATACCTTGTGTGTGACTTGAATAATTTTACTTTTCATTTGAAAGTTAATTTGGTCATTTTATTTTTTCCACATTTGACTTCTACATGATTTTTCCTAAACCACAAATGCATTAGGATTTATGTTGTTTTCCTTGGGTTGTAGTTATGGGAAAAACCTATTTGTAATGTTCCCTTTCTAATATATTCAAGTTTTGGAGTATTTGGGTCACTTTCCTAGTTTAGGTAGGATTTTAAAATTTCCCATATTTGCATCTCTTTCTTCAATTACATGGATGTTCCTATTTCATGTTTCCATCAAACTTCTATCTCCCCATTCACCTAGTACCTTGATTCCTTGTCCCTTAGTTCATCACTCACAAATTAATCTTCAAATATTTGTTTTTTTTTTATAAAACTCTAGCTTTGCAAAAGTGTCAATAGGTATCGTGGACCCCAAATCTCTAGATTCCCATCATGTTTCTCTTATAAAAATGTGAATCTATAAAACCCCACCATATTGCATCATAGAAACCTAGGATCTTATTCCACAAATTCCTAAAATCAAACCTTCAAGGTATTCTTTATTTTATGTTCAAGAATACATTTCCCTATATCCCCATCTCCAAGCACGCCTTTTCATATAACCCCACTATTTGAAATGAAATTTTCACCTATCACCATGGCGAACTAGGGATGTCATTAATGGCCTCAAATTTGAATGTGATAAAATAGAAAGAAACTTCAATCCCATTATAGGCTTTCAACCTCCATATAAAGGTTGAATATGTCAAGAATTCTCTTTCTTATTAACATCTTAGATGGAAATATGAAGGATGAAAAGTATATGTTAGTGAATGGTCAAATTTTTTTCAAGGATAATATTTTAGTTCCTAAGTTTAAGAAGAAATAGAATATTGTAAAATATTTGCATGTTGTACTCAACATGATAAGCCATATCCTTAAATAATTGCATGTAAATAAGGGATATATTCTCTTGGGTAAATCTTAAGGAGGATGATCTCAAGAAAATTAGGGAGTGCCCCAACAACCAATAAAATAAATTTGATCATAATTTTCCTCTAGGTTTACTATAGCTATTTCTTATGCTTGAGCAAGATTGGGAGAGTGTGCTCATGGAATTAATCACAAGTTTCTTGCAAGTACATGGTAAATATTGCAATCATATTATGGTGGATAAGCTATAGGATTATTTTTACACTCTATTTCAAAAATATTCAAGTGGAAATTCTAGATCTAAGAGTTTTATATGAATAATTTAGCTAAGGCTCATTATTTCAGGGGACTATCTTTGTCTATAGGCCTAGTTGTGGGAGTATTCTTGTAGACACCTATTATGTGACTTTTTCCCCAAGAGAAGAGAAAGTTATAAAATAACCCTTTAGAATTAAAAGGGATATAGAAATATAAAGGATATTATGATCCTTTTTCTTAGAAAAAGAGATTAATACAAAATATGTATAAAAAATCTTTAAAAGGGGAAGAATATAATTATATATTAAAATAATTATTAAAAGGTAACCTTTGTGAAAGGGTGTGATGGTTTGGAAACCACACCTTAAGGCTTATATAAAGCATTTATGTGAGACTTGGAAATTCATGTACATCACTTAAAGAATGGAGAACATTCAAGGAAGAAGAACATTCGAGGAAGAACAAAGTGGTTGGTGAGTTATGGACATTAGGAGAAGGGGGCGCATTAGGTGTTTGTGTCCAACCTAGGGTACAAAAATGCACTCAGGACTATCTTGGTTGGGGCTTAGGTATTGCATGGGTTTCCAACATTATTCCATTGGAGTGCACTCATGTAGAGTGGCGAAGTACACTTATTCCTCCTAGATTTCTCCATAGAAAGAGCCAGTACCACTAGCATCTTCCTAGGGTGAGAGTGGCTTTACCAAGTGCTATACTTATTTAGATAAGTATTAAACCATTGACCCTAAAATATATTGAGAATATTAATTATATGCTTTGGTGTTAATGTATATGAATTATATGGATGTGTATTCAATTTATCATGTTAACTATCCATTTTGGAGTTCTTACTAAATTACCACATATTGTCTTTTGCATTGGTTATTCACATCCATTTTAATAATATTGCAACTTTTAAATTATCTTCACTCTAATATTTAATCCACTAAATCTACCACTTAAATAACTTTGGAGAAAAGGTGACAATACATTTAGTATTAGAGCCTAATCATGCATTAAAACTAGTATAATACAAAAAATGATTAATTAAACAACAAACATCAAATCTAAAAGGATACATACATCCACACATGTACAATATTTTTAATTTTATTCTTTCTCCCTTTATATACATATATCAAATAGTATATATCATTATACATTAACATACACTCTATATTTATCTTCTACATCAGTTTATTCTTTTACTTTCTCCTACTCTATCCTATCAACTTTTGTGAGGTCACAAATCCTATTGTCTTTTATCATCTTGCAATATTTGATATTTTAGAATGTGGTATTTATTTTTTATTTAATATGTTAGCTCCTCAAAAGACATGTCCATAAGATGTGTCAAATCCAAATGATATTCCTCCTTTTGTCCTATCTCTCAAAAACTATATTCACTATCATAACTATTTTATTCTTACCATTAATTATTTGTGATGGGTATGACTAATAGATTGAAGTCTATATGGTTAAGCGATTATACTAAAAGTGCACCCAAAGGATGGATTTATTCTAGTTAAAAGAGACCATTAGTGTCCAATATAAAATACTTTGAATTTTCAACTGATCAACTTTAGTTTACCAAACATCATAAGAAATAAAATGTCAAAGACTATGGTGGAGTTAAAATCATAGAGACCAAAACTTAAAATCCTCAATTTTATCTTGAATATGCTTTTTTTTTCACATTCATCCATGATGAGGTATCGTCATGTTGGAAGGTCATTGTAGATTGCTAAAGGCCTGTCCCTCTCTAATAGGCACTAACACTTTTCAACTGGAGTAAATAGGCATCCAACTTCAATGACGTCCATCATTGACAAGTAGGAGGTACTTTCCACAGTGTGTCAAATTATGATATTTTCCATGGATCAATGAGTTTGACTCGAAAAACTACACAATTGAAATAGCAATATCATGACGTCCATCATCCTAATAAAATCGATAATTTTGAGGTCGATTGATTTGGTTTTTCCTTAGATGCTTTGCACATAGCCAAATAATGGCAGGTCTGTGTCAATGAAAGGTCGAAGCCTACAATTTTACATAGATCGAAACAATGGAAGATCTCATGCTTTTTAATCCAGCTTGCGCCTTGTCAACAACAAATTGCACCTTTGATGCCTTGTTTGAGTGAATTTTCTTTGGAGATTGCCCACGCTACTAACGAGCCTTGCCACAAGCCTATCATGACCTCTACAAAGTATGGGTCTCTAAACCTCAAAGGAAGACGATAAAGAGAATAGGAAGCTGGATACTTACCCTCCAGCTAGTAAACTTTCTTCATGTTGGGATCAGGGGACACTGGTAATGGTGAAGCAAAAATGTTTGCAGGTCGAAATAGATATGTATGGTGCTGCGCAGGTGGAATCCTTGCAAAAGAAAAACAATCATAAGTAATGACCTTTATTGTCATCCCTCTATCCTCCTTTTCACGACCTCTTATGGGTATTAAAGTTTAATGAGATTCACTTCTCAATACTATTCTAATAATGGATATGTCCTAACAATAATCGTTTCACCCTATGGTCCCCTCGTTGCAAATATTCTTGCATAGGAATGGTTATGGTTATCTTGTGTTTTAGTTTCATTTATCAGGCTCACTCTCTCTTTCTATCGGTTCAAGATTCAGAATTTCTCTCGTCCACCAAAATATTAGAGTGTAGTACTAGAGCTTTTAGTAGAAACTATGGTCAATGCAAAATATTAGTTTCCCTTCATGAAGCCAGATTGGCATCTGGGCAGAACTGATTTTGCACAAAGGCAGCTGACGGCTCTAAGTACGACATGGCGATTCTCAATTACCTTATATTGACCAACACTTGGCCACGTGGCGGATCGGCACTAACAACAGAATTGAATACTTTAATCTATTCTTAGAAAAATTTAACATGTTGGCATCATGTGTTATCATACAAGATGAAAATTGAACTTAGTTAATTCAAAAATCTTGCAGAAGACGGGCCAACATTGACTTGTGGTTTACATGAAAGCTTACTTTGTCAACTTTTTACGATGTACAAGAAACCTGTCAACACCATGGGCAGGTGGGAAAAAGACATCATTTAAAAAAAATTGTGACTTGAAATTTGGGCATGTATGCTACATCATATTTGGGAATATCAAGAGACTTTGCAATTTACAAGTATATAAAAGTTTCAAGTCAACATCAAACCCTAGTAGTTTCAAGTTATGTTTGGACTTGAGATTGTATTAGATATAAATTTGGGACATGTCATTCTATAA
This sequence comes from Sequoia sempervirens, assembly GCA_007258455.2. Lineage (NCBI taxonomy): Eukaryota > Viridiplantae > Streptophyta > Pinopsida > Cupressales > Cupressaceae > Sequoia > Sequoia sempervirens. The sequence continues at coordinate 58,450,595 of VDFB02058242.1, forward strand.
GAATTTCATTTAAAATTGATAGTTGATGCAATGAAAATTTCTATCAAGACCTAGAACATTAAAGCTAGCAGCTTGGTTGAAGCAATATGTTTCTCATTTTTGGTGCAAACAGTGGGCTTGGTATAACATACACCCAATATATTATAATTTTAATCAAAGGGAAATCAAGGATGCTAGCAGTAACCCTATCTTATTAATTCAACCTCAATACATAGAAGAGATTTACATTACCTACAAGGGACCAATATATAAGTATATTTTTATTCAACCCAAAAAAATACTTATATATTAGTATTTATTAATTCTATTCCCCAAATTTTCATACATCAAAGTGGGAGGATGTGATAAGACCCTTATATGCTTCTTGTTAGAGTAAAAGATATTTCGTAATTAATTGCTTATTTAATTATTAGATTCATTTTCCTCTAATTACTTAAGCTTACTTAGGTCATGTTTTTTTATGTCTCATGTCATAGGATGAGGACACATGTCATGATCTTGTTTTATCCTCACCTAAGATTTCTAGGTTAATTATCCTTTTATAAGGATTCTCTTTTATATAATCATCAAGATGCACATTCATAATATATATATTTTAAAAAAAACCAAAATAAAAAAAATAATTAAAAATACCCTTTTTAAAAGGGATGACAAGTTTTTTGTAATTTAAAAAATATATATTAAAAAAAATGTGATTTAAGAAGGGGGTACCAGGTACCACCCCCTCAAGCCTTTCCCCTCTGTGGGGGGGTACCATGGGGTACCGCTCCCTACCACATTGGTAGGGCATAGCCCCAACCACCTTTTATAAAAAAATTAATATAATTTTTTCATGAAAACAAAGTTTTTAAAAAAATATAATAGTTTTTTGGAATTTTTTCTAACTTTCAAAATAAAGTTCATGTCACTTTTTTTGCAATATTTTTTTTGCAAATAAATGCACCTAAACTGTACTTGGAGATTTTTTTTCTCAGAGGTCTAAATTTGGCAGACCTCCACATTTGGAGGATTTTTTGACAAATTTGGTAAAGATCCTTTTTTTTTGCCCAGCAGCCCCTCTCCGTTGGGCTTTTCATTTACACACCCCATCTTCCAGAGGAGACATCTTATGTACTGTACTTATGAACTATGTTATGCTAGAAGGAAGGTTCAAGTGTTTTTACTTTTACTATTTACCCCTTTTAAACCACTTTAGAAATAAAATCTCATTAGCTTTCCTTTCTATCTGCTATCCTTGCTAGAGTCCTCTGTGAATGAAGCCATTGACTCAGCTACTGAAAACCCTGTTAAACCCCCTATTATTCTTCACCAAGGTCATGTTTTACCCCTCTATCATTTTCATCTATCCCTTTTCTCGTTGAAACCCATAAGGGCTTTCCTCATTGAAGATTCCTCGCCTGTTAGTCCCCTAAAAAAGAACAATTTTCATTCCCCTGTAGGGAAATCCATGAAGCCTCCCCACAAAGGAAAGAATAAACTTGCTTCCCCACAAAATGTCACCCCTATTTCCTCCCTAGATGAGGCTAAACCTACCCCCCAATCAAAATCCCCCAAAACTCTTCGCTCTTCATCCTAGGAGATTGTTGTTGTGAGCATTTTTTATCTAAAAAATAGCTCTATAAAGAACCCTTCTTTGGGTAAGCAAGGCCATATAGGTACCACAAAAAATCCCATAAATAAAAAGAAAAATAAAGTCTTTGTCCAAGTCTTTGTCCTATAAAGAGACTACTTTAAAATTATGTCTGCCACTATGAATGAGATGAAGAGCCCCAAGTTGAACATTAGGAAGTCTAATAGGCTTGCTTTTTGCATGACCCCCAATTTCAATATTCATGAAGTTTCCAACCACTACGACTATGAAGGAGAAAGAAGAAGAAAACAAACAATGATGAAGATGATGATGAGGTGGATGTTGACAATGAGGGTCCAAGCCTATTCTTAGAGATGAATGATCTTCTCTTAGACTCAAAGAATTTTGACACCACCCCCGATGTTCAACATGCTCAAGAAAATTGCTCCAAGTACAATCACACTGTTGTTGAAGTATTTTCCATCAAGACTAAAGTTGACGACCTCAAAGGGAAGATGAGACTCATCTCTCACTTAAGTTTAAAAGTCACGCATCACTCGGTGACCACTCTTTGTACCTTGCTAGATGAGGCTCTCAAACACCATGGAAGTAAGATGGGAGCTAGCACCAGTGCTGACCATAGAGAACTTTTCAAGTTCCTCAAGGAGGATTGGAGTCAAATGTTTAGTTAGTCTTGTATCCTATGTTTCTGTTTTATTTTACTTAGTTTGAATTATGCTCTTGAAGTGTTGTTAATGTGATGTTTTTGAATTGTGGACCTTTTTTAATCTACTTTGGTATCTTTTATGTTAAAGATTCAACACCCTATTCTACTGCTTATACTATCAAAAAAAAAAATTTATCTAAGATATATATACTAATTTATTTATTTTTAAATATAAAATTATATAATAATCAAACTCAAATAATTATATATAATTTATTCATTTATACAAACTCTAAATATTATATATAATTCTATTCTATTTAAACTATTTAAGAAGTATCTTTTATTTTTTCCAAAGAAAAAAAAGAATGAGAAACAAACAAGCTCACTCTATAGCTTAAAATAGACTTTGGACCTCCAATGCCCCATGCCTATCACAGGACTGACTTCAAGGACTACTGTAGCAGCAACTAAAAAAAAATAGATACTTCCAACCACCATTACAACTCTCATTGAGCACAAATATATTACAGTTTTAAGAACCTCCAAAGACCAACATAAAATCTAAAATCAGTGTTTCCCAAAAGACAAAAACTAAAACTCTTGAGTTGATTAAAGCATTAAACATCATCAAGCAGTTGTATTATGACACAAAGATTTTAATCACTATTAAAAAATAATATTATTATACAAATACAACCCATGCATAAAACATTTAGAGAATACAAACAACTAAATTTTTAGTACAAAAGTATGTGAAAATATATATAAAAAAAGATGTGCATGTACAACCAGAAAAACATGTTTTCTCTTACATAATTACATCTATTATATCTAATCACTTTCAAATTAGACCATGATTTCTTATCATATTAAACATCTTTTATAAGTCATAATCATTGGATGAGCCTAAAAATGTCTATCCTTTAACCAAATTCACACTTCATAATAATCTCACTTATCCTTTCCAACTTAAATTTTATCAGGTGTTATTTTATATTAATAGAAACTGACACCTATTCTTTAAAAAAGAAGAAAAAAACTCTATCAATTTAAGGAATGATCCGAAATGTGAAAACATTTTTCATTGAAGCTACTGTACCAACAATAGAAAGCTATTGTTTCAACTATAAAGAGATCACCATCATTGAATACATACTTTGATTGAACTCTATAAGGATCATCCCTGACAAATCATGGAGAACCACATAATGGAGTTCCAAAACTTCCACTTACTGGAGATTCCTTTAAAAAAAATATGAATAGACCCATCCCGAAGAGGTTAGAAAACTTTTGTCCACTTACCTTTTTTTCAAACTTCAGTTAAATCTAATAGTTATCTAATTATTATATTGGTACAGAATCTCACATGATATTTTTGGATCTCATAAAAGCTATGGCGGCCAAGTTTTTAACTAAGATAAATCTACTTTTCTAGGCTTCTACTTAGGCATGCAGAAACTCATTTCAAAGCCTCTGCATGTTATTAATATTGACAAGGGACCCACAAGGGATTAAATAAGTATCTTGCAGAAAAAAAATAAGCCCACAATAGCTCCGATTTAGTTTTATCGAGCACAGTAATTAATGTGTTCACATGAGCATGGTCTGGATAAATACAAATTATTATAATATCCCATATTAAATCCTTTTATACCCTGTTTAAGTCCTCATCTGGGTGTTCTATGAATTGCTATCCAATTTGTCTTAAATTGTCACGAAGCTACTGTAATGATAACAGAAGTTCATTGAGCTTGTGATGAGCTGCTTGGCTTGACTTGACTTTATTGGATATATATTTGTGTTTCTGATAGGGAGAAGTCATGGCCAAGAATGTTTCTGATACTGAAATGGGTGTTCAAGATTCTGCTGGCTCTGTATCCAATCATGGCAATGGTTCTCACTTTCATATAGAAGAGTCCTCATCAGTGATGCAGGATGAGCTGCAGGACGACCAGCCAAAGAGTGCACACAGAGTTGGTCATGGTGGGTATTGTGGTTTCATATAATTTATGGGTCTAGTTGTCTAGAAGATTGGTTCGGATCTGGATCTTTAGTTTGGAAATAAGGTATCCAAGTTTTGTTTGGTTGTTTTATTCTGAGATTAATGATATCAAGTTTCCACAATCCATATTCTGTATTGCTTCTGGATTCGATTGTGTAGAAAGTTTTTTAGCATCAACGTTTTGGATCACACTCTGTGAGTCTGCTATTATCCATTTTTCTCCTCAAAGGCTGCTATTATCATGGAGTGTGATCCAAAACATTGATGTTAAATACTTTCTACACAATCGAATCCAGAAGCCATACAAAATTATTCCGATTTCAAGAACCACAAATTTGGCTGATTTGTTTTGCAAGGAGATGGTGTAAAAAAGAAAGAATTGTATGATCATATGTATTCATTTTATGCGTCTTTTGACATATTACTAATTCTATATTGTAAAACTGTGTTTTAGATCCATGGTACCAGTTGGCTCTTCTGCTTGCTGTGAGTTTCAACAATGGGTATATTCTGGGATTCTCAAATCTTATCATGAAGCCCTTGGGATGGGTGTGGGGGCTACTCTCCATGGCTGTTCTGGCTGTTATATCAGTCTATGCAAACTGGTTGCTTGCAAAGCTGCATATAATAGATGGAAGAAGATTCATTAGATACAGAGACCTGATGGGATTTGTTTTTGGTAAGTGTCACTGTGGGCACTTCAATATGTTCACTAGTTCAATCTCTTGAATCAAAATTAGATGTTCAATAGTCAATTTCAAGTAATTTTTTGAGAAATTTGTTGTACATGTTTGGAATTTTGTATTGCAGGAAGGAAGATGTATTATATAACCTGGATTCTGCAGTTTCTTATGTTCATTCTGGGAAATATGGGATTCCTTATCCTCTCTGGAGGAGCTCTCAAGGTACTTTAGTAGCTTTTCTAATTGAATATAACTTACTTCTAGTATTACTGTTGGACTTGATCTTTCTTTGGTTTGCCTTGTATTATTGAAAATCTTTTTTATTGGCATAAAATCCCATTACAAATGTAGATGATGTATGGCTGCAGGCTCTAGGCGGCATTATCTATTTTTTTCTCTTTGATAATAAATAAACAAAGCTAGTAGGTATTATTAGAAGATTCCTGACGTATACACACAGGACTTTGACTCACTCACTAACCAGGGAGGGTTAGCTATAAGAATTTTTAATTGATTTTTTTGAATAATTTAATTATAACAATATAAGTATTTTTGTATAAAAGTCAATGTCTTAGTTAATTTGTTATAGGTAGGAGAATTAATTTATTAGAGTATATTTATAAGTCAAAGTTTGTTTTTTTTAAGTTGATTTAGTTTTATAAAAACCAGAATCAAAATATTAAAATATATATTGTATATGTAATAATTTAATTTATTAATTAATTTTACAATTTATGCTCACTTCTTAATAGATGTATGTAAGATCTATATTCTAGTAAATAAAATAATTCTAAGATAAAATAAAGTAATTATTAAGTAAATAAAACTAGTACTTGTATTTAAAGGAGGTTCAAAGATTGTGTCAACTATATGTATGTTAATATGTTAGAGAGTGCACGGTTTATGCATGGATGCACTACAAATTCTAGTTGCATGTGGTTGGATTTAACAATTATTAATAATAAATGCTAAATAATGAAATGAAATAAACTTAGACAAATCTAGATTTTTTCCTTAAAAAAATTAAGTATTATCTGATTACAAAATATTTCATACAATTTTAAAACATAAACAATGCAAATGAAAAAAAAAAGTTGCCATCAAATTGACAAAAAACACTACAAATGAAAATAGAATGTTCTCAATAGTGGTTTGCAGTGTGAGACTTGTTTCAGGCTAAAATCTCACACTACATGTAGCTTATCAGCTAAAAATATTTTCATATTTATTTATTTTTTATCTTAAATATATTTATCTAAATAATAGCCATTTACATATCAAGCAAATAAAATTTATGATCTATTTTTTACTAGATTTGTGACATAAGTACTTCAACAATGATATCTTTCAAACTTCAATTATTAAGTTTTGATATTTTTTAACATTAAATATTTATGGAAAATAATGAAGAATGTTAAAAAGAAATTGAATAATTTTATAATAAGAATTATAAATTTTACTTATGATCAATTTTCTAAAATATTAAAAATAGATATCTTAACTACATCTATATCTAAGAAACACAAAGAGATATAATTTTAAATTATTTTATTTTTAATATATACAATATTTTAGTTTTTATGTACACAACAGTGACATGATATTTTGCCACTAAAACATCTCTCAATATAATTATATAAAAAAATAAAGAAAATAAATCATTAGAAAATACATTGATTCATCTTCTCTAATATTATTAAGAAACCATCATGCAAAATTAATGATAATGTCAATTTTTTGTTGACATAAATTTATATGAGACACTTTTTAATAATATTTTATTGAAATTAAATCTCTTTTCTAAATACTTTGATCTAACATAATTCATTTTGGAAATGAAAATTAAAGATCAAAAAATTAGTAGATCAATTAATGATAGTAGATTTCCACAATCTATAGAGAACATTGTTGAATTGCTTTTGTCTTTGATTGTGTAAGTAGTTTTTACATCAATATTTTGGATCCCAAACTTGATGCAAAAATTGCTTACATAATCAAAACTAGAAAAAATTCAACAATAATTAGTAGATCATTATTCTCTTAAATTTTAAAGATTTGTTTAATTTGAAACATCTTAACCATCACAACTATACTTTTCAATTATTAATATTAAACTGTTAGAGAGAATACATCATCACTATTAGAAGAGAGAGTGGATGGCCATTAAATTTTCTATTTATTAAAGTTGGGAAAATGCATAAACAACATTTATGCCATCAATATAGACTTTAAGGTTAATTATTTTGTTATAGATCACGACATTTGCTATGATTCTTTTAATAAGGCAATTTTAGTGGTATGTCCATGCTTTCTATATTATAGGAGATTTGATTAGAAATGGACTTGAGAATTAGTGGTATGTCCATGCTTTCTATATTATAGGAGATTTGATTAGAAATGGACTTGAGAATTAGAATAAGAAATATAAAGATAGGGTGTTAGTGTTATGATTTGAAATTAGAATATGAGATAATAGCTCTTTATTATAAGTTATATTTGTTGTTAGAGGAATTTAATGTGGAGATTATATATTACAATTAAATTTAAATTTGATATAAATAGATGATTATATAGAAAAATTATTTAATAATTATAATTAAAAATATTAAAGATAAAATTAAATTTCAACAATATTTTAAGGTTTGATTTCTATTTTTGTTTATAACATTTGAATTATGATCATTTCCTAAATTACCTATCTACTATCATATGTAACTTTTTTTATTTGAAATTTTTATTTTCAAAATAAAATTTTTGCTTCCTATTCTCTTGATATAAGTGTTCTATGAAAATGGATAATTCTTTTGATTTAAATAGAGTAGTGTCTTGGTCTTAAAAATGTAGACAAGCTTATAGGTTCTTTAAAAATGCACATTGAAGTAGCACTTGAGAATTAGAGACCCCTTCTTTATATTATAAAGAGGAGAAAAATTATTTATTTATAAATTTATGAAAAGAAGAAACAAACCTCTAATCCTAATAGTAGAAAACATGAGTTTAGAAAATATACGCATGTACATAAATTAAATTTATTAACTGATTGTGCACTAAGTAGCCTCACAATATATAGTACTATTATAATACTTCCTCATCTTAAGTCATGGAAAAGAGTTTAGTAATCACAACATCCTAAGAAACAATTCTCTATTGCTAGTGGAATAGGGATTGACATGTGAATTGGAGTCTTCCCTACCCTTAAAATTAGAAAATAATGGGATAAAACTAAGTAATAGAATGGTATATGTGAGAATATATAGGATTATACAAGTATTATAGATCCCATTAGTTGAATTTGTTGAACGTGCACCCAAAAACTGAGAGGGGGGATGAAAAAACTTAAGCCCTTTCAAAAATTGAACTCCTCAACACAATACAAACTTCAAACTCTTAAGTAGATCAATAGAAATATATAGCAATTTAAGCCCTTAGCAACTTCAACAATGAAATATATAACAATTCTAACTCTAACCAGATTAGCAACAATGATAAAAGAGACAAGAACACACATCCACATACACAAGATGACACCAAATTTATATGGAAAACCCAATGAGGGAAAAATCACGGTGAGAGTTAACTCACAATATAAAGGCTCACTACCAAAAAGGACTTGCAAACTAAGGCTCACTACCTCAATGAAATATACAAAGGACTTGTAGAATTGACGAAAACACAACTTCAAAAGAATGATACAAGGACCTGATGAGATTCACTATCTTAGAGCAAGATATAAGGAAGTAGAGAAAGATTACAATATTTGTCAATATAACACTTTGCTGACTGAGGTGTTATAGCACATTTGGTTCTATTTTTCACACTTTTGCACTTCTTCTGCAATATCTTTAAATACAATCCACACTTTCTTGTTTGCACACTTCTACACTTATCCACCTTGTTGCATCTGAAATGATCTTGCATATATATCCACCACTACACTTAAAAACTTCAATTAGGTTGGCCAGGAAGAAGATGAACAATGAATTTAACAAGTCTTCCAACAAATCATAATACGGTCCTATCCTACAAATAGAGAGGACCAAAAATAAACTTAATACATCTTCCAATGTGATCCAAAACACTTCACACGTTGGTGCACATCAATCTAAGTTGGAATCAAGGAGACTTGTAGATGAAGCTTGAAGCACATAACCAATCAGCTCAAAACATTCTTCCAATTGAATTCACTCAAGGTGGTTCTAACCAAGATAGGTCAAGACCCAAATATAACATAACACATCTTCAATTATTGGGCAGACCCCCAAGAACACAACACAAGTAAAAGAACAAGCCTTGTCGGCTAGATATCCACAAATAATCCAAACAACCAACTCAAAAGACACAATGCAACACCAAAGTGGCAAATCAACAACATGTAGATCACATGGGGATGTTCCATGAACATCCAACTACATTTCTAAAATCTTCTTTCATATTGGCATGCCATCAACAACCATGACAAACCAAACAGGAACAAAATACTTTATTCAGGAAGCACATGATACATAACTAGAGGATATAACATTAATAGATCAACTTGAAAATCACTTCAACAAATGAAATTATAACTGAGACACTCCACAAAATTTGAGAACACATTCTCTAAGTTGCAAGAGTAGAGACATTAATGCAGAGAAATGTGGAGCATTTTCTAGACCAGTCCAGAAAACCAACACTTCCAACCTTCTGCAATTCACAAAAATATCCTCAACAACATTGGTGACTTGAAAAGATAGGAGTACAACATCCACAAAACACTAACTTTGAATCCTAAACCACAAGACCAAATCTTCAATAATAGAGAAATACAAAGCATTCTCCCAAACAAACTTCAATGCAACTTCCAAAAATAGAACCATTTAAGCAACTTGCAGAGGAAAAAACATTCTTTCAGAAACACATTCTTTATTAGGAACATCAAGAGAGAGCATAAGACATATTCTATACCTTCAACAACATCTCTCCACTATCAACAATACTTCTAATGCTTCTAATCCTCATCTTAATATATCATTATGAAACCAACTCTATTGACATAAATCTTATGGAATACTTCTTAGATAAGACATGACATTTAGCCATGAGCTTCAATAGATATTAGATAAGGCATGGCATCCAACCTTGAACTTCAAAAACATCACCATACATCAATGTTAGCCCAATACTTAATTTTGACATCCAACCATGAACTTCAACAATGATATCCAATCATTATCAATCAAAGATAAATACCAATAATCTCCCTTATATCATAGGTGCTAACAACAATGAAAACCATAAAAAAATCACCAAGTGATGTCACCATCTACTGGCAACAATCTCATCAACCACTACCAAACATATAACAATCTTCACCAAGTGTTGACATTAAATACAACTAATAGTCAGTGGTGACATCAATGACAACAGCTACCAAAAATCTCACATAAATCTCCTCAAGTGTTGACATCAATGAAAGCCAAGTTACAAAAAATATACCCCTTTGGCATTGATGGAAACACACATATTGTCACTATCCCCCTTTGATATCAAAGACAAAGGGAAACACATACTTGCATGTAGAAGGAAACAACACATTTTTTGACTTCAAGATAAAAGGGGAAAAGATATTCAATTGAAGCATCACTACATTCTCCCCCTTTGACTAACATCACTTATACATGCACAATATCTACACATTTGTACCAAACTCCCCCTTACTACCAACTCCCCTTGAGTGGTATCACACATCAATCCAGGAGAAAAGGATATGACATGAATTTCTCCCCCTGGATAGATGCACCATCTATGCATCTAGCTACAACAAGGAGAGGCAATAATCCCTAACTTCTTCCAAAGATACTCAAAAGTATCTTTTGAAAGTGCCTTAGTGAATATATCTAAAATTTGATCCTTAGTAGGCACATACTCCATTATGAATTCATGATATGTAACCTTCTCTCTCAGAAAGTGATACCAAATAGAGATGTGTTTAGTCCTTGAACATGCATTACCAGATTCTTGGAAATAATAATTACACTTGTACTTTTACACAATATAGGAATAGGTTCATCATAAACCACCTTCACATCTTTCAAAGTTTGCTTCATCTAAAGCACCTGGGTGGAGCAAGATGCTACAACAATGTATTTAGATTCTGCTGTGGATAAAGATAATGAGTCTTGCTTTAACTAAACCAAGAGACCAATTTGTCTCCCAAAAAGAATGCACTTCCACTTGTATTTCTTCGATCATCCAAACAACCATCCCAGTCAACATCAATATAGGCACTCAAAGAAAATTTATCATCCTTTTTATACCACAAGCCATAATCTAGAGTTTCCTTCAATATCTAAATATTCTTTCCACAACTTTTTCATGAGATTGCTTAGGATTGGCTTGAAAATTAGCAACCAAACATCAATCTTGAAACATACTGAGACATGTAGAATGTCCACATAGGCTCATATAGATGAACTTGTATATACACCAACCGACACAAGTACCCAAACATATGTTTTGAAGATTAGATAGGCATCCAAAACTATCTATAGCATATTGCCATTTGAAATTGTACTTGCAGACCCCTAAAACATATGACACAACATTGAAGTAGCATGTATTTAATGTAGTAAAATATGTCCACAAGAGTGTATGGACAAGATATTCTTTCTTGAGGAATGCAGAGCATTCCAACAAGCCTTCATCATCATTTTACTTTGCTAGGGCACAAACACACTGTTACTTACAACTATTACATCAAAAGGTGTAAAGACTTGAGAACTTGGATATAACACCTTCACATCTTGACCAACTTATATTCTAGACCATAAGACAACACCTTTTTCTGTAGAGAGGTGTAGACCAAAATGCCATGACTCTGCTAGAGTATGCACTGTGAATGCCTTAGAAAAATTTAGAAACTTACCTTTTTGAAATGTATCTTTATGTGTGATAAACCAAACTGGAATGACATCAATCAGAACAAGTTTACCAAACTCCACACACCTTCTACCTTCATCAAAATATTCAATAAAGGTCCATTTATACACAATAGATCTGCACATCAACTGATCTGATTCAATTCTTCTTTCATGCTAAAGTCTTCAACACCTTGTCCTTTTCAGGGGGCTAAAAGGTTTTGCAAGTGAAATCTCCCCCTAAGATAATGATCTATATTTCTTTACCTTAGAATCTTGTATAGAGTGCACAAGTGTAGAATCATCCTTCCTCTCATGGTCTTCCTTCAATACCTTTTCATTTCCCTTCTTTTATTGATTGAGTGTTTCATCCCTTTTCTAATTCTGAATAGGTGGCTTCAAAAAACCACTACTGCAATGGTTTTCCTTGTGTCCCATCTTATTGCATTTGTAGCACATAGTGTTGTGCTCTGGAACAAAGTTGTTCCTCTCTACCTTATATCTACACTCATCAACCTTGTGACCATAGTTGTTGCAATCATAGTAGTATCCATGAAACAAGGTAGTATTGTTTCTTTGAGGCATAAATGGTCTTCTACCCATGTTATCATTTCTTCTTTGTCTAATTCTACAATCAATAGCCTTATACATAATTTATTGCAACAAAAACAATAACTTTGAAAGGATTGATTGAACTTTGTAGGGGCACATGTCTTGGAAATGAAGGAATTCTAAATCCTTTTTTCTTCTGGTTAGAATTGGATCCACCTTCTTTCTTGCCATTTTGAATAGTCTTTGCATATTTGGAGCTACTCTTCTTAGAGTCTTTAGTGCAAGATTTCTCCTCCTTTTTTTTGGGCCTTCCAATTGATTTGGAGTTATCCTCAAGACCAGACTTCTCCCCTTTGTCAATTTGTTCTTTTTCGCTTTTCAGGGCATTCCTTAGAGTGACAATTTCTTGCTCAAGTTTTAATCATTCAGTTGTTTTGTCATTGAGCTTGAAATTCAAGAAATCTTCAATTCTCTTACCTTCTTCAACTTTTTTTTTAAAATCAGAGATCATACCTTCTACCTTTTTTAGTTTGATTTCACATTCTTTACTACCTTCTACTTTGGCTTTCAATTTGTTAGTTTCTTCCTTACATTTTTCAAGTAAGCTCTCATATTTTTGTTTTTGTGCCCTTGCCTCATTTAGGTCTTCCAAAGAAGACCTAAGTTTTCCTTCAAAGCCTATTTCCCAATCATTTGAATTGAAGTCCCAAACTTCAGGTTTTGTTGATTCTAGATTTGGATTAGAAGAAAAAACATCTTCATCACTCAAGAAGCCAAAATCGTTACATTTTTCAACATTACACTTTTTGTCATTGGCATTGTTAGTGAATGAATTGTCCCCCTTTGATAAAGATGACAATAATGTAACCTCTCTACCTGATAAGCACTAGTTCTTATTCACTAATAGCTCTAGAAAGGCCACAATTGCATTTGTGGCTTTCCTTTGAATTGAGAGGTACAAATCCCTCATGTGAATTAAATGAAGTATTAGTAGCTTTTAACTAGAAAGTGATAAGGCAACTGACATTAATACATAAAAATGTAATTAATGCAAAAGAAGATCCTAAAGATCATCAGCGGGACAGCTCATAGATTGCATTCAACTAATGATAGAAGATGATCTAAGCATGTATGAAATATTTCATAATTACAATAAGTGAATAAGTGCAATAGAATAAATATTACACAAAAAATATATCATATATTGTTAATAACTCATAGATCAGTACAATCAACATTACATCCCACCAATAACACAAATTATCAGCTATTGCAATCAGAAATAAACTAACTAAAAATAAAACCTAAGTGTTCCTTCACTACAATAGGTGCCGTGTAATTTCAGAGATTGGACCCCTACCAAATAGTCTCCTTGTCTAGATATAGGAACCAAATTCCCTTCTTGACAGTTATCAATTAATTATGACAACACTTTCTTGCCGCATAACTGTCTATCTTGAAATCAATGGCTAGGAAATAATAAATAACCATCATGATTACATTGCTAGTGAAAAGATTGCGAACAATTCTCGAGCACTTCTTTATCTAACTCTCACTTCATGGCCATTGATCACAAAATAGTTTGTAGACCTAACCAATTGAGGATTGAACAACTATCACACATGCATGTTGTACAGGTGCCACAAAATTAATTGGGAATGTAACTTAAATTCCCATCACATCACCATTAATTCAGACTGCATCACCATCCTATCATCTTAATTGTTCTCAATTAGCATGTCTCGCCAACCCTATATAAATTCTACAGGAATGACCTCATTTCGCCATCCTGCTGTATCAACCATGGCTAGCACTCAAAGTGATGGTGTGTCCATGAACAATTTCTTCATAATTGAAGAGATTAAGTGTAGTCCTCTTTTCAGGAGATTGACTAATCAATTAAAGGAAGTCTTCACAATGGAAAGTGAGATTGAGGAGGAAGGGTTGTGCAACATATTAGGAGATACTTTCTTGAATCAGGTTCACGTACACAATGCAACACTTATGGATCATTTCGTGTACATCATAATCCATACTTTCAGTTGCCACAATTGGGGAATGTGAGTAGTAGAGCATTTAGTGAGACTAGAGTTCCTTCACCGGGTGAACATGGTTATTGTCAACCTTAGTAGCTATCCATAGAGTGGTTTGATAGACTATGCCATTTGCATTGATTTAGTTCCTTAGAATGAAGCCTTGGAGGAAGCGGTGACTCTTCTACATGGGGTGATCCCAAAAATATGGTTTACAATTCCATTGAGGAAGGAAAATTACAAAAAACACCCCCATAAAAGAAAATTGTGGGTTTTGGGGGCTCGAATGAAGGAAGGGTTCGAGCGAACCCAATAGGAGGTTCGCTTGAACCCTCCTTCGAATGAACCCTATTCAATGATGGGCCACACATTTTCACATTTTCTAGAATGGAAACAAAGGAAAATTTTAGAAAAAGGGGGGTTTTCTCAAACCCCCCTTCAATCGAAAGGTCGAGGGGGTTCACTTGAAGAGGGGTTCAAGTGAACCCCCCCTTTTCCCCCTTCTCCCCCTCTTCTACCAAATCTCTACAAATTTTTTCCCTTCGAAGCTTGGGTTAAGGATGAAAGTGGAAGAGACTTCACAAACCCAACTGGATGATGGTAGTCCTTGCAACGAGTTATCCATCAAATATAGTTTTAATGTGTTTTGTTTTTAATGTGTATTATTTTTTAGTTTGATTAAACATAGGTTTTTCACCAAAAATCAAGCTCTTTGTTCTGCACATGGGGAAAATTAGCAAATTATCAAAAAAAATTTGAAAAATATCAATGCACTAGATATTAATGTCCCTAATCCAACAAAAAAAATCAATTTCAATACATAAAAAAATGTTTTAGCTAGTGAATCATGTCTAAATTGTAATTGGTTTGACTTTGAAACTTAATTAAGAAAAAAATATTCAATGAAATGCTATGAAACCAATTCCATGCACTAGATATCATATTTATGAATCCAAATTCAAAAAAAATAGAATTTTATCTTTCATAGAAAAAAAAGTTATGTGTTAGCCAGTGGCGTAACTCTTTAAAAGTGGTGTTTACTATTAAAAACTAGTTTTCGAAGGAGATGGAAAAAGAAGTGCAATTTGATTCCAAAATTTTTGAAAAAAATATATTTAGAATCTACAGAAAAATTGTCACAAATCACTAGTTTGCATCATCTCCAAATCCTTCATGGTTTAGCTGCTATAGGTGCCCAAAAGTGAAGATTTAGCTAAAAAAAATTAGTTCAATGTCCAGTTTGGCCAAAAATTGTAAACCACTATTGTGGGATCACACCACATGGGACTCATGAGAAACAATATGGAATTGTTTGCTCAGTTTTTGTAGACACATGAGAACCTCCTCTCACTGGCATAGATAGAGCATCTTCAAGTAGTCACAGAAGCACTTCGTGTGTTGGTGTTCACCCTTTGAGCTTGAGAATAAATTTCTATTTTTATATTATGTAGCTTCTTCGTTTCTATGCAATCGACATAAAATTTCTATTTCCATCAATACCCATATATATATAATAAAATGTAGTGTTTTTGTACTCCTGGTGTTGTTTTTCTATATTGTGATTCATTTTGTCTTGCTTCAAGTTTCAATTCTATTTCATGTGAATGAATTTTTATTCATTTAGTTCTACATAATGGCTTTCATTTACACTTTTGAATGATATTCTGCATGATGACCATTTAATTCCCCTTTAAAACATGTTCTAGCAGTGAAATGGGAACTTCATAAAACTATACAAATCACTGCCATAGTTATAAGGAGTGCTAAAGTTCACACTTAGCTTTCAAAAGAATTTGAAAATGTTATCAGTGGCCTTTTTGGTAAATTCATGAACCTTGGGTATGGACCACCCAAACTTGAAAAGAGAGATTTTGGAGCATGCGACGAGTTGTGACAAGGACACAAAATACTGCCCGAGTTAAAAAGATGATAAAGGAAAGAACTGTGGCAGTTAAGCAAGGAGTTAGACTAAGTAACCAAAACACCGCCCACGTTATAAAAATTTATCAAAACCCCACCCAACAAAATCTTAGCCAAAATTTACCATGGGGTTCCAATTCAAAAAAGGGGGAGGTTCCAAAATTTTGACAACAAGCATTAAATGCCATAAAGAGGGTTTCATCATTTGAATCATTCTCCTCATCTTCTGAGGAACCAATGCTTTTCTTGGAATGGAGACCTTTTTTAACCTTATCTCTTTTGTTACCCTCATCAAATTCTTTATAGGGGCATTTAGATGCAAAGTGACCAATCCTTCTACAATTAAAACATTTTGAAAGGTAACTTACCTTTGTATTTTCCAATTCCTTTCTTCAACCTTCTCATAAAGTTTGCTTCAACTTCATCAAATTCATCATTTTAATCAACAACTTCATCTTTAATCTTTTTGTTATCTTTGATAGTAGCTTCCCCTTTTGGAACATCCTTGTCAAATTCTCTCATCTCAATGGCAGTAAGAGCACCAAACATTTCATCAACTAAATACTGTGTTGGCCCCATAGTTGTGTGGCACCAAAATGTCAACTTGTTAATGCCTAATACAACCACCAAAGTTAATGGATCCACAGGGGGAAATTAAGCCATGTCATGAATCTCGAGGGGAGTGTTGACAATCTGCCAACAATCTCCCCCTTAGCATTACTCAAGGGGATTCAAACCCACACTTTTGGCTCTAATACCAGTTATTGGCCCCACAGTTGTTGTTGCACCAAAAGGTCGACCTATTAATGCTCGATACAATTTCCAAAGTTAATAGATCCACATAAGGTAGTTAAGCCATGTCACTAATTCTGAGGGGAACGTTGACCATCTACCAACATACTAATCCAATTCTTTAGACTCTTCAATGGAAAACACTTTATAACTATGATATTTTGGGAGAGACCTCAAAACCTTATTCACATTTTTACTTTCTTTTTCTTCTCCAACAAGACCAGAGATGCTAGAGAAAACTTCATGTACCCAAAGCATGTAACTTTTAATGTCTTCATCTTCTATCATATTCAGAGTCTCAAATATACTTTTAAAGATCTGAAATTTTTCTTTCTTTACTTTTGTATCACCTTTATAGATGTTGTTGAGCTTTCCCTAGACATCTTTAGTAGAACTGCAATTCATCACTTTCAAAAGGTTTGAATCAGCCAATCCACACAAGAGAGCATTCTTAGCTTTGGCATTGCATTCATATAATCTAATTTTAGCTAGATCTATTAGAGGAGTAGTAGGAGAAACATATCTATCCTTGAATGATTTCCAAACACCAAACCCTAGGTACTTTAGTTGTCCTTCCATTCTTAATTTCTAGAAAGCATAATTAGTCCCATCAAACCTAGGACCCTTGTATGAACCATCATGTGCCATCCCAAATCTTTGTCTCATTCTTTAGAGGAACTTGGCTTTAATACCAATTTTTGAACAAAACTAGAGACTGAGAGGGGGGTGAATTAGTCTACAAAAAAAATAAGCTCTTCCAGAACTTGTTCTCCTCAACACAATAAAAACTTCAAACTCTTAAGTAGATCAGTAGAAAGGTATAGCAGTTTAAATCCTCAAAAAATTTAGCAATGAAAGATATAGACATTCTAACTCTAACTAGATTAGTAACAGTGATAAAAGAGAAAAGAACACACATCCACATTTAACTCACCATATAGAAAATATGACACCATATTTACGTGGAAAACTAAATGAGGGAAAAACCATGGTGAGAATTAACTCACAATATAAAAGCTCGTTTGCATAAAGGACATGAAAACTAAGGCTTACTACTTAGTGCAAGATACAAAGGACTTTTAGAAATGAAGCAAATATGACTTCAAAAGCAAGATACAAGGAATTGATGAGATTCATTGTCTCAAAGAAGGATACAAAAAATTTGAGAAAGATTACAATATTTGTCAACATAACACTCTACTGACTGAGGCATTATAGCACATCTGATTCTATCTTTCACACTTTCACACTTGTTCTATGAGTTATTTAGATACAATCCACACTTTGTTTTTCACACACTTGTACACTTATCCACCTTGTTGCATTCAAAATGATCTTGTATAATTTGTATCCACTACAACACTTCAAAAATTCAATTAGGTTCACTAGGAAGAAGATAAACAATGAATTCAACAAGTCAGCCACCAAAGCATAATGCGGTCCTATTCCAAAGATAGAGAGGAAAAAAAAAATGAAATACATCTTTCAATGTGGTCCAAAAAAAATCACATGTTGGTGCACATCAATCTAAGTTTCAATCAAGGAAACATGTGGATGAAACATGAAGCACATAACCAATCGGCTAAAAAAAATTCTTCCAATTGAATTCACTCAAGGAAGTTCTAACCAAGATAGGTCAAGACCCAAATATAACATAACACATCTTTAATTGTTGGTGTAGGCCCCCAAGCAAATGATACAAGAAAAAGAACAAGCCTTGTCAGCCAAATATCCACAAATAACCCAAGAACCAACTCAAGACACAATGCAACACCAAAGGGCCAATCAACAACATGTGGATCACATGGGGATGTTCCATGAACATCCAACTACATTTCCAAAAACTTCTTTCATACTACCATGCCATCAATAGCCATTACAAACCAAACAAGAACATAATACTTAATTCAAGAAGCACAAGATACATAACCAGATGATATAACATTAACATATCAACTTTTGAATCGGTTCAAGATATGAAATTGGAATTGAGACTGCACAGACATTGAAAACACATTCACCAAGCCACAGGAGTAGAGACATTAATGTGAAGAAATACAAAGTAGTTTTTTGGACCAGTCCAAACAACCAACAACATTTCCAAATTTATAGGAATCCCCTCAAAAACACTGGTGACCTAAAAAGATAGGAGTGCAAAATCCATAAAAAACTAACTTTGAATCCCAAACTGTAAGACCAAATCTTCAATAGTGGAGAAATGTCGAGCATTATACCAAACAAACTTCAATGCAACTTCTAGGAACAAAACCACTTAAGCAACTTGCAAAGGCCAGAACTTTCTTTTAGAAACACATGCTTCATTAGGAACATCAAGAGAGAGCATAAGACATATTATAGACGTTCATAAACATCTATCCATTTTCAACAATACTTAAAATGCTTCTAATCCTCATCTTAATAAATTATTATGAAACCAACTCTGCTGATAAAAATCCTATGCAATACTTCTTAGATAAGACATGACATCTAACCATGAGCTTCTAAAAACATTAGATAATGCATGGAATCCAACCATGAACTTTAGCAACATTACCATACATCAATTTTAGCCCAATATTGATTTTGGCATCCAACCATGAACTTCAACATGACATCTAGCCATTTTCAGTCAAAGACAAATGCCAACAATCTTCCTTATATCACAGGTGCTGACAACAATGACAACCACAAAAAATTAACCAATTTTTTTCATCAACTATTGACAACATGCTCATCAACCATTGCTAAACATATAACAATCTTCAACAATTGTTGACATCAAAGACGACCAACAATCAATGTTGACATCAATGGCAACAACTTCCAACAATATCACACAAATCTCCTCAAGTGTTGACATCAATGACAATCATTGCCAACAAAATTTTTATTAGTAATTATATGTGGTCTTGGGGAGGAGTAATGTTTGAAATTATTATCCTTAAAGGTGCTTCATATTAAGGAAAAGTGTGTTGTCAATAGGAAAAGTGAAATAATTAAATAAGGAAAGTATATAAAAGATAAACGAGAGGTCATATTTTATCTTTTGCTTAGAAAAATATTTGAATGAAAAAGATATCCTTGCAAGTGCTAAAAGAAGTTGAAGAAGCTATGTGAAATTGTAATAGTTGAATGAGGAGAGAGTTGCAAATATAAAGGTGGATAAAAGGAAAGAATAACTTAGTTTATGATAAGAAGAAAGGAAAAGGGGAAATATGAATCATAAAAAAAGTACATCATTATTTGTTTCTCAATTACTAAAGGTCCCAAATGAAGCTAGATAGACTATAGCATTTAAGATAGTCAAATTAAGTAAGAATGGTAGAATATGAACTAATATTGGAACCATTAAAAGGATTGTGTGAGGAAAAAATGGAAAAGGTATCAAGATTTAATGATGTAAAAAGATATAATATGTTCAAGATTGAAAAAACATTGGTAGATTCAAGGTTTTTTCATAAGGAAATTTCCTAGTTTTAGTTGCCTTGATAGACTCACAAGTTCTTGAGTTACAAAAAACTTGGGAGATTGTACCCATAAGCTAATTAAATCAAACCAAATACATCATTTTTTATGAAGATCATATGAATGGAATGTTGCAAGTAGATATTGAATAGAAAATTGATGCAGGAGCATCCAGCAGTGTAGGGAAATCTTGAATCACCCAAAAAAATATGTTTTCCTTATTTTCTTTAGTTGTTTTGAGTTCCATGATGGCACTTAAGGGATGTAAGATAGTCAAGAGTCAAAAATAGTGAAAAATGGTCAATTAATATTTTTAGTAAGTTGGCCTAAACAGGCTCGTATGGACTTAAAAATTTACCCCAAGGAGAAAAACTGAAAAACATTTTTGGTCATGAAAGAATAATCTCAATACCCTGCACAGTTTGTGAGATATTAATTTTTTTGCCTCGAGAAATTATCCAATGCAACTTCAAATTCAGATATGAAGACTTTAGAGGCCCCAAAACAACTTGAAAATTTGATGAATCGACCTACGGTGGGTTCACGCATTGTAGATCTCTTTGAGAGAGATTTCCAACAACATGCAATAATAGCAAATCAGACACCTAGATCAAAAGTTATGGCCCCATGAAGTTGCTCCTCTAAAAAGTGAATACCATCAAAATTTCCTCCTAGGCACTAAATCAATCGGTGAAATTTTTGGCACCAAAACAAAAGGGAAATCTGAATTTTCTAGAACATTCTAGGGTGGTTATTGGGGTAAAATAAAAAGGGTTAGATGGGGGTTGTAGAAGGTGGCTCCATTAGTCAAATTGTGGCTCCAAATAATATATTTTATTTTTAGAGTTGATTTTGGTGTAATGAATCAAGCCCATGAGGTTGTAGCATGTAAGTTTTGAATTTATAATTTCATTTTTTGGAAATAATTGAAAGTGGGTTTTTCTTTTCTATCTTGCATCTTTTGTGTTGGTGTCTATTGTTGTGATTTGTGTGGGTTTCAGGTGGTGTGGCCCTCATCAAGTGGTATCATAGCAAGAGTTCCTAAGCTTGTAACAGAGCTTCGAACATGAGGTAGTTACAGTAGGACCTGTGAGTGTGGGTTGAGTTCAAGATGCCTCCAAGACTTGCCAAAAATGGCAGAGGTAGAGGCCAAGGTGGTGGAGGAAGAGATCCACCTAGAGATGAAATCATAGCCCTTAGAAGGTAATTAGAAACCTTGTAGCAAGAGGTTCGAAGAAGAGATGTGCAACAAGAAAGAGATGATAGTGAAGATGAAATGAAAGAGGAAATGGAAGAGGAAGAGTAGGATCCAATGGATCTTGGAGAAAGAAGATTGCTATGAGCGATCTCAAGCATTGGGAAGAGACCAAAAATGGAGGTTTCAAATTTTAGTGGAAGTCTAAATCCTGAAGAATTGATCGATTGGATCAATGACATGGAGGAATTTTTTGAGTTTGAGGAGATTGAAGATCCTTAGAGAGTGAGATTTGCAAAGACAAAATTGAAAGGTCATGCCAGTATATGGTGGAAATAGGTCCAGTTAGAATGAGGAAGACAAGGGAAAGATAAAATTTCTAGATGGAATAGAATGGTGTCAAAATTGGAGAAACAATTTATTCCAGTTGATTATGAATTGGAGTTGCTTAAGAAGATGCGAAGCTTGAGGCAAGGAACAAGGACGGTGATAGAATACACAGAGGAATTTCACAAAGGCCTGATTCAGACAGGACATTCTAAGGTGAATAAAGAGAAAGTTTCTCATTATATTAATGGGTTGAAGCCAAGCATACAGGAAGAATTGGCACTAGTAAGAATGACCACCATTGAGGAAGCTTATCAGTTTTCTCTAAAGGTTGAAGAAGGACTAAACAAGAGGTTTAAGGAAAAAAAATGAGGTGGGGGTTGTGGTGGAAAGACTAGTGGATGGTCTAATGGAGGTCAAAATGGAGATCAAAAGAGGGGTGAAAGATCCAGTAGTAGCCATAACTAGAAAGGAGATAACACCTACCATCCTTGTGATCAAAAAAATGGAGACCAAAGAGGAAGAGGAATATTTGGATGAGGATTGGGAAGAGGAGGATTTCATGGAACTTGTTTGCAGTGCAGAGAAAAAGGACATAGAGCCTATGAGTGTCCTCAACATCAAGGAAGGACAACTAGAAAACCTGAGGGTAATGCACGAGTTGCACATGTAGATGAAGATGCTAAGTCTTCACATTCTGAGGATGTAGAAATAGGAGAGGTTCTTGTTACTAGAAGAGTCTTACTAAATGAGGAGAAGGAACCAACTCAAAGGAAGAATTTGTTTCACACTAGATGTAAAAGTGTGAAGGTAAAGTTTCCAATGTTATTATTGATGGAGGTAATACTGATAACCTTGCTTCAGAGGAAATGGTTAGAAAGTTGTAGTTGGAGAGAAGAAGGCATTCAAACCCATATTAGATTGCTTGGTTGTAGAAGGATCATAAAGCCTTGTAAATGAACAATTTATGGTAAAGTTCAAGATTGGAAATTACCATGATGAGGTATTCTGTGATATTATGCCTATGGATGTTTGTCGTATGTTGTTAGGAAAATTGTGGCAATTTCATTGGCGAGCAATACATGATGGACATTCCAACACCTATTCTTTGACAAAGAATGGGGTTCGTCATAAGTTGAATCCCTTGAAACATGAAGAGGAAAAGGTATGCAGTAATGTAAGAATTTGTTTGGTTGATGGAAGAAAGTTCCTAAAAGGTATGAGGCATGAGCATATGTGTTTTACATTGATCCATAGAATTGATAAAGAAGATACTACTGATGTACTTGTAGAGGTTTCAAATTTTTTGAATGAGTTTCAAACTATTATTTATGATAATGTCCTTGAAGGTTTGACTCCAGTAAGAAATATTAGTCATCAGATGGACTTGATTCCTGGAGCCAGTTTTCTGAATAAGGTAGCTCATCGTATGACTCCAACATAGAGTGAAGAGTTTTTAGAAAAGTACAAGAGTTGTTGCAAAAGGATTGATCAGAGAGTTTAATTCCATGTGCAGTACTTGCAGTACTATCACCAAAGAAGGATGGGGAATGGTGGATGTGTACATATTCTAGATCCATCAACAAGATCACCATCAATTATAGATTTCCCTTGCTGAGAATGGATGACATTATGGATTGTTTGAGTGGAGCTGAGTACTTCACGAAGATATATTTGAAGAGAAAATATCACCAGATCTAGATTAGAGAAGGAGATGAATGGAAGACATCCTTTAAAACCAAGGAGGGATTGTACGAGTGGTTAGTCATCCCTTTTGGACTAACCAATGCACTAAGGGAATTTATGCAGCTTACGAATGAGGTATTGAAATAATTTTTAGGAAAATTTGTTATTGTTTATTTGGATGATATTTTTATTTTTAGTAAGACATTGGAGGAGCACTTGATGCATATCCGAAGAGTTTTTGAGAAGATAAGGGAGGAGAAGTTGTTGACTAATTTGAATAAATGTAGTTTTGTGAAGAGAGAGTTGGTGTATCTGGGATTTGATGTCTTAGCAGAGGGTCTTAAAATGGATCCAAAGAAGGTGAGAGCTATCATTGAATGGCCTACCCTGAGGAATGTTATAGAGGTAAGATCATTTCATGTTCTAGCAAGTTTCTTACAAAAAAAATATTAAGAATTTTAGTAGTATTTGTGCGCCTCTAACTGAAGTAATGAGAGGGGATAGAAAATAGTTTAAGTGGACTACAAGAGCAGCCAAAGTTTTGATATGTTGAAGATGAAAGTTACAGAGCAACCTATTTTGGAACTTCCATATTTCAATAAGGTATTTTAGGTAGATTTTGATGCTAGTGGCATTGCCATAGGAGTTGTTTTGAGTCAAGAAGGTAAGCTTGTTGCCTATTTTAGTGAGAAGTTAAATGATACTAAGAAGAAATATTTTTTCTATGATCAAGAGTTTTATGCTATATTTCAGGCTTTGAAGAAATGGAGACACTATTTGTTGCCAAAATAATTTGTTTTATATACTGATCATCAGGCTTTGCAGTATCTCAATAGTCAAGGAAAGTTAAATCAAAGGCACTTAAAATGGGTTGAGTTTTTATAGAGATACTTTTGTTTTGAAGCACAAGAGTGGCAGGTCAAACAGAGTTGCAGATGCCTTAAGTAGAAGGAAAAATTTTGTGATAGAGATGAATATAGAGGTTGTTGGGTTCAATGAACTCAAGAGTTTGTATCCTAAAGATCCAGACTTTTTAGAAGCTTGGGAGGCTTGTTTGGAACCTATTACATTAGATTGGACAAGATGGTTTGATTTCTTAATCCAAGATGGAATGTTATTTAGAGGAAGCCAATTGTTCATTCCAAGGAGTTCTATGAGAGAGAATCTTATCAAGGAGAAGCATAGTGGATGATTGGCTGGACATTTTGGTTGAGATAAGACCATTTTTCTTGTTAGTGAGAATTATTATTGGCTGCAGTTACAACAAGATTTGAAGAATTTTGTACAAAGTTGTAGAGCATGTCAGATGGTGAAAGGAACAAGTTAGAATATTGGATTGTATCAGCCATTACTTGTACCTAAGATGCCATGGGAGGATATTAGCATGGATTTTCTTCTTGGCTTCACAAGGACACAAAGAGGGAATGATTCCATATTTGTGATGGTGGATAGATTTTCAAAGATGGAATATTTCATTTCATTTCATAAGACTAGTGATGTTGTTCATGTTGTAGAGTTATTTTTTAGGGAGGTGGTGAGACTACATGGTCTATCAAAGAGTATAGTTTTAGACAAAGATACCAAATTTGTTGGTTATTTCTGGAGGACATTATGGAAGAATTTGAAGACATATTTGAAGTTTAGTTCTGCACATCATCCATAGAATGATGGAAAAATGAAGGTGGTGAATAGGATTTTGGGTAGCCTGCTGAGATGCTTAGTAGGAGACAAACCCAAGGGATGGGATTTGATTATACCATTGATTGAATTTACTTACAATAACTATGTCAACAGGAGCATTGGTAAATCACCATTCCAGATTTTGTATGGGAGGAGTCCAAGAACTGCTTCTGAACTGAGAAAGATGGATAAGGGGGAGAAGAGTAGTGTTGAGGCTGAAGATTTTGTTGAGCACCTGAAGAATTTGCACGAAGTGGTGAAGAAACATATCAATAAGATGAACTAACAATATAAGGCTCAAGCAGTTTAGAAAAGGAGGTATAAGGAGTTACAAGTAGGAGATGAAGTCATGGTTCATTTGTGAAAGGAAAGGTTTCCAATTGGTACATGCAACAAGTTAAAGATGAAGAAGTTTGGACCATGCAAGATCCTAAAGAAGCATGATTTAGGAAATGCATATGAGGTAGAGTTGCATGATGAAATTCATATTTCACCTGTGTTTAACATTTTAGATTTAATAAAATATCAAGAAGGAGGACTTGATGAAGAAATAATAGAAGCATAATGGAATATTCCAACACCTACTTCAGAAAAGGAGATATAAGAAAGTTTGGATAGTCATGTGGGTAAAAGTATAAGAAACATGCAATACATAGAGTACTTGGTGAAATGGAGAGGAAGGCCTATTGAAAATTCATCATGGTTATTTGAGGCTAAGGTTACCTGTCTTGGTTTCCCTCTAACTCTTAAGAAGTGACAGGGTCACTTTTCAAATTACCCTGCGTGTCTAATGCAGGAGCATCCAATGGTGTAGGGCAATCTTGCATCACCCAGAAAAAAAAAAAAAATCCTTATTTTTTTATTTGTTTTGAGTTTCATGATGGCACTTAAGGGATGTAAGATAGTCAAGAGTCAAAAATAGCAAAAAGCAGTCACTTACTAATTTTAGTAAGTCAGCCTAAACAAGCTTGCATGGACCTAAAAATTTACCCCAAGGAGTAGAATTGAAAAACATTTTCAGCTATGAAAGAATCATCTCAATACCCTGCACAATTTGGGAGATATTAAAGTTTTTGTCCCAAGAAATTTCTCCAATGCAGCTTCAAATTCATATATGAAGACTTTAGAGGCCCTAAAACAACTCAAAAATTTGACGAACTAACCTATGGTGGTCAATGTGTTGTAGATCTCTTTGAGAGCTTTCCAATGATATGAAATAATAGCAAATCAAACACTCGGATCAAAAGTTATGGCCCTGCGAAGTTGCTCCTCTAAAAAGTGAATTTCATCAAAATTTCCTCCTAGGCAAGAAATCAATCAGCGGGGCTTTTGGCACCAAAACAAAAGGAAAATTTGAACTTTCTAGAACATTCTAGGTATTTATTGGGATAAAATAAAAAGGGTTAGGTGGGGGTTGTAGAAGGTGGCTCCATTAGTGCAGATTATGGTTCTAAATAATATATTTTGTTTTGAAAGTTAATTTTGGTGTAATGAATCAAGCCCATGAGGCTGTAGCATGTAAGTTTTGAATATGTAATTTCATTTTTTGAAAATAATTGAAAATGAGTTTTTCTTTTCTATCTCGCATCTTTTGTGTCGGTATCTATTGTTGTGATTTGTGTGGGTTTCGGGCGGTGTGTCCCTCATAAAAAATGGAGCACCCATATATGTATATCGATGAGTCTAGTTAGTTGTTTATCAATCTAGGTGTGTTACATAAGCTTGTGGAGATGGAATAGTTTTTGTATATAGAATTTGATCCTCTTATAAGATAAAGTTTCCTAAATTAAATGCACCTACAATGGGAATTAACTAGGGATAATGGGAAGAAAAAGTGTAGACAAAAATAAATCTTTGAGGTATACTAATCTAGTGCAAGGGATTCTATTGGAAAAATTTAGTATCAAATAAAATAAATTGCTAAATATTAAATTAACTACCAAAAATAGATGATAGAAATTAAAGCTACTATACAAAACTATTAGCAATATTAAAATAAAAATTAATATTAAAAATATAATATTTTAAATGAATTCAAATATACTTTTATACTAAAACCGAAAAAACACACAAAAATACCATGTAAAAACTAATATACCAAACATGTGCTACTAGTCATAGTCATGTACAAGTTAATATAGTAAGTGTGTTATTTTTGTTAGGTTTTTTCTTGAAATGATTTACTAAGGTACATCTAGTTTTTGATGTCTAAATTATTTTTCTATTCTTTTATATTATGGAGATAAATTGATTTAGTATAATCCCTCTTGCATTGATTATAAATTCTACTCCCTTTGATATATTTTTCTTATTTATATATGTGAGAAGGAGAGCATTGAGATCTATAATAATATTTATTTTGAGTGGAATTTTTGCATCTAGTTAAATCTAGGGTTAAATCATATGAGATGGAAAACACTTCTAGGATGGTGATTGGGAAGTTCAACAATTAAAAATTTTAGCTTTGAAAGCTCAAGATGGAGGGTCTCTTTGTAGATCATGATCAATGATTTTTGTGCCTGGCTTTATTCCTTGGGGAATAGATCCAAAGGACTATTAAAACTTGAGATAAAGGTAAGAAGCAAGGTAAAAGCATAAAGCCGTGTCACACTTTTGGCCAAATAAATAGTTTTGAGTGAAATATTTTTGGTCAAAAAGGTTTCAGCCGAATAGGTTTCGACCGAAACCAGGTGGCTTATTATGTGGCACATAGGTTTTAGCCAAATAATTTTCATCTGAATCCCAAAAAAATAAAATTTTCTTTTTCCCGCTTTGAAATTGGTTTTTTTAATGTGTGAGGTTTCTATAGAAAGGGTTTCGGTAGAAATGGTTTCTATAGAAAGGGTTTCGGCTGAAACCCTTTCTATAGAAACTGTTGCTACCGAAATTGTCTATGTGGCATCCTAGTTGGTAGCCAACTCAGCTTTTTTCAAATTTTTTTGAAACTTTCAACTTTAGCTAAGTATTTCTTTAGTCAGAATGATTTAAAAAAAAGAAAAATACCCTTTTGTAAAGCTCAGAGTGGTGAATCCGAATATGTAATTTTTTTAATATTTTAATTACTTTTAATATATATTATTTTTAAAATAATGCAAGTAGGTTGTTAAAGTTAAAAAAGAGGTTGATTAGAAATTTTTTTAAAAATAGTAAAACATATTAAATTTTTTTAAAAATTATATGGGGCACAAGAGGAGAGAGTCTTCTTCAAAAAGGTATAATTTGTTTTTTGAAAATGATTAAAAAATTAGACAATAGTTGACGAGCTGTGAAAATTGACAAATTTGACTTTAAAACATTATTACGAGAAAAATATACATCAATTTTTTTTTCTTTTTTCCATGCACAAGATATTGAAGTTACCTATTTGGAGAAAAAAAAATTAGGGAGAAATGAAGTATTTTTCAATTTATTTCTTAATGACCTGTGAATTCACTTTTTTCTAAAATTTTCAGTATTCCAAAATTTGTTCTTAAATTGATAAAAAAGTAATGAAACATTTTTTTTTTAAATCTGAAAAATTACAAGAATAAACTTCATCAAAATTTCTACATTTCATTAGCTTACATCATTTTGAAATTCAAAACATAAACCACTTTTATGTGGTCGAAGTTCAATTTTAATTTTTTTGTTGGTTGATTCCTTTATAAAGTGTGACATAGGATTGTGCTTTTAGAATACCTTCACTATACTCATAACTTATTTAACCTATATGGATGTGAAAATGAATGAAAACTAATGCACTACCCTATTAAATTTATTGTTCAATTTAGTGGAAATCCTTGTGGTGGAAATCAATAATGCCTCTATAAATTTGAATCTTTTTTAGAAGAGATGATGTAAAAATCCATGTAGGAAAGGAACAATTCAATGTTCATGAGGATGTTATTGCTAATATTTTTAACATAGGTTCTTTGTACCCAAAAAATATGAATAATATTTTTTGGGGGAATGGTTAGGGAACCTAATTAATTCACTGGTGAATTTATTGGTTTTATAATTGATGTTGTTTGAAATGTTGATAAAAATGTCTATATCAAAATTTAGGTCCATATTAAAGGTGGTTTTGAATTTCATGAATTCTTTTATTATTAGTTGTGGTTGGCTTCCCAATATTGATTCATTCTAAAAAATCATTATAATTATACACACCCTTGGAGTGGTGGTTGGAAAGGATGGAAGGGATACAAGGTATGTACTAGTGTGGATGGATAATATATTTGTAATAAGGGCTCTTTGAGAGTGGAGGAAAATAAGGATACAATGGTTGAAGATGTGTATGAGTATGTTGTTAGTGTTCATTATTTATAGAGTTGGTTATTGACACCAAATTTCATATTTACAAGACTCTTGTTAAGTATACTTAGATTAAAAAAATTGAACAATTATCACTTGTTGAATCACCCTTAGATGAAAGCACAACTACAAAAATAATGTTCGAGTCTCTCAAATATAAATTTTTATTTAAAAAATAAATAAAAATTAGATGGTTCTATTTAATTTAACCCTTCCCACTTCTAGTTATAGTGGTGATCCTCCTAGGAGTGTAAAGGCTAATTTTAAAAGGGAGTTGAATAAACTAGTATATGAAACCTAATAAGTGTCAAATAATAGCATGTGGAGTCCTAGTCCATGCCGATTCTAAGAAGTGTAGGGCTAGAAGGAATAATGAGATGACATAATGGCATGGTGTTACTTAACCATGTTGAATATTCATCTACTTTATTCTTCTAGTTTATATTTCAATGTCAGAAGGAAATGGTGAGATGAAACAATGGTATAATGTTAGTTAACCGTGCTAAATATTCATATGCCCTATTTTTAAGTTGGTAAAAGACTATTAAAAAATCATCACCAACAAAATGTTCAATAAGATATATGGTATGCATTATTTATGTAATTTAGCAAACAAAGATATTATAATAACATAAATATGCACACACCATTTCTATCACCTAAATGATAAAATTCAACATTGTGATTATAAATTATGAGCACATGGATGACACAATTAGACCATGGGGATGACATAACAAATCACTACCAAAAAATTTCAAAAAATAATTTATTTAATGAGACAAATTATAATTTCAAGTAACTCTATGGTGAACATCACAATATTTTTATTTATTTTTATTTATGTTGATAAATTTGTTGTTAAACACATGATTCAATGAACTAATTCCTTGATACATGTTCTTTGTAAATGTCAGCAAATATATATGGAAGTCAACAATTCTTCTAAAATGACTCTTCAAGAGTTCATTATCATTTCAGGAGCTATATATTTTGTGTTTGCCTTTTTGGTACCACACTTGTCAGCTATGAGGATGTGGATTGGTATTTCAACAATTCTAACCTTCATATACATCATTATTTTGATGAAGATATCAATATCAGATGGTATGTACAAAATTATATTTATTTTTCAAAATTTTAATTTAATAAATAATAAAAAGTTCCCTTTAAAACATAGGATTGGATGAAAAATTTTAAATTAATTTTTAGTACATACATTTCAATGTAATGCAAAGCAAGTTTCCACTTAGAGCGAGATGATCAATATTTTTCCATCCCAAATCTCTTAAGAATAAAAATTTGATTCGAAAAGTAAAAGTTGACATTTTAAATTCATGTTCTTTGTCTAGGTATGTCAAATTCAAAGAATTATAAACTACTTGGTTCAAGGACAGAAAAGGTTTTCAATGGATTCAATGCAATTGCATCTATTATTTTTGCAAATAATAGTGGAATGGTTCCTGAACTTCAAGTAAGTAATATCAACATATTTTCCATTTATCTAAATAATTTTAGACAATTAAAAACCTAAAGATTCAAGCATAAGATAGGCTTAGGTTATATTTTGGTATAGATTATGTACATTTTTATATTATATTTATCCTGCTTAGGTGGAAAGTATAGATATTATGCATTTTATATGTAGATGATTTAGACAATTCTAGAAGCAAGTTGCTTTATTTTCTATTTTTTTCTAGATAGATTTTAGGAAAGTCATCATAGTTTAGG
Source organism: Sequoia sempervirens (assembly GCA_007258455.2). Lineage (NCBI taxonomy): Eukaryota > Viridiplantae > Streptophyta > Pinopsida > Cupressales > Cupressaceae > Sequoia > Sequoia sempervirens. The sequence continues at coordinate 58,482,090 of VDFB02058242.1, forward strand.
AGACTAGGTTTTTACCCTTATCTTAATTCTTGTATTTTCTCTAAAATAAAACTTCATTTAATGATTATTTAGTTTGATGAATAATATATTCATTTATTCATTCATTCCTTCTTGACTATATGTATTCTTTATTTCTTTGCACTAGGTAGTTTTATTTTATTATGATTCATTCATTGAGTTGGATTTTACTTAACACATGTATAAAATATTACATAGAACCAAGTAGGTTAGATTATGCAAACTCTATTTATTTGTGCAAAATAAGATATATTTACACTAGGTAGTTTTCTTTAACTTTTTGTAATTCCTTAAGTTTGATTTAATTTAACACACATTAAATCTTACATAGTATCAAAGTAGACCTTAGATTAGGAAAAAAATGTTTATTTGTGCAAAATAAGATTTTTCTATTGATGAGTCTACCTAGATTGTAATAATATGAAACCCAACATGGATCAACATAGTAAGGCTCTTGTTGGTGAACTCTCCTATCACTAGGCACAAACTCTAGACATCAAAGTATTTAAATTTGAAAAATTATTCTGCATGCAAGTATTACTTCCTTTTGAGTGAAAACCTTCAAAATTGATGGAAAATTGATGACTAGTGAATTAAAATGATAAGAAAAATAGGTAAAGTCTAGATAATAATTGTGTATAACATTATCATGCCACTATCGTAAAACTCAAAATATCAACAAAATAAAAAATATTTTTTAAGACATGTTCATGAATAAATGAGGTAAGAATGATACAAAGAGCCTCATGTAACGTATATGGATCTAAATTCCTTCAAAAACATACATAAGCAAGTGTAAACTCTATCTCTAGATACACAAAAGGAACATACAAAAGAAAGAATACAAATGTTTTTTTATTAATACACTATTGCAAATTGGTTAGGGATGCTCCTACATTAAATTCATGGTACTAACCTACAACTCCCAAATAAAGGGGCTGAGTAGTTCCTCATCACAACTTATGATTCTATTTGAGGTATTACCTTCACCTTCATGTTATTCCTATTTTTGACCTTGGAAAAGTTTGGTCAATTTTGATATTTTTTGTATTATAAGGTCCCTTGACTTGGTCATATCTTTTTCCTTTACATTTTTTTTGGGGAAAAATGAAAACAACTTATTTGAGTTTATCTTCCTCATTCTTTCCCTTTATTTTGATTAAGTTAGAAATTTCAGGCCCCTTATTTTTGAACTTAGTCAAAATTGAAAGTGTCAATGAAATTTTTGTGTGCTCTATTTCAGCCAAACAAATTGTGCCTAGGACTAAGTGAAATACTAATAATCCTTTTTCAACATTTTTGTAGCTTACATCTCTTTGGTAAAACTCAATTTCTTGATAATTTTTTGGCTCCAAAATAGTTCCTTGAACCCAAAAAAGTGTTTGAGCCACATTATCACTTGAGGAACTCAATTTCACCAATGGAACACCATCATAATTAATTTTATAAAATTTAATGGTCCTGAAAACCCTTTCAACCCCATAAGACATTTAAAGAACCACACAGGCTCTCAACAACATGAAAATAACCAAAATGGTTAGAGTTAGAAACAAATGAAGCTTACATATTTTCAATATACTAACAATTCCTGTAACATTAATTTTAGTCAATTTATTGGTTCCAATAATCAACTCAAAGACCAAATCACTGTGCAAAGGCAAAGGATGCATTCATAAGTGTTAAATATGTTGTTAGCAAAGATTACTACAAATTATGGGTTGAAGGTGATTCCCTAAACATTATTAACTATTTGTGTGGCACTCATCCTTCAAGTTGGAATGTGGAACAACTTATTAAAGATACTATAATCATGCTACGATCTTGTGAAGAGATTCACGCCTCTCACATTTACTAAGAAGGAAACTCGTTGGCAGATTTTTTTTCCAATGAAGTTGTCAGTTTAAATTAGTTTCGTGCATGGGTGGAGGGCTCAGTCCTTCCTGAGAAATCTAGGAGCTTATTGAGAAATAATGGCATGGGTTGAGATGATGCGGCATTTATTTTCTAGTACCTTCTTCCACCTCACATGCTTTGTGTGTTTCCTAAATTGTTCTTTGGCATTCAATTAAGAAATTTTTGCAAGGGCTTTCTTGTTCTGGTGTTGAATGTAATGGGCGGTGACAAAAGCAGAATCGAGTTGCATTCCTACATCGACCTCAGGAAGAATAAGAAGCTATGAAATATACTGCATCATGGTAATTTTAAACATTTTTTAGAAAGGTTACATGGGCATGACCCTAATTCCTCAACACAGTTTTTTTTCTTACTGGCATAATCACAGGCTCAAGATAAAAGGCCTAGAAGTGGAGGTGAATGAGGAGCTAGTAGCTACAGTTACTAGGATGTCGATGGTTGGCCATAAGTTTTACAAGGACAAGAAGAGTAATGAGGAAGTGATGGCCCAATTCTTCAAAGATGATGAGCAAAAGAAATTGGTCAAAATGGAAAGTTGGGGTTATGAGTAAAAACCCCTTAAGAAGATTTGGGTGAAAGTTGTTGAGGTGCTTATGTGTTATGTGACTCTGGAGGGGAGGTTTACTGTTATTCTCAGTCACTTCTTCACACTTCTAAACCATTTTAGGCATGGTTTGTTCATTTCTTTCCTATTTTTTCTATTATTGTCCATGGAGGTTTCTATTTATGATCATTTGAAGAATGGGAGGGCTCTTGTCCTACATGAAGGTCTCATTCTCTTAATCATGGAGCATGTTAAGACTCTTCTTGCCACCCTGACCATTAAGGGTAAGGAGAAGACTTTGAGTGATGCTTCTGGGTCGTCGAGCTCAGATTCTAGTATGGATGATGAAGAGGAATGGAACGAAGAGGAAGATGATGTGTCCTCGGCCCCTGCGACTACTTCTTTTAAGAAGATGAAATTAGGTAGTTCTAAGAGTAATAGGGCAGCCAAATGCCTTGTTCTATTTGACAGTGAGGACACATAAGTGGGCTTGGATGGTTCCCCTCCCAGGATTGAGGAGTTGGTTGTTGGCTAGGGTGTTGTAGGTGGTGGTACTAAGGTGGGGTCATAGGATAATGTTTTGGGTATGGAGGACAAGGACAAGTTGAGGAGGTCATCTAAGCGTATTGCCAACCTTAAGAACAAGGTCTCGAAAGTGTTGAAAAAGGACCCCAAAGTGTCTTGTAAAGGAAAGGATTCTGGTGAAAAGGAAATGGCTATTGAGGAATCATCGATTCAAGACTCGCCCAATGTGGACCTTGATGAGGAGAATAAGGGTCTAGATGAGGAGGATTCTGAGAAGAAGAGAGCTAAACCAGAGCCTTTGAAGGTGAATACCCTCTCTGAGAAATTTTCTTACCTCAATGATGATTCTACCTCTATGTTTGAATTGTTGGATATGGCTAGGGCTGGGGCCACTAGAACTTTGAAGTTAGCTAAGTGGACTCTTTAGGAGTTCAATAAGATTAGCATTAAAATTAGAGGTTTGAAGGAGAATCTAAAGAATGTTCCAAAATGTTTAGTTTCAAACATTTTGATTGACATAATAGTGGACCTTGAGGGTTCTTTCCATGAATTCAAATCTTTGTGTGAAGATAGACTGGCTAGTTTGGAAGCCAAGGTTTTTGGAATGAATGTGGATATAAAAAATATTCTTTAGGCATGTCACATCTCTTTGAAGAATAGTGAAAACTCTTTGGAAGTCCTATTCAGAAAGATAAGTGAGCTCAGGGGGACTAAGTTTATTTTAGTTAATGGAGAAAGAGCACTCAGTTAAAGGAAAAGGACAAAAAGGTGCAAAAGATGATGAAAAGGGCCCTGTTGTTAGAGGGTCGAATGGATGGAAAAAATCCTTTGATTCTGAGAAGGAGTTGTTGGACATGATCGAAAAGCATAGAAGCTAGGAGCTTGAGGTGGCCAACACCTTGAACAGTTTGAATTAGTGTTTGGTATTCTTCTTAGTTGTTTTATTTTTCCTACTAGGTTTCAGTTTTTTTCCTATTGTTTTGTTGTTTTGATGCTATTGGGTGCTTTTGTTAGCTTATTGTCTTATCTTTCATTCAACACCCTTCTTAGTCTTGTTTTTTGGCTTTTGGTAAGTTGTTGGTGTCATTTTGAAGTACTTTTGTAGCAGCATTTTGTATCTTTTGTTGTAAAGGGTTTTGGTCCCTCCAAAACCTGTTTTTCCCTTATAATCAAAACCAACTCAAAAACTAATCAAATATTTCCAAATAAAATGGAGGCTTCACATTGGAAAATTAGTTAATTCCAAGAACATCTCCAATTCCCAAAGTGGTTCCTCAAACCTTATGATTTCTCATATAAATTAAAATTTCCAAAGATATCAATGCAAAAGTAGTGCCATGGAATGCTTAATCACCGAAAATAACAAGTTCTTGTTGAGTTAAAAAACTTTAAGAAAATTAAGAGGTTTGTTGATATAAAAAATAATATATTTTGTTGGGCTTAACTCAAAGGTTATTCAAAGTAAAAAAGATATAAATAGATATTCAAATCCCTCCCATATTATTATGAAACTCCAAATTACACTAATTAAGAGTTCTACAAAACAAATGCACCACATTAATCAATGATAGTGCCATGTGTTAGCAAAAATTTCCCCAATTTATATTCATTGAAAAAGATGTATTTTCTCATATTCTCCATTTTAACCCTTATATTTTACAAGTAATTTACCATGAAATATAATCCACACTCCTACAAATTTCTTGTTGTTCTTGTAGGAGCTGAAAATTAGCTCTATCCCAAGACCACCTACAAAAACAATGAAAACCTTCTACAAGAGAGTATGCAAGAAATGAGCTTTCTTGATATTAAGATCTATCAAATATGATGATGAGGTATCTTACAAGACTGCACAATTACCTTTCTTATAGACAAGGTGTGATGAAGTACCAAACATTAAATGACTGGTGGCATTATTAAATGGCATGAGCCATCATTAAATGACCTAGGACTCTGATATTTAATAAAGGCTTTAACAAAAAAAAATTATATTAAAAAATGAAATATTCCTAGGACCTAATTGGACTTAACATGTAAATAGGACCCCACTAAGTAACCAGTTAGGAAAATTACCCATTTACACCAACAACCCCTTAAGTGCAACTTAGGGAGAAGCAATTAGTATGCAAATGATGCAAGCATGCAAGGATGGGCCATGACTATGAGGCAATTTTATGAACTCATGTACAAATGAAAATGAACTCTCTCACAAATAAAGAAAAGGAGAAAAAACACATGGTAAAAGGCCCCTCTCCAAAAAAGAGAAAAGATATATTTACAAGGATGAGAGAAAAATATAAACACGGAAGATGTATGGAGGACTCAATAATACCCCCAAAGAACTACACCCATCATGAATATACAATAAATGACCCCTCATAAGAGGGAAATATAGATACTATATGTCCCCCCCACAATGTGTAATCTCCTACAAAAATGGTAAGTGCTTGAAGAAAAAACATGATCTAGTGTCGACAGACAACTTGTCTCCCTTTTAGAAGAAACAAAACCAAGTAAAAATATAGGAATGCTTCCCATTCTAGATAGGAATTGATAGGAAGAAGAATAAACATGTATGATGTTGTCTCAAAAATCTACTCATGTGTCTCCTTGTCCAAGGAAGATTAAGATGCCACAATCAAATCAGGTACATGCCTAATCAATGGAGGTGAAAAATCAGGACTATATGGAAATGGATGTTGAACAAGATCTAAAGATAATGATGGTTTGACAATAGTTGTGCAATGAATGTCATAAAAGAGGAGAGATAACCCCTCAAATGTGTCCTCCAAAAATGAAATGTGTGATTCCACAAACAAATATGCAATTTTTGATAAACAGGAATGTCAATCAAGAAGACAATTAGATACCTTTTGTAATGAATCACTAGAATCTCTAAATGAATCAACAACATAAGATGAATGGTCTTGTTGAATAGGAATGATGGGAACCACAATCAATGACTCTACATAAGGAATCAAGGAAGGCGAAGGATCAACAACCATCTTTGAAGGAGAATCTATAGAAACCTAAGAATCCTCACCTCAATATTCAAAGTACTCCAAATATTAAAACTCTTGAATCATATCATAATCATAGGGTATCCATTCTGAAAAATGAAGATACACAAGATAATCTAAAACAAGATCATTTAGAAATGGTTGAGTATTAGGATCTCCATATATCTCCCAAATTTTAGTCCAAAGTGTATGATGAAACTCAAAATGAACAATAGGATTCAAAATGTCATCATCAACATGCATTGCAATAACTCCTAAGACATGATGCCTTTTGCAATTCCAAGAAAATTTATTATAACTAGCTATACCTGGAGGGGGGACAAGACCATATAAATGTGGAAACAAATGAAGCCAACATAGATGTTTTATAATGCCATCTCTCCATTGTTTATAGTTTCACATTTTTAACATAATCAGAGAAGGATGAAATGAAAACTCCATAATGAACTAAGACATACATACAAAATTATAATGATTAAAACTTTCAACAATAATTAGAAACCCCCAACATGATGTATATTGAAAATGAAGCCTTTCTAGAAAGATAGAACCTCTCTAGGAGTTAGGATGTCCCAGTAATTAGTCACAATGCCAAATGTGCAAATTATTGAATAAAATATACTTGGGAATGAATTTGGAAAAATTGCATGGGCACAATAATAGAGCTTCTCAATACCTTTCTAATATTGCAAAAATCATGAAAAGAAAAGATCCAAGAAAAAAGTTATGAGCTAAGAGGTCCAAATGAGAAAATATGACTTCAATCTGAAATAAAATGTACCTACATCAAAATCTAGTAAAATGACCTACACCACTACAAAGTACATGGAACCATCTTTATGTTGATATCTTGTTTGTGAAAACCAACTTTTGGTTTGAAAGGTATGGCCCATTGAAACAAATAGCCCAATTAAGGTTCCTAGGGGAAAAAATCCCCCTTGGGGGCTGGCTAGCAGTCCTCCATGTGACCAACCACTAAAATTTTAGTGTTGGTAGATTAAAATAAATTTACACCACTTGTAGAGTGGTGAGTGAGTAGTAGGAACTGGCAGTGGCGCCAAATTGGGTGGTTGGTGTCACACACTACTTGTGGTCTTAACACTAGGAGTTAAGGCCATGGGACTAGTGGCAGAACCTCCCACTAGAAAAAATAACAAAAGTTGGAAATTTTAAATATTAAAATATTAAAAAAACACTGACTCATACTAGATTTGTATCAGATTGACGTGATTCCTATGCAAACCGTGTATGTTACATAACAGAGAATATTCTTTGCAAAATATTCCATCACCTAGAATATACAATCAAAGACTCCTTGTGACTACTGACAATGTTGATGCTTGTGCAAAAGTCATACTGATCATACGATACAGACATCATATGACTGTACAAGCAAAATTGACCATAATTTTTAGAAAAAATTCTTTGAGGGCTAGGGAAAAATCTCTAATTTTGACGATTTGACAGAAAGTCTTAATATTTTTGGGCCTTTGGGATGCAATGGAAGGGTCGATTTTAGCCCAAAGTGCTCTAAAAATCAACCACCTCTTGGATTTGGTAACCACCTACCAACTTCAAACCCTTGTAGATTTGGAAAAATATGTCAACTTTTGATGAAATAAAAGCCAATATTGATTTTATCAGATGCCTTGGACTCAATGGTGAGCTTAGATTACCTCCAACTTTCCAAAATTAACTTGCAATAAGAACCCATAAAGAGGAACCCTCCAAAACTATTTTTTTCAAGTTTTTTTGATTCCCTAGGTCACCATAGGGTGCAAGGGAAGAGCATACTCAACCTTACTAAAATTCACCAAGATCTCTCATTGGTAATAGCTCAAGTCTCAAATATGAGAAGGAATTTGCAAGGTCATGCTTTGATACCATGTGGGAGCTAAAAATGATCTCTATCTTAGGACCACCTACCAAAACAATGAAAACCTTCTACAAGATAGTTTGCAAGAAATGAGTTTACTTGATATTAAGATCTATCAAATATGATGATGGAGTATCTTATAAGAATGTACACTTACCTTGCTTATATAGACAAGGTGTGATGAAGTACCAAACATTAAATGACTAGTGTCATTATTAAATGACACGAGCCATAATTAAATGACCCATGACTCTAATATTTAATAAAAAAATATAAAATCTTATCTAAAAAACCTAAATATGCATATGACCTAAGTGGACTTAACATGTAAATAGGACCCCACTAAGTAACTAATTAGAAAAAGTACCTATTTACACCAACAGTTCTTAGCTAATCATTTTCCTTAATTTTGATAAACTTGGGGCTCCTCATAACATGAATTCAAGTGTATTTCCCCATATTAGCCTATCTTAAAATTAAACCTTACCTACTTAATTAAATATTTACAAAACCATCCTTGATCATTCAAATATAAAATTTATTTTTTAATAGGTCCTATGAAACCAACTCATTTTCCTTGTTTAAACAACCCTAATTATGAAACTAGTAAAAATGAGGTACAAATAACAAGGATATGAGCAATTATGAAACTTCAAAATAACATAACTGATGTAGGAGCATCCAGTGGTGTAGGGCAATATTGCATCACCCAAAATTTTTATTTTTATTTTCCTTATTTTCTTTAGTTATTTTGAGTCCCATGATGGCACTTAAGGGGTGTAAGATAGTCAAAATTCAGAACAAGAAAAAAATGGTCACTTACTATTTTTAGTAAGTCAACCTAAACGGGCCCGTATAGACCTGAAAATTTACCCCAAGGAGCGGAGCTGAAAAAAATTTCTGGTTGCAAAAGAATCATCTCAATACCTTGCACAGTTTGGGAGATAGTACAGTTTCCGTCCTGAGAAATTTATCCAATGTAGCTTCAAATTCAGATATGAAAACCTTTGAGGCCCCAAAATAGCTCAAAAAATTGACGAGCTGATCTTCGATGGTTCAGTGTCATAGATCTCTTCAAGAGCTTTCCAATGATATGTTATAATAGCAAATCAGACACCTAGATCAAAATTTATGGCCCTGTGAAGTTGCCCCTCTAAAAAGAGAATTTCATTAAAATTTCTACCTAGGCAAGAAATCAAACGATGGGATTTTTGATGCCAAAACAAAAGGGAAGTTTACACTTTCTAGAACATTCTAGGGCGCTTATTGGGTAAAATAAAAAAGGTAAAGTGGGGATTGTAGAAGGTGGCTCCATTAGTGCAGATTGTGGCTCCAAATAATATATTTTGTTTTCAGAGTTCATTTTGTTGTAATGAATCAAGCCCATGAGGCTGTAGCATGTAAGTTTTGAACCTATAATTTCATTTTTTGAAAAGAATTGAAAGTGAGTTATTTTTTTGTCTTGCATCTTCTGTGTTGGTATCTATTGTTGTGATTTTTGTAGGTTTTGGGCAATGTGTCCCTCATCAAGTGGTATCAGAGCAAGTTTTCCTAAGTGTGTAAACAGATTGCTGAACGTGAGGTAGTTTTCATCAGGTCTTGTGGTTGTGGGTTTCTATGAAAAGTGATCAAAATTCCTCCATGAATAAATTGTGGTAGTGGAAGAAATGTTATTGTATCAAAAGAGGGTTTTAGAGCCCTACAGAGACAAGTTCAAGCACTACAAGAGGAGTTGCATCAAGGCTTTGAGCCAAGAAGAGGAGATGAAAGTGAAGATGAAGTTGAAAATGAGGAATAGTTCAAAGAAGAACAAGAGGTAGAAGATCCTGAGCAAGTTAGATTATTTAAGGCCATCTCTAAGATTGGGAAAAGGTCAAAGATTGATGTTTCTACATTTTCTAGAAATATTAAGCTATAGAGTTGATTGATTGGATCAACGATATGGAGGAGTACTTTGAGTATGAAGAGGTGGAAGATCTTGAGAGGGTCAAATTTGCAAAGACCAAGCTAAAGGGTCATACAAATATTTGGTGGAAGGAGGTACAACTAGAAATAAATCGAAGAGGAAAAGAGAAAATAACAAGATGCAATTGTATGGTGGACAAATTGAAAATACAGTTCATTCTTGTGGATTATGAGTTAGATTTGTTGAAGAAGATGCAAGGGTTGAAACAAGCGGGAAAATTCGTCAAGGAGTATATAGAAGAATTATATCGCGTCTTAATTAGAACAAGCCATTATGAGGCCAATAAGGAGAAAGTTTCCCAATACATAAATGGGTTGAAGTTGAGTATTCAAGAAGAGTTGGATCTGGTAAGAATGCCTGCCATTGAGGATGCATATTAGTTTTCTTTGAAGGTAGAAGAAAAGTTGAATAGAAAATTTGAAAGTAATCCAAGAGGTGCGGGTCATGGTGGAAAGACTATTGGATGGTCATATGGAGGTCGAAATGAAGATCAAAAGAAGGGTGAAGGTTCTAGTAACATCTAGAACCAGAAAGGAGATAACACCTATCGTCCTCATGATCAAAATAGTGGAGACCAAAGAGGAAGTGGAAGATCTCGCTATGGACTAGGAAGAGGAGGCTTTTGTGGAACCTGTTTCCAGTGCAGAGAAGAAGGAAATAGAGCCTATGAGTGACCTCAACATCAAGGAAGGAAAAATAGAAGACTTGAGGGTAATGAACAATTTACACACTTAGATGAAGATGCTCAATATTCACATTCTGAGGATGCAAAAACAGGAGAGGTTCTTGTTACTAGAAGAGCCTTGCTGAATGAGAAGGAATGAACTCAAAGGAAGAATTTGTTTCACACCGGATGTAAGTGTGAAGATAAAGTTTTCAATGTTATTATTGATGGAGGTAGTACTGATAACCTTGTTTTAGAGGAAAGGGTTAGTACATTGCAGTTGGAGAGAAGAAGGCATCTAAACCCATATTAGATTGCTTGGTTGCAGAAGGACCATAAAGCCTTAGTAAATGAACAATTTCTGGTAAAGTTCAAGATTGGAAATTACCATGATGAGGTATTATGTGATATTATTCCTATGGATGTTTTTCATATGTTGTTAGGTAGACCATGGAAATTTGATTGGTGAGAAGTACATGATGGACATGCCAATAACTATTCTTTGACAAAGGATGGAGTTCATCATAAGTTGAAGCCCTTGAATGAGGTAGAGGAAAAGATAAGTAGTAATTCAAGAATCTTTTTGGTTGATGGAAGAAAATTCCTAGAAGGTATGAGGCATGGGCATATGTGTTTTGTATTGATCCCTAGAGTTGATAAAGAAGATACTAATAAGGTATCAATAGAGGTTTCAGATTTGTTAAATGAGTTTCAAGAAATTGTTTTTGATAACATACCTAAAGGTTTCCCTCTAGTAAGGAAGATTATCCATAAAATGGATCTGATTCTTGGAGCCAATTTTTGAAATAAGCAGCCCATTGAATGACTCCAACAGAGAATGAAGAGATGAATAGACAAGTGCAAGAGTTGTTGCAAAAGGGATTGATTCGAGAGAGTTTGAGCACATTTGTGGTACTTGTAGTACTAGCACAAAAGAAGGATGGAGAATGGAGGATGTGTACAGACTCCCTAGCCATCAACAAGATCACCATCAAGTACAGATTTCCATTTCCAAGGATTGATGACATTATGGATTGTTTCAGTGGAGTTGAGTACTTCATGAAGATAGATCTAAAGAGTGCATATTACTAGATCCGGATTAGAGGAGGAGATGAATGGAAGAAAACCTTCAAAACTAAGGAGGGATTGTACAAGTGGTTAGTCATGCCTTTTGGGCTAACCAATTCATCAAGCACATTTATGTGGCTTATGAATGAGGTATTGAAATAATTTTTAGGAAAATTTGTTATTGTTTATTTGGATGATATTTTGATTTTCAGTAAGACATTGGAGGAGCACCTAATGCATATCTGAAGAGTTTTTGAGAAGCTAAGGGAGGAGAAGTTGTTAATTAATTTGAAGAAATGTAGTTTTGTGAAGAGGGAGTTGGTGTATTTGGGATTTTTTAGCTCAATAGAGGGTCTTAAAATGGATCTAGAGAAGGTGAGAGCTATCATTGAATGGCCTACCCTGAGGAGTGTTATAGAGGTAAGATCATTTCATGGTCTAGCAAGTTTTTATAGAAAGTTTATTAAGAATTTCAGTAGTATTTGTGCACCTCTAATTTTAGCAATGAGAGGGGATAGAAAAGAGTTTAAGTGGACTACAGGAGCAGTCAAATTTTTTGATTTGTTGAAGAAGAAAGTTACAAAGAAACCTATTTTGGAACTTCTAGATTTTAATAAGGTATTTTAGGTAGATTGTGATGCTAGTGGGACTACCATAGGATTTGTTTTGAGTAAAGAAGGTAAGCCTATTGCCTATTTTAGCGAGAAGCTAAATGATGCTAAAAAGAAATATTTTGTCTATGATCAAGAGTTTTATGCTATAGTTCAAGCTTTGAAAAAATGGAGACACTATTTGTTGCCAACATAATTTGTTTTATATACTGACCACTAGGCTTTACAGTATCTCAATACTAAAGGAAAGTTTATTCAAAGGTACTTAAAATGTGTTGAGTTTTTGCAGATTTGTACTTTTATTTTGAAGCACAGGTGTGGAAGGTCAAACAAAGCTTCAGATGCCTTGAGTAGAAGGAAAAATTTGTTGATAGAGATGAGTATAGAAGTTGTTGGGTTCAATGAACTCGATAGTTTGTATCCTAAAGATCCAGACTTTACAGAAGCTTGGAAGTCTTGTTTGGAACCTATTACATTGGATATGAAAAGATGGTTTGATTTCTTAATCCAAGATGAGATGTTGTTTAGAGGAATCCAATTTTGCATTCCTAAGAGTTCTATGGGAGAGAATCTAATCAAGGAAAATCATAGTGGAGGATTGGCTGGACATTTCAGTCAAGATAAGACCATTTCTCTTGTTAGTGAGAATTATTACTAGCCTCATTTACAATAGGATGTGAAATTTTTTGTACAAAGTTGCAAAGTATGCCAGTTGGCAAAGGGAACAAGTCACAATATTGTATTTTATCATCTATTACCTGTACCTAGAGGCCATGGGAGGATGTTATCATGGATTTTCTTCTTGGCTTGCCAAGGACACAAAGAGGGCATGATTCCATATTTGTGGTGGTGGATATATTTTCAAAGATGGTGTATTTTATTCCATGTCATAAGACTGGTGATGTTGTTCATGTTGCAGAGTTGTTTTTCAAAGAGGTGGTGAGACTACATGGTCTACCAAAGAGTATAGTTTCAAACAAAGATACCAAATTTGTTGGTTATTTCTGGAGGACATTATGCAAGAAGTTGAAGATAGATTTGAAGTTCAATTTTGCACATCGTCCACAGACTGATGGACAAATGGAGGTGGTGAATAGGAGTTTAGATAAACTACTAATATGCTTAGTAGGAGATAATGCAACAGATGGAATTTTATTATACCATGGGAAGATTTTTCTTACAACAATTTTTTCAATAGGAGCACTGGTAAATCACCATTCTAGATTGTGTAGGCACTTGAGAGACTCAAAGATAATTTGATCACCCTTTCTGATTAATCCAATACTCCATTCCTCCACAAACTTACCAAAATTCTTGTAACTCTTTATTTTATCCACTTCCTCCTTACTTACTAAGGCCAAGGGGTCTGAGGATGACTCAACTTGAGATATTGGTTGAAGTGACACATCAAAAACTAATTTTAGGCACTTAGTTAAGACTTGGATTTTCCTTTTCAATTCATCTTTACTTTCTTTATCTTTCTTTAATCTCTCCACCATTCTTGTTGTAGAAACCTAAAAGATTTGCACATCACTATCTCTTATTGGAGGTCCTAGATCAATCCTATCAATATCAAAATCACTAGCCATGGATTGAGTGACTTCTTTCTATGTAGTAGGATGAGCTACTCCCAGACATAAGGTTCATGATCTAGTGTCATCATTTAACAGAGCAGTAGTTTTTAATTTATTTGTCTTTAGGGTTGTTTGGAGTAATTTCCCTACCATGTCCTGGTTTGGGAGATCCAACTATATTGTTTTCCTTTTCCTAGACAGAGTATCTTCTAACCACATAGGAGTATTAGGGACATTGGTTGCTTTGGAACTAGAAGAGACAAAAAGTACCCTATTGGTAGGAGGAGTATCAATTTGAGCATCTTGCAATGAGCATGGTGAAGGTATCTATTTTAAAGATTCATCAATTTCTTTGTCAAGCAATGACCGAGGCAATGGGGAAGTAGAGATAATGTCAATATTCTTTAAAATGTTTGTTTCTTCCTCAACCCATTTTTCCTACTCCAAAATGGGTAAATTAGGTAGATCTTCTTGGTAATTACAAAAGACTGACCACCGCTTCCTACCGGTTGAGTGTTTTGTGATCTGGTATTGGGGTGAGATTGTTTTGTATTTTTTTTAGTGACCCATTCTTGAGCTATTTGTAATACATCAATAGTCCTAGCCTCAATGGTTTCTTTCTCTTTACTACTCCGGTCCATAGCAGGAATAGGTTGATTGGCTATCAATTCTATAAAAATTGGGTATACTAAATCTGACTCATCATCCTGAATCCCTTGCACATCAAAACTCAAATTATAGGTGATAATTTGTCTCAAGGACAGTCTCATCTAGCTTCTTTTCCTCACTTCAAATTCATCAAAACAATTTTCAAAATAATCCTTTAGAGTAGGAAAATGAAGAAAACCAAGACCTAACTTCAAATTATCTTTGACATAATCATTGAGATCAAAAGGAAAGTGTTTGTCATAGGTCTGTAAATTTTACTTGGTGATCTCCCTTTCTATGTTGAGGGTTTCTGACATGGACTCACATGTATAAGGGTTGAAACCAACTAGAAATTGCACTGTTACTCTTCTTCACTCCTAGCATATTTTGTTAACATCAACTAACTATTGACAGACTTCAATCATCACAAACTTGTCCTTCGGGTGCTTTGGGAATTTAATGGGAAAGCCATTGAAACCACCAACCCTTATTAAGAAAATTTCTAGAATTGAATGAAATGGCTGCCATAAAAGTTAACAAATTGCATAACTTCAAGTGAGAGCCACATTTCCATTTTCCCTTGTAGTTCCCTTGTCATCCTCATAGTGAAGGTATCTAATATCCTTCTATGATGAAGAAATTTTTTATGCAACTATAGTTTATCAAGATACTAAAAAATGGGTACCTGGTCTCGAGGAAGATTGCTTGGCCTCAAGCCCAGCCAAGGCCTGGTAATTACAATAGCATAGATCAAATAAGAGGACATGAAGAATGTCCTATTAGCTTGAAAATAAACCAATTGATTGTGTAGCATGTCACTGATAAGTGTCACCCATCTAGAAATTGTGTCCTCCCTAGTACAATATGTACAAAGAAATACATCCATTCTTGGAAATCAAAAGCGTCTTCATTTCCCCAAACTCTATGGAGTAGAAAAATTATGTTAGACATCTCTTTAGAAAAATGATTCCTATGTAGATTCTGGGGTAGCTAATATTTACCTCCTCTTGGTTTTTCCAACCAGTTCCTCACCATTATGTTTCGGTAATACCCCTTCTTTAGTGAAAAATCAACTTGAGCATTAGTGAAATCCATGGGTGAGTAGGGTTCTCTTTCAAGGATCTTTAAGCATGAAGCAAAAGTGGCCCTTTGAATTTTGACTACCAACTGGTTATCTTCATTTCTTATTTCCCACATTTGGGCATTATAATGCCTAATGCATTCTAAAATCAATTTTGGACATTGGACAGCTACGGGGAAAGTGGCTGCTTCTACCAATCCGCTCTCAATTACCCTGTGTGTGATTGGTGGTGGACTAGGAGCTTTGAATTTTTCTTTAAGCTCACTTATATTCATTAGGCCTAGTTTAGTATCTCCTATCTCTATCATTTCACATGTTAACCCTGCGACATACTCATACCCTTGAAACTTAATTCTGGCCATTTTTGGGCTACTAGGATTTGAAGGGATTTTTGCTAGGTAATTCAAAATGTAGGGAAAAACAAGCTCAATAATTGTATTCTCATAAGGGAAAGGTAAAGACAAAAATACCTCATAATGATCCTAAATTATGAAGGTGGAAGTTTGCATTGGTATGCTCCCTTTCTTCACATTTCCAAGAGTGAATGTCATAGCTAGAGAATGTTTGTTCTTGTCATAAAATTCCCCTTTAATTCCCACAAGAAGTGTACTAGTAGATAAACATTAAATGCATCTCTCACATTGAGTCAACACGTGTTAGCTTTCATATCACTGCCTCAATATAACCTCTTTTCAAAAATTTGAAAAGGAATGATCATGCGGGTGGTAGAGTGGGTAGTTCACATGACCTTATAAATCACTTCTCAAGTTCATATTTGGCTACAAAAAACCACTCGCTCTTTGATGAAGCCACATTTTACTTTTGAGCAATAAATGGGGAAGTTAGAAAAACTTTGTAACACACCACCTACACTGTTTAAGCTCAAAAATAGACTAGGTGGGAATTTCATATATTCGAATAACAATGAAAAACATCACTAATAGTTCAAAAAAAATAAGAAGCTTATGGGGTGGGTGAATGGAAAGTTATAGTAACTTGATAAATCACCTCCAGAGTTATAACAGACACCCAAAACACCGCCAGACTATGACTTAGACAAAATTTTGAAGGATAATCTTGGATTTTTGGAGGGGGCCCAAAAATTAGATAACAATAGTAGTGAGCTAGAGGTTAATGATGGTGTAGAAGTTGTGGTGGAAATTTTTTCCAAGTGATATGGATAGTGATTGCTAAATATAATTTAATGTTCTAGTGAGATATTTTGACTATAACTAATGTAATATTGATGTGTATTCCAATGGGTAACAATCAATTTAAGATAAAATGTTAGCTTAGGAAAATTGAGAAAATAATTTAAATTACAAGGAAAAGAATATGGGTGTGTTCCTATCCAAGGGATAGGGTCAATCTCATAGTCTAGTCTAGAGTAAACTATTGACTCTAGAAGGAATGGATCCAAACTACTTGGGACTAAGGTAGGATAAGAACATAGTGGTTTTAGTATATGGTTAAATTGTGTGCTAAGTCACATCGAGTATCAAGATAAATCATTTATGGCAATGTCCAAAAATCAATATAAAATGAATGGAGAAAGTGGTAAAGTATGCAATTTTCTCCCTTATAATGAAAAAACATTATTAATTTAATGACTACTCATTTAGGTATTCTTAAGATGAATACAAAATACACAATTCAAATCTCACAAGAGATTAAAGGAATAAATTAAATTTTCACATAGAAAACTTTACATACTTAACAAAAAAATGTGTGAGTTGTAATTATGCCAACACTACATTGGTAAGAACTCTAAGATAAGGGCAACTCATAAGGCATTATATCTGCCAATGTGAAGAAAGAGGGTAGAGCATAAAAATACCAAAGCCAAGGATGTATTCACCATTCTCTACCCTTACTAACAAAGTATTAAGGTGTTTATGTTATAAATGGTAATTTTTTCTTTTGATTATTATGATATAAATGAGGGAAAATATAATGTAATGATTGGTTTTTTTTTATAAAATTATATAATATTTTGTAATCCTACAAAAAAAAATTGTTGGTAGGAATAAATCTTACTAACTTTCACCATTTCAAAAATAAATCTTATGGGCTGAAAATATGAAATTTTAACTAAATAAAATATTATTATCGTGATAAAAATATTTATCAAGTAAATAATATTTATACAAATAAATTATTTACAAAAAGTAAATAAATTATGATAGCAAAATAAAGGAACACAATAGACACAACCTAAATTACAATAGAAAATTATAAGTTAGCAGTAGGCACTATTTGGTCCTTGTTATTTATATTATCAAAATAGAGGCACATAATAGTCACTCCTTAAATTACAATAGAAAATAAAAACAAGCGCCATCCACTACTTGACCCTTGTTATTTTTTCATTATGTTAAAAATAGTTAATCATAATCAATAAAATATAATGATGTTCATTATTTTTTATTTTCGTAAATATATAGTTTTTAATTCAAGCTTTGTTTATGTTGATAGGGATGAAGTTTACAAATCTAGATCATTTTAAGATGCTTTGAATAGATTGAAAAATGAGTTTTGAACTAAATATATAATGGTATTATTAGGATATCAAGTCCCTATGATGTTAATTCTAGGAAAAAATATTTGTACAAGGTCAAAAAATTATAATAAGAAATTGGAAGAAAACATGAACTCAATTATAATAACAAATTAAAAGTAGGTACTAGCCATAATGTAATCCCTATTATTTTGTTAGTGATGATAAGAATGAAATAATCATAGTTAATAGATTATATTTATCTTATTTTGTTATTTTCACAATATGAATTTTTATTTTAATTTTTTTATACAAATATGTAATTTGCTAAATATAGTAAATGACAATACTAAATTATTCTATGCAGGCAACATTAAGAAAACCATCTATCAAGAACATGCATAAAGCTCTCTATTTCCAATTCACTATTGGTCTTGCAGTATACTATACAGTAACAATAATTGGTTATTGGGCATATGGATCATCAGTATCAACATATATTCTTAACGAATTAAGTGGACCTAAGTGGGCAAAGATCTTGGCAAATACAACGGTCTACTTACAAATCATTGTATCACAACATGTAAGTCTTAACACTTATTTTTAAAATCTCGCTATCCAATATTTTCAAATAGATTTTATATTTATATCAAAATTAATAAATTTGTAATCCTTTATGATTACCACACACATCATTCTTTGTTTTAAATAAATTTATATTACTAAAACTAAAATTTTCTAATCATTTATGATTACCCCACACCCACTCTCATTTTATATTTATATTAAATTAATAAGATTGTGAATCTTTATGATTCACACACATATATATGTATGAAAATGAAAATGGACATGCTTGCACACATGTACACATTTACACTAAAAAATATTTCATATTTATATTAAAAATAATAAATTTCTAATCATTTATAATTACCACACACATATGCATCCATGTGTGCACACACACATACACATAAAATATTTACAATTAGAAATACAAATCTATAGTTTAGAGAAATAAGGCATTTTCAATGCATAGAATCATATAAAAAAACATAATAAGTTCTCACACAAAAACTTTTGACAATTAGAAAATAATATTTTATGCTTTAAATAAATAAACTATTGCTAATAGATAATATCATATTAAGAAAATAAAATAAATTAATAATAAAAATAAATTATCTTAAAATAATAGTGTTATTAAATTTAAATATATTTTCAATCTTTATAATTTCATTTTATAATCTACCTTTCTAAATTTTTGAATGAAATGCAATTGTTACTCTAATAGGCTTTACTATTCAAATGAAGACCATTGTAACTAGACCTCTCCCACTTATTTCTTTAGCATCTAGATCTTAAATTAATCTTTACAAGTTATAGGTCTAACTTTCCTAAATTTAATCTATAAAATGGAATTATACTTTTATTTAAATTATGTTCTCTTTATTGATGAAAGATCAAAGAAAGTTATGGAAGAGATCAAAATGATCAATTACAAGAAGATAAAAAGAAACATTAATAGTAATTAATATAAAGATTAGAAGTAGTTCAAGGGTGGTCCCACAATAGTGGGTTACATGCTTTGGCCAAACTTAACATTGAATTGAACTTTTTTAATTAAATCTTCACTTTCGAGCACCTATAACTAAGATGATGCAAACTAGAAATTTGTGACATTTTGTCTATAGATTTTAAAAATATTATTTTTTAAATTTTTGGAATCAAATTTCATTTCTTTTTCCATCTCCTTTGAAAACTAGTTTTAACAGTAAACACCATTTTTAAATAGTGATGTTCACCGTATAACACATAGTTTGTTTTCTATGAAGGATAAAATTCTAATTTTTTCAAATTTAGATTTTTCACTACAATATCTAGCATGTTCATTTAGTTTCATAGTGTTTTATTGAATATTTTTTCTTAATTAAATTTTGAAGTCAAACCAGTTGCAATTTAGACATAGGTGGACCGTATACAACATAACTTTTTTTTGTATGAAATTGAAATTCAATTTTTTTTGTTGAATCAAGGACATTAATACCAAGTCAGAATTTTTTTTTATAATCTACTATTTTTTTGCATATATAGAACAAAGAGCTTGATTTTCGGTGAAAAACTTATATTTAATTAAACTAAAAAAAATACATAATAAAAGCAAAATATATTAAAATTATACTTGATGGATAGCTCGTTTCAGGGACTATAATCCTCCAGTTGGATTTGCAAGTTGATTCCATTTTCATCTTCAACTTCACCTTTGAAAGCCAAAATTTTGCAAAAATTGTAGTTGAGGGGGTAGAAGCGTAGAAATGGGGGGTTAGGGCAAAATTAGACAACAAAAATTTAAAATTATAAAAATAAATAAAAAAATAATTTTAATAATGATAGATAGACTCCTCAAATGCTCTTATATAGATTATTATTTTTATATTTTTCTTATTTAATAGATTGCAATTTTATATTATAATATTAAAGTACATTTTTTAAATGAAGATAAATTTTAGAATTATCTGGGAAGAAATTTTTTAATATTTTATTTTAAAATATAAATATATAATTTATGTATTTTATATATTTAATATTATAATTTTAATATTTATTATTCAATTAATTTTTTATGATTACTTTTTCTTTATAATTATCTTAAAAATACATATGAAAAAATTATAATTTGTTATTTTAGATGATTATTAAGATTACTTTGAGAAGACCTAGAAATAAAAATTAGTTAAATTTATTTTTGTAAATATTATAATTATAAAAAATTAAAATGTTATTGTTTAAATTACTTTAGATTTTAATAGGTTTTCATTTGTATGCAGATGTTTTGTACTCCTATACATGAAGCTCTTGATACAAAGTTTTCTCATATCAAGGAGAAAGAGTTTTCTTCATACAACATATTTATTCGATTTTCCCTACGTTCTATATTTTTTACGATTAATACTTTTGTTGCAGCGATATTTCCATTTTTAGGAGACTTTGTCAACTTGATGGGATCCTTGTCTCTCATTCCATTAAGTTTTGTATTTCCAAGCTTAATAATCTTAAAGGTAAAATATTTCAAATTTATAATACTAATTATGTTTATTTATATTTTAATAATATAAATTTATAGTATAATTAAATAATATTTTATCTTGAAGTTAATATATCTGAACTAATACTATTGTGTTCTTTTACTAGGTGAAGGGATCAAAAATCAACTTATTTGAAACAATATGTCATTATCTTATAGTGATTATATTTTCTCTTCTTACAATTGTAACAACAATATCATCTTTCTATTCTATCAGAAATGATGCTAAAACTTATCATTTGTTTGCAAATACATAGATTGTATATTAAGAGCATATACTCTTTTATGAAACATCAAAATGTAAAAATAAAATTGTGTAAATTATTTTCAAGGATTTAAATATTTTGAATTTTTAAGAGTATTTATTTCTTTATCTAGTTATTATTATGATGATAGTTCATGTTGTATTTTGCAATTTTTTTAATGATTTATGTGTTTACTAAAAAATGGATGAGTGTATATATGTTTATTATAAATCATAGCTATTGCTATAGTTGTGAATGTGTTATTTGATCAAAGTTGTGGTGTTTACTTATGTCATATGTGTACTTATATTAATTGGTTGTACATTATTATTATTTTTATTTATAATAGTTGGATGTATTTGATGGGTGCAATGAGTGTGCAAGGAATAGGTGAATTCAAGCAAGGTAAATTCTAAGTGCCAAGTACCACATATTTAAACCATATATATTACCCATAATTATTCATAATGAGGGAATGTGCCATGAAATAGTTAAATTATATTGTGCAACATAAATATTTTATAATTTACTTTTTGTTCTACCAACTCATGGTTCATATTGAATCTTGTGAGCTAAATTGGTTGATTTATACCCTTATGTGTGACTTGAATAATTTTATTTTTCATTTGAAAATTAATTTGATCATTTTACTTTTTCCACATTTGACTTATACATGATTTTTCCTAAACCACAAGTGCACTAGGATTTATGTTGTTTTCCTTGGGTTTTATTTAGGGGCACAACCTAGTTGTAATGTTCCCAAATTTTGGAGTATTTGGGCCACTTTCCTAGTTTAGGTAAGATTTTAAAATGTCCCATATTTGCATATCTTTCTTCAATTACCTATGCTCCTATTTCATGTTTCCTCATCTCATTGGAAATCAAACTTCTATCTCCCCATTCACCTAGTACCTTGATTACTTGTCGCTTAGTTCTCCACTCACAAATTCATCTTCGAATATTCGATTTTTTTATAAAATCCTACCTTTGCAAAAGTGTCAATAGGTATCTTGGACCCCAAATACTTAGATTCCCATCATATTTCTATTATCAACATGTGAATCCATAAAACCCCACCATATTGCGTCATTCCCCAAATGCCCAAAATGAAACCTTGAGGGTATTCTTTATGTTACGTTCAAGAATATATTTCCCTATATCACCATCTCCAACCATGTGCCTTTTCATATAACCCCACCATCTAAATAAAGTTTTCATCTATCACCATGGCGAACTAGGGATGTCATTAATGGCCTCAAATTTGAATCTGATAAAATGGAAAGAAACTTCAATCCCTTTCAACCTCCATATAAAGGATAAATATGCCTACAATATTTTTTCTTATTAAGATCTTAGATGGAAATATGAAGGATAAAAATTATATGATAGTGAATGGTCACTTTTTTTTTTTTGAAAGGACAATATTTTTTAGTTCCTAAGTCTAAGAAGAAATAGAATATTGTAAAATATTTGCATGTTGTACTCAATGGAATAGACTATATCCTTAAAGAATTGCACATGTAAATAAGGGAGAGATTCTCTTGGGGAAGTCTTAAGGAGGATGATCTCAATCACATTAGGGCTCATGCCCCATCAATCAATAGAATAAATTTGATCATAATTTTCTTCTAGGTTTACTATAGCCATTACTTATGCTTGAGCAAGATTGGGAGAGTGTGTTTATGGAATTAATCACAAGAGTCTTGCAATTACATGTTAAATATTGCAATCATATTGTGGTGGATAGGCTAAAAGAGTATTTTTACACACTATTTCAAAAATATTCAAGTGGGAATTCTAGATCTAAGAATCTTATATGAATATTTTAGCTAAGGGTCATTAAATTAGGGTACTATCCTTGTCTATAGGCCTAGTTGTCGGAGTATTCTTGTAGAAACTTGATATGTGACTTTTTCCCCAAGAGAAGGGAAAGTTATAAAATAACCCTTGAGAATTAAAAGGGAAATAGAAAAATAAAGGATATTATGATCCTTTTGATTAAAAAAAGAGATTAATAAAGAATATGTATACAAGCTCTTTAAAAAGGGGAAGAATATAATTATTTATTAAAACAATTATTAAAAGGAAACCGTTGTGAAAGGGCGTGATGGTTTGGAAAGCACACCTTAAGGATTATATAAATCATTTATGTGAGACTTGGAAAGTCATGGAAATTACTTAAGGAATGGAGAACATTCAAGGAAGAAGAACATTCCAAGAAGAACAAATTGGTTGGTGAGCTATGGATATTAGGAGAAGGGGCACACTGGGTGTGTGTCCAACCTAGGGTACATAAGTGCACTCAGGACCATCCTTGCCATGGCTTGGGTATTGCATGGGTGTTGAGAAATGTTCCATTGGAACCCACACTCGTGAATGTTAGAGTAATAAGTTATTTCACTTAATTAATTTAATCATATTGGTTAATTAATTAAGTCACTTAACACTTTAGGTTTACTTAAGCTAAACTTAGGCACATTAATAATTAATTATTAAGTGTGTGCACTAGGGTTTCTTTTTAGGGTCTGATCTCCTTTCTTAAGGATTGATCTCATTGTAATTATTCATTCTCTTAATGCATTTTTCAGCTTGAGGCTTTTAGAGAATCTTTGTTGTTCTAGACATTCTTCTTTCTTTTTGACAGGTTATTCCTTGCAAGTGTTCACTAGGGACTGTGAGGTTAGTTTTACAACTTCTACATGGTATTAGAGCTTCAGATCTACAACTGCTTGTTCATTTTTTGAAGGATATTGCCTTACAATGATTTTTAAGTGCAAGGGTTTCATCCAGGCATATTTTTGCAAGATTTGGGGCTAGCCACTTTTTTGTGCATTTTTGGGAAAAATAGGCATTTCCATCCCATTCAGAGAGCCCAAAAACCCTAGAAATGCCTATCGTTTTGTTGATTTCTGAGAAGTTTGAAAAAAAGGAAAAAAAATTTCCAGAGACGTCATACGACCTCCCCAGCATGCTTCCCGAGGCACAAATTTTTTTAAATTTTTTAAAAAGGGCGTTTCCAACCCTTCGTCGGCACTTCCAATACAAAAGGGCTCTGCCACCCGTGCGCTACCTACGCTCAACCTTCACCCGATGCACTGCTCAGTCCACTGTTGGCCTCACTCCAACTCCCGAGGGGGGCTTAACCTTAGGGCCATGGTCATATCAATGCCTAGGCACCTCCTCCCAACCCCCGCTGACTTCCAGCCCCACCGCTCGGTCATGTGGGTGAGCAAGGGCTCTACCCCAGCCCCCAGCTGCTAGCCCCCTGGTCCTGCATGCGACCAGGGGCTAATTTTTTTAGCCCCCGAGGGCTGTTGAAGGGCTTATTGGGCCTTTTGGAGGTGTTTTACAAAATTGGGTGTATCTTGGGAGTTTCAACTCTATTTTTAAAAAATGAATAGGCATCAAAAAGTTGATTCTGAGCTCGATCCGATGGTGGAGGTTTGATTTTTTGGATTTTTAGTTTTGATGCCTTTTTCACCTATCATAGTCAGAAGTTTATGTTTTCACTTCAGGAGGCATAAATTTTGCATTCGGACTCTATTTTACGCAAATGAATAGGCATCGGAAAGCTAACTCCATCCTCTACACAGATCTCAAACCTAATTTTTCTAGAATTTTTACCAGGTATCTATTTTTTTGTCATATCTCAACTTTCGCTTTCTTGGTTATTTTCTTGGGAAACATGCTATTCAGGCTTTTTTTTTAGATCAAAGAGATTTTTTTTTTGTATTGAGAGTATATAATATTTTTTTTTTATCATGGATTCACATAATATTGTATCCCTTACGCCATTCAACTACTTTGGTTGGAAAAAATAAATGGAGATTCATTTGATGCACCAAGGGTTGTATAGGGTGACCATGGGTACATAAGTTGAACCTATAGGTGTTACTGAAAAGAGAAAATTAATGGTTTTAATGGAGATTGTGATAAGGGTTTTGAAAATGCTGTAGAATCTAATTAATTTCAGCAAAAATACCACTATATTTTTTTTTCAAGTATTCATTCACAAGTACACTTGGGAACTTCTATCCATATGGGATAGATATATCATTTGTTCATATGAAACAAGAATTCACTTCATCTATTCATATGGAATAGGAATACATCTATTCATATAATCGGAATAGGCATCCACCTAAACGAGGCAGGCATCTATCATATGATAGGTACGTGCTCTGGCCAGAGTCTTGGACTCATTGGGATCATCCGGATCCTGAGTCGCTTCCCTGATGACCACACTTTCTACTAAAAGTGCACCGAGGTCATCGTCCTCAGGGGTATGTAAAATTGTAATTCTAAACTTGAAACCCGCCTCGGAATTTGGCCTAAGGGCCTCGGGGAATCAAGCAATCCATGCAGGATTCTTCCGAGTATAGTTGCATGTATTTTGGTTGATTATCTTATATAACTAGTTATGTGATCTCTCCAACCCTAAACCCCATTCCCGAACGCCTGAGTACTGGGAGCATCCTTCGTTTCCTAGACTGCCTACATACCCTGCTTCCAAACGGGATCAAGGCGTAAAATATGTAGTTCTGTTTTCTAGGCTATGTTTATGTGAACTGTTATAAAGCGGGGATGCAACCCTTTCTAGGGTTTTTATTTCCCCTAGATATTTCCTTTGCGGTTGCTACCCACGATGGGAAGCATGGATAATAAATGATCGCCTTGACCATTTATTTTTTATCTAATAACATTCATCTAACCCTACTCCCTAATGATATTCGTCTCCCTTGACCCATTTAAATGATTTCCTAATAAATTATCCACACGATTATATCTTGAATTGAAAATTCCTAAGTTACAGTTTTCTAGGTTGTCACTAGTGGATTTGATTCATTTTTGTTTAATCTTTTTAGATTATCGATCCAAAGGGGATTTCCCTCCCTTTGGATTAAATTAGCCAATGTTCCTTATTTCTCCCTGGTGATTTATAGGGATGATGCCATAGACGCCGTTATTGCAGCTGTATTAGGCTATAGATGCAGTAGCTCAAGCGCGATGGCTTTACCCGTAAACGTGAACCAGAGGCACCATTAATACCGAACGCTGCTGGTTTTGTTTTTCCTTCTTTGATTAGTTTCCAAATCTATATCTAACATACTTAAATATTAATTAGGAAAAGAAAGCTCATAAGGCATGGTAACTCTTAACAATATTCATAAAAGAAAACCCATGATGATTAAATAAATCAACCAGCATTGGTCAAGAATTTATAATAAGTTCCATAGACAATAAAATAATTATTTAACCATCAATTAAGTAACTAACCCATATCCACTTGTAAAGAAATCTCGCACGCAATGTAACTAAGTGACATACTTAAATTAATTACATGCGTTCTTTTGGGGAAATTTCATCATATAACGTTTTGTACCTCCCTTGCCAAATTTATGCAAGAACTCCTTGAGTTGAACATCTTCAAGCATTGTTGTGAGGCTTAAGATCATATCTATATTATCCAAATAGTTTATGTAGCATTAGGAAATGAAAATTACAATTTGACTATGTAATAAAATATTTAACCAACACTTAACTAGGGCTATTCGATGAGGTTCCTACATTGCCCTATCTTTATAGAAAGTTGACTACAGGTAAAAGAGGCTTCACATTCTCTAAATTACAATTGAAGAGCCTAGACCAAAATGTGTTGATAAGATGGTTACTATTAAGTATGCTTTTGATAGAGGGGCAATATTAAATAATTAATAAATTTTATTTTATTTAATAAGTCCTAAAGTCAAAGGTTTTTATCAATGGTATTGGATTAATGATATTATGGATTTATTATATTGAAAATTTTCAAGCCTGACTATAATAAATATCAATTACTTATTTCTAAATATTATAAATAAAGGAAACTATCTTCACATAATATTTGAGCTTATAAATATTCACTTAAAAAGAGTATTTGTAAAAGTTCATCTTAAAAGATTAATATATTAACTAACCTTCTTTTTCTAACTATCTTTACATAAAATAAATATTTAAACTTATAAATATTCACCCTTAAAAGAGTATTAATTTGAAAAATTTATCTTAAAAGGTTAAAATACCACTAATCTTTCTTTCTTATTAAAATTAACATGTACTCTTCTTTCTTTCTATTTTTAAGGGAAGATTCATGAGATTTACTTTACCCCCCAAAATTTTAGGCTTTAAGAAAAATGTGCATTTTTTTTTGCCTTAAGTTTAGGACATCGTGGGGATGATTTTTACTTTGAATTTTCATTACTTACCAATATAAATAGGTTATTCCGTAACATAAGAAATTCTAATATAAGGGTGTACATATGAACCGAGACACTCCAACATGCCTAATAATAAGGAGAGGTATAAGGAGTGAAGGGATAAAAAAACCTATTTACCATCCTCCTAAGTAACCGTTGCATGTGTTTGCATTAGAATGGTTTTTTTTTTCTTCTTAAAGTACTAAATTGGTGATAGATATTGAATGCCAGAATCAAAAGATATAAATGTCTATATTTTGAACAGGAATCACAATATCCTACTATATTTAAAATCAATCAATTAAATCTTTCCCAAATAATGTATATATCCAGAATCTGTAAGTCCCAAATGTTATAAATTATTCACTTATATTAGCTTAGCTGCATCAAGATAATTTTTAAATCTCATAACTCCTTTAATAGGTAAATTCATAATTACCGCAATAATTAAATCCTACTCCAATTCCAAGAACAATTTCATTATCCTTATTAATACTTGATGACTCATGGTAAAAAAAGTAGAGGAAATAGGAGTAACATGTGCCTGAATCTACTGTCAAAAAGAAAATTTATGTGAAACTGAGATGCAAGGAGATAAAAAAGATACTGATTATTTATGTTTTCAAATCCTTCCTTAGTCAATTATTTAAGGTATTTGTTCCTAGACATATGACTTAAAACTCTGATTAGATATGTTGGTTTATGCTTATCAAGAACTTGGCTGAGATAATGATTAGTGGAAAGCTACTGGTTTTTACACATGGATCAACCCAGAATTTACAAATTTAGGTTTAAGAATATTGTTTTATCTACATAATATCAACTACTATGGATTCGGTCATCTAAATGGCCGCATTCTCCTGATTTACTCATAAACTTATTACCAAGTCTGAAACTACACATCTAAAGTAGTATGAGTTCACAACCTAATTTCTTTTCATGGAATGATTAATGTAATGAACTGCCAACAAAACCATATATAATCACGATCATTTTAAGAAGGTGTGAATCTACCTGTTGCACTAATTCTTGGAGGAACTCTAAGATGTTTGATGGCAAAGGGAGTACCCAAGTCACCACGATGGCCTTCCAAACAGATCTACAAAATAAACTCTTCTAGAGCTCTGCCAAGCAATTCCACGTAAAATGAAACCTTCAAATGCTAAATGCCTGCTCATTGATCTATTTCAAAGGCAGAAAAAAAAACAAACAATCTAAAATTCATAACATAGAATTGGAGAGTTGCCTCAAACGCATGCCTGCATGTTCAATTTATAGATAGAAATGTATTAAATTCTTTTTCACTATAGTTCTCGAATTAGCTCCGCTATTTATTTAGGGTAGTTGGAATGATCCATGTGAAAAATATGGGTGGCGTGACAAGTCGGTGTTGGGCTACAGAATGGTGTTCTTGGTCGGTAGGTACACACATGCTATATCTAGTGCCTTCAATTTATTTGACTTCAATTCCCTATCTCAAGTTCTGTTAGGTTTTAAATTTAATGAATACTAACTCACAATCTGATAGCCAACAACGTGGGGAAGTAATTTTTTTTTTTTAGCTTTTCCATGAGTATCACATGCGTTCATGCATTAATATTTAATGTCTATCAACATTTGCAGTAAGAGTTGGGTAAGAGAAGGAGTTGTGACATCCTCCCTCCCTTATTTGTGCATCGTCTCGATGCATATATTCAATAAGTTTGATATAGTAAAGAGATATAATACTTTAAAACAAGAAAGAAATATAGTATCTAAATAGTGCTTAAAACAAGAATGGAAAAGATTTTTGTAGTTCAATTGTATCTTCCCAAGTAGCATTTTCTTCATCATATTGATCCCATTGTACTTTGCTTTGGTCAACCATTCTGTTGCGCAATTGGTACTAGCGTCTCTCCAAGATTTGATATGGCTCTATTGTTATTTTCCCGGGTTCTTGGACCTGTAGTGCATTCCAATTCAAAACATGTTTCTCATTAGGTACATACTTCTTAAGAAGAGATATATGGAAAACATCATGGATACGACTCAGTTGGGGAGGTAGGGCCAATCTATAGGCAACCGGGTTTATCTTATCTATGATTTCAAAGGGTCCCACATAACGGGGTGCCAACTTTTCCTTCTTACCAACACTTATAGAGCTTTTATATGGCTTGACCCTTAAGAAAACTTTTTCACCTACTGTGAATTCCCTTTGTGTTCTTTTCCTATCCGCATAACTCTTTTGTCTGTCTGTTGCTTCCCTTAACCTCTGTCTAATTGACCTGATTTGATTTTCCATTTCCTTCAACATATCTGGTCCAATTACCACTCTATCCTCAAGATTATCCCAACTCAAAGGTGTGCGACAAGCTCTTCCATATAGAGCTTCAAATGGAGCCATCCCTAGGGAGACTTGAAAAGAGTTATTGTATGCAAACTCTACTAGTGGAAGATATTCTTCCCACTTAGATTGTTGGTCCATATAGTACATTCGTAGAAGGTCTTCCACAATCTGATTAGTCCTTTCAATTTGGCCATCTGTCTCAGGGTGATATGCTGTACTAAAATTTAATTGTGTTCCCAAAGCTGATTGAAGAGTTGTCCAAAACCTTGAAGTGAACCTAGCATCCCTATCAGATATGATCTTTTCTGGAATTCCATGTAATCTAAAAATTTCCTTCACAAAACGTTTAGCCAAAGTTGGAGCATCATTTGTTATATTTCCTGCTATGAAGTGAGCAACCTTGGTAAGTTTGTCAATTACCACCATTATTGTGTTATGCCTATAAGGTGTCGTAGGCAATCCTTGTATAAAATCCATACTAATGACTTGCCACTTATGATGCGGTATATCATGGGGGTATAATAATCCTGCAGGATGGCTATGCTCTGCCTTCACCCTCTGACATTCAAGACATTTAGCTACATAGAGTACTATGTCATTCTTCATTCCTTGCCAAAAATATAGTTTCTTAAGGTCTGAATAGAGTTTGTTTGCCCCAGGGTGTCCTGAATAAGGGGTATTATGGGCTTCACTTAAAACTAACTCTCTTAACTCTTTAGAGCTTGGAACATATATCCTATTGTTGTATCGAAGCAACTTGTCACCATCTAGATAATACCCCTTCATTCTAGGATCAGTTGGATCACTTTCTAAGGTTGATCTGACCTGCTTATACCATGAATCTTCTTTTTGCTCATTTAGAACTTTTTCTCTACAAGTGGTTTTGAATATTGCAATATTCATCAAGTGCCTCCTTCTGCTTAGTGCATCTGCAACCTTGTTTTATTTTCCCTTAATATATTCTATCTCAAAATCATATTCGCTTAGAAATTCCAACCATCTTCTTTGTCTAGCATTTAAGTGAGGTTGTGTGAAGATGTACTTGAGTCCTTGATGATTAGTTTTTAACTCAAATGGTTTTCCTAAGAGAAAGTGTCTCCATTTTTGAAGAGCATATACAATTGCTGCAAGTTCCAAATCATGAGGTGCATAGTTTACTTCATGATTTTTCAATTTCCTTGATTCATAAGCTACCACACCTTCATCCTAGATGAGTACCCCACCTAGACCTTCAATGGACGCATATGTCACAACTATGAAATGTCCATTTGGCTTTGGAACCTTTAAGATAGGTGCAGTGGTTAATTTTTCCTTCAAAATTTGAAATGCCTTATCACACTGTTTAGACCACAAGAATTTCTTGCCCTTCCTTTGTAATGAAGTGATTGGATTTGCAATTTTTGAGAATCCTTCTATGAATCTCCTATAATATCCTACAAGTCCCATAAAACTTCTTGCCTTAGACACATTTTTGGGAATTGGCAACTCTTCTATAGCTTTTATCTTATCTGGATCTACTGCAATACCATCTTCTGAAATTATGTGGCCTAAGTAATGTATTTTCTTTTTAAAGAATGCACATTTTGAGAGTTTCCTGTATAGCTTATGTTCTCTCAACCTTTGCAAAACTAACTGAAGATGTGTTAGGTGTTCCTCCTCATTTTTGGAATAAATCAAGATATCATCTAAGAAGACCAAGACAAATTTATCTAGGTAATCATGGAACACACTGTTCATTAAGTTCATAAAGGCAGCTTGAGCATTAGTCACACCAAAAGGTACAACTGTAAACTCATAATGCCCATACCTTGTTCTAAAGGTTGTTTTTGGGATATCTTCTTCCTTTATCCAGAGTTGGTGGTACCCTAATCAAAGATCTATCTTAGAAAACACAGTTGCTCCTTTCATTTGTTCAAAGAGATCCTCGATGCATGGTAAAGGGTACCTATTCTTTATGGTGACTTTGTTAAGCATTCTATAGTCAATACATAGTCTTAAGGTTCCATCTTTCTTTTTAACAAACAAAACCGGTGCTCCCCAAGGGGATACACTTGGCCTTATGAGGCCTTTTCCAAGAAATTCTTCTAATTGCATCTTGAGTTCTACCAACTCTGTTGTGTTCATTTGATAGGGTGCGTTAGACACAGGTTCAGCTCCTGGAACTATATCAATGGAGAAGTCAAATTTTATTTTTGGTGGTAACCCTGGTAGTTCTTCTAGAAACACATCACTAAAATCTTGGAGGTAAGGAGAATTTTGGAGGGTTTGAATATCCCCTTCTTCCTTTTTATCCATGGTAACCATGTATACGAGAGCTCCCTTTCTCTTCTCTCTTTTCATTTGCATAGCTGATATGATTTCCATACTTATAGGTCTATGTTTCCCTTGAAACACAACCCTTTTTCCTACATCATCTAAACATTCTACCCATTTGTTGTAACAGTCTACATTTTCTTGATGGGTTGTCAGCCAACTCATTCCAATTATCACATCATATGATCCTAATGGTGCCACATAAAGATCTACCTTTGTATTAAAGTTAGGAAATTGTATTTTTGCATTAGATAGACACTGGGTCACCTCTTTAACTGCCTTATCCCCATACTGGACTGTCCATGATGATTCCATATGATTAACATTAAATGAATTTTTCCTTACTAATTATGGAGAAATAAAACATTCAGATGATCCAGTATCTATTAGAATTGAGACTAATTTTTCAAAAAGTGTACCTGTAGTCTCTACGGGCACATTCTGGGATTGAGTGCGTCGATTTCTTTGCTGCATGAATCCTTTGTGTAGGTCCCCTCTGAGGTTGATTTGCTCTTATCTGAATTTGCATCCTTGGACATTCTCTAGCAAAGTAATTCCCTCCACACATGAAACATCCACCTGGTGGCCCTCGTTGCATTGGATTTTTAGGTGGGTTATTGTTGGCTTCATTGAGCCTTGGCTGATTTGTGGGCCCATTATAGTTCCTTGGTTCATTTTTGTTGAAGTTGTTCCTATTAGCATTATTCCCATTGTACCTTTTATTCTGATTTGGAGGTGGTTTTCTTTTTGATGAATTGTTCCTTAGGTTTTTGTTGAAGTTTTGGTTCCTTTTGAACTCATGTTTCCTCTTGAAGTTATTACTCCTGAAAGATTGTCTTGCTGAAATTAAAGCTTGTAACTTCCTTTCTTGCTTCAAGGATTTCTCTAACACTTCATTCATACCTTATGGTCCATGCATGTCAACCTCTGCCCCTATGTTGGTATTTAATCCCAAAATGAATTTCCTGGTTTGGCTCTTTTCATCCTGTTGATATATTGGTACATATTTTAGTAGTTTGGTAAACCTATCCTAGTATTGTTGAACTGTCAAAGATCCTTGTCGAAGGTTGTGAAACTCAGTCATCTTCTCATCAAAAAACAATTATGGTAGCCACCTCTTATGAAAGTGATCAACAAATTATTCCCAGGTTATATTTTTATTGGTGTACTTATTTTGTTCCTTCACATTAGTCCACCAGCTAGCTACTTCACCAACAAGTTGATAGGACCCCCATAAGGCCTTAGTAGTTTTACTGAAGTCCCTTAACTCAAAATACTTCTCCATTTCACTAAGCCAATTCTCTGCCCATTCTCCTAGTTATTTCCCATCAAATTTTGGAGGGGTGATTTTTTTCAAGTCCTTAGTCAATTCCAGAATAGGATTTTCCCTCCTAGGTGCAATTATGTTCTCCTCTGGATCATCTCCTTCATGAGGGTTTTGAATTTCAAGTTCAACTATGTTTTCGATATTATCTTATCTTGTTCGAAGTTCTTGTACCGTTTGCTCCAAAGAGTTCATTTTATCTCTTTGTTCAGTTAACCATTCTATTATTGCTTCAATCCCATCCTTATTCCTTCTTTGAGCCTGTGGTTCATCATCTTTGTTCCCCTTTGGTCTTCAACCAACACCAGCTCGAGTTGCCCTTCCCCTTGGCATTTAGAATTCTTGTTTAATTATTCTCATGTTAGTATGATTCCAATGTTTGAGAAAGGATGTTTCTTTCATATAACTTTTAAAATACATATTTCAATTGCGCGAGTCGTAGTAAGCTCAAGGCCTAGTTTTTGAATCTCGCTCTGATACCACATATAAAGACCTAATTAATTTTAACCGAAATACCACTATTTTTTTTTCAAGTATTCATTGACAAGTACACTCGGGAACTTCTATCCATACAGGATAGATATATCATCTGTTCATACAGAACATGAATTCACTTCATCTATTCATATGGAATAGGAATACATTTATTCATATAATTGGAATAGGCATC
Source organism: Sequoia sempervirens (assembly GCA_007258455.2). Lineage (NCBI taxonomy): Eukaryota > Viridiplantae > Streptophyta > Pinopsida > Cupressales > Cupressaceae > Sequoia > Sequoia sempervirens. Next base: position 58,516,298 of record VDFB02058242.1, read on the forward strand.
CGCCTAAACGAGGTAGGAATCTATCATCTGATAGGTATGTGCTCTGGCTAGAGTCTTGAACTCATCGGGATCATCCGGATCCTGAGTCACTTCCCTGATGACCACACTTTCTACTAAAAGTGCACGGAGGTCATCGTCCTCAAGGGTATGTAAATTGTAATTCTAAACTTGAAACCCACCTCAAAATTTGGCCTAAGGGCCTCAGGGAATCAAGCAATCCATGCGGGATTCTTCTGAGTAGTTGTGTATATCTTAGTTGATTATCTCTTATAACTAGTTATGTGATCTCTTTAACCCTAAACCCCATTCCTGAAAGCCTGAGTACTGGGAGCATCCTTCGCTTCCCAGACTGCCTACATACCCTGCTTCCAAACGGGATCAAGGCATAAAATATGTAGTTCTATTTTCTAGGCTATGTTTATGTGAACTGCTATAAAGCGGGTATGCAACCCTTTCTAGGGTTTTTATTTCCCCTAGATAGTTCCTCTGCGGTTGCCACCCACAATGGGAAGCATGGATAATAAATGATCACCTTGACCATTTATTGTTTATCTAATAACATTCATCTAACCCTACTCCCTAATGATGTTCATCTCCCTTGACCCGTTTAAATGATTTCCTAATAATTTATCCACATGATTATATCTTTGAGTTAGAATTACATTTGCACCACTGAAAATTCCTAAGTTACAATTTTCTAGGTTGTCACTAGCGGATTTGATTCATTTTTGTTTTATCTTTTGAGATTATCGATCCAAAGGGGATTTCCCTTCCTTTGGATTTTAAACAACCCATGTTCCTTATTTCTCCCCGGCGATTTATAGGGACGATGCCACAGACGCCGTTATTGCAGCTGTATTAGGCTATAGATGCAGTAGCTCAAGCGTGATGGCTTTACCCGTAAACGTGAACCAGAGGCACCATTAGTACCGAACGCTGTTGGTATTGTTTTTCCTTCTTTGATTAGTTTCCAAATCTATATCTAACATACTTAATATTAATTAGGAAAAGAAAGTTCATAAGGCACAGTAACTTTTAACAATATTCATAAAAGGAAACCCATGATGATTAAATAAATCAACAAGCATTGGTCAAGAATTTATATTGGTTCCATAGACAATAAAAATAATTATTTAACTATCAACTAAGTAACTAACCCATATCCACTTGTAAAGAAATCTCTATGCAATGTAATCCAAGGACATACTTAAATTAATTACATGCTCTTTTGGGGAAATTTCATCATATAACGCTTTTGTACCCCTGCCAAATTTATGCAAGAACTCCTTGAGTTGAACATCTTCAAGCATTGTTGTGAGGCTTAAGATCATATCTATATTATCCAGATAGTTTATGTAGCATTAGGAAATGAAAAATTACAATTTGACTATGTAATAAAATATTTAACCAACACTTAACTAGAGCTATTCTATGAGGTTCCTACATTGCCTATCTTTTATAGAAGATTATTTCTAGGTAAAAAGAGGCTTCACATTCTCTATATTTACAATTGAAGAGCCTAGACCAAATATGTGTTGATAGATGATTTACTATTTGTATGCTTCGACGAAGGGGCAATATTAATTAATTAATAATTTTTATTTTATTTAATAAGTCCTAAAGCCAAAGGTCTTTATCAATGGTATTGGATTAATGATATTATGGATTTATTATATGGAAAATTTTCAAGCCTAACTATACTAAATATCAATTACTTATTTCTAAATATTATAAATAAAGGAAAGTATCTTCACATAAATATTTGAGCTTATAAATATTCACTTAAAAAGAGTATTTGTAAAAGTTCATCTTAAAAGATTAATATATTAACTAACCTTCTTTTTCTAACTATCTTTACATAAAATAAATATTTAAACTTTATAAATATTCACCCTTTAAAAAGAGTATTAATTTGAAAAGTTTATCTTAAAAGTTAAAACACAACTAATCTTTTCTTTTCTTTATTAAAATTAACATGTACTTTCTTCTTTCTATTTTATGGAAGATTCATGAGATTTACTTTTACTCCAAAAATTTTAGGGCTTTAAAGAAAAATGTGTATTTTTTTTTCCTTAAGTTTAGGACATCGTGGGGATGATTTTTACTTTGAATTTTCATTACTTACCAATATAAATAGGTTATTCCGTAACATAAGAAATTTTAATATAAGGGTGTACATATAAACCGAGACACTCCAACATGCCTAATAATAAGGAGAGGTATAAGGAGTGAAGGGATAAAAACCTATTTACCATCCTCCTAAATAACCGTTGCATGTGTTTGCATAAATGTCTATATTTTGAAGAGGAATCAATATCCTACTATATTTAAAATCAATCAATTAAATCTTTCCAAAATAATGTATATATCCAGAATCTATAAGCCCCAAATGTTATAAATTATTCACTTATATTAGCTTAGCTGCATCAAGATAATTTTTAAATCTCATAACTCCTTCAATAGGTAAATTCATAATTACCGCAATAATTAAATCCTACTCCAATTCCAAGAACAATTTCATTATCCTTATTAATACTTGATGACTCACGGTAAAAAAAAAGTAGAGGAAATAGGAGTAACATGCGCCTGAATTTACTGTCAAAAAGAAAATTTATGTGAAATTGAGATGCAAGGAGATAAAAAAATACTGATTATTTATGTTTCAAATCCTTCCTTAGTCAATTATTTAAGGTATTTGTTCCCAGACGTATGACTTAAAACTCTGATTAGATATGTTGGTTTATTCTTATCAAGAACTTGGCTCAGATAATGATTAGTGGAAAGCTACTAGTTTTTACACATGGATCAACCCAGAATTTACAAATTTAGGTTTAAAAATATTGTTTTATCTACATAACATCAACTACTATGGATTCGGTCATCTAAATGGCCGCATTCTCCTGATTTATGTATAAACTTATTACCAAGTTTGAAACTACACATCCAGCAATATGAGTTCACAACCTACTTTTCATGGAATGATTAATAAATGAACTCCGCCAACAAAACCATATATAATCCCCGATCATTTTAAGAAGGTGTTAATCTACCGTTGCACTAATTCTTGGAGGAACTCTAAGATGCTTCTGATGGCAAAGGGAGCAAATTCCAAGTCACTCATGATTGCCTTCCCACACATTCAGAAACAAACTCTTTCTCAGCCTAAGCAATTCCACGTGAAATGAAACCTTCAAATGCTAAATGCCCTCATTGATCTGCCTAAGGGCGTAAAAAACAAACAATCTAAAAATGCATAACATAGAATTGAGAGTTGGGTTTCAAATGCATGCCTCAAGATGTTCAATTTATAGATAGAAATGTATTAAATTTTTTCCATCAGAAGTTCGTGATTAGCCTCTACTATTTATTGAGGGTAGCTGGAATCCATCCATGAAAAATATGGGTATGACAAGCCCACAAGCTATGCGCACGGTGTTCTTGGTCGGCAGGTACACACATGTTATATCCAACACCTTCAATTTATTTGACTTCAATTCCTTATCTCAAGTTTTGTTAGGTTTTAAATTTAATGAATACTAACTCACAATCTCATAGCCAACAACGTGGGGAAGTAATTTTTTTTTCAAATTTTCCATGAGTATCACATGCGTTCATGCATTAATATTTAACGCCTATCAATGCTTGCAGTAAGAGTTAGGGAGGAGGAGTCGTGACATCCTCCCTCCCTTATTTGTGCATCGTCTCGATGCATATATTCAATAAGTTTTATATAGTAAAGAGATAGTACTTTGAAACAAAAAAGAAATATAGTATCTAAATAGTGCTTAAAACAAGAAGGGAAATGATTGTTGTAAATCAATTGTATCTTCCCAAGTAGCATTGTCTTCATCATATTGATCCCATTGTACTTTGCTTTGATCAACCATCCTATTGTGCAATTGGTACTACGCCTCTCCAAGATTCGATATGGCTCTATTGTTATTTTCCCGAGCTCTTGGACCTGTAATGCATTCCAATTCAAAACATGTTTCTCATTAGGTACATACTTCTTAAGAAGAGATATATGGAAAACATCATGGATACGATTCAGTTGGGGAGGTAGGGCCAATTTGTAGGCAACCGGGTTTATCTTTTCTAAAATTTCGAAGGGTCCCACATAATGTGGTGCCAACTTTGCCTTCTTACCAAAACTTATAGAGCTTTTATATGGCCTGACCCTTAAGAAAACTTTTTCACCTACTGCGAATTCCCTTTGTGTTCTTTTCCTATCCGCATAACTCTTTTGTCTGTCTGTTGCTTCCCTTAACCTTTGTCTAATTGACTTGATTTGATTTTCCATTTCCTTCAACATATCTGGTCCAATTACCACTCTATCCTCAAGATTATCCCAACTCAAAGGTGTGCGACAAGCTCTTCCATATAGAGCCTCAAATGGAGCCATCCCTAGGGAGACTTGAAAAGAGTTATTGTATGCAAACTCTACTAGTGGAAGATATTCTTCCCACTTAGATTGTTGGTCCATACAGTACATACATAGAAGGTCTTCCACAATTTGATTTGTCCTTTCAGTTTGGCCATCTGTTTCAGGGTGATATGCTGTACTGAAATTTAATTGTGTCCCCAAAGCTGATTGAAGAGTTGTCCAAAACCTTGAAGTGAATCTAGCATCCCTATCAGATATGATCTTTTCTGGAATTCCATGTAATCTAAAAATTTCCTTCACAAAACGTTTAGCCAAAGTTGGAGCATCATCTGTTATATTTCCTGCTATGAAGTGAGCAACCTTGGTAAGTTTGTCAATTACCACCATTATTGTGTTATGCCTATAAGGTGTTGTAGGCAATCCTTGAATAAAATCCATACTAATAACCTGCCACTTATGATGTGGTATATCATGGGGTATAATAATCCTGCAGGATGGCTATGCTCTGCCTTCACCCTCTGACATTCAAGACATTTAGCTACATAGAGTACTATGTCATTCTTCATTCCTTGCCAAAAATATAGTTTCTTAAGGTCTGAATAGAGTTTGTTTGCCCCAGGGTGTACTGAATAAGGGGTATTGTGGGCTTCACTTAAAACCAACTCTCTTAACTCTTTACAGTTTGGAACATATATCCTATTGTTGTATCGAAGCATCTTGTCACCATCTAGATTATACCCCTTTATACTAGGATTAGCTGGATCATTTTCTAAGGTCGATTTGACCTGTTTATACCATGAATCTTCTTTTTGTTCATTTAGAACTTTTTCCCTAAAAGTAGTTTTGAATATTGCAATATTCATCAAGTGCCTTCTTCTGCTTAGTGCATCTGCAACCCTATTTTCTTTTCCCTTAATATATTCTATCTCAAAATCGTATTCGCTTAGAAATTCTAACCATCTTCTTTGTCTAGCATTCAAGTGAGGTTGCGTGAAGATGTACTTGAGTCCTTGATGGTCAATTTTTAACTCAAATGGTTTTCCTAAGAGAAAATGTCTCCATTTCTGAAGAGTATGAACAATCGCTGCAAGTTCCAAATCATGAGGTGCATAGTTTACTTCATGATTTTTCAATTTCCTTGATTCATAAGCTACCACACCTTCATGTTGGATGAGTACCCCACCTAGACCTTCAATGGAAGCATTTGTCACAACTATGAAGTGTCCATTTGGTTCTGGAACCTTTAAGATAGGTGCAGTGGTTAATTTTTCCTTCAAATTTTGAAATGCCTTATCACACTGTTCAGTCCACAAGAATTTCTTACCCTTTCTTTGTAATGAAGTGATTGGATTTGCAATTTTTGAGAATCCTTCTATGAATCTCCTATAATATCCTACAAGTCCCATAAAACTTCTTACCTCAGACACATTTTTTGGAATTGGCCATTCCTCTATGGCTTTTATCTTATCTGGATCTACTACAATACCATCTTCTGAAATGATGTGACCTAAGTAATGTATTTTCTTTTTAAAGAATGCACATTTTGATAGTTTCCCATATAGCCTATGTTCTCTCAACCTTTGCAAAATTAACTGAAGATGTGCTAGGTGTTCCTTCTCATTTTTGGAATAAATCAAGATATCATCTAAGAAGACCAAGACAAATTTATCCAAGTAATCATGGAACACACTATTCATCAAGTTCATAAAGGCAGCTGGAGCATTAGTCACACCAAAAGGTACAATTGTAAACTCATAATGCCCATACCTTGTTCTGAAGGCTGTTTTCAGGATATCTTCTTCCTTTATCCTGAGTTGGTGGTACCCTGATCGAAGATCTATCTTAGAAAACACAGTTGCTCCTTTCATTTGTTCAAAGAGATCCTCTATGTGTGGTAAAGGGTACCTATTCTTTATGGTGACTTTGTTAAGCATTCTATAATCAATACATAGTCTTAAGGTTCCATATTTCTTTTTAACAAACAAAACTGGTGCTCCCCAAGGGGATACACTTGGTCTTATGAGACCTTTCCCAAGCAATTCTTCCAATTGCATCTTGAGTTCTACCAGCTCAGCTATGTTCATTCGATAGGGTGCCTTAGACACCGGTTCAGATCCTGGAACTATATCAATGGAGAAGTCAAATTTTCTTTTTGGGGGTAGCCCTGGTAGTTCTTCTGGAAACACATCACTAAAATCTTGAAGGTAAGGAGAATTTTGGAGCGTTGAGCATCGCCTTCTTCCTTTTCATCCATGGTAACTATGTATACTAGAGCCCCCTTTCTCTTTTCTCTTTTCATTTGCATAGCTGATATGATTTCCATACTTATAGGTCTATGTTTCCCTTGAATCACAACCCTTTTCCCTATATCATCTAAACATTCTACCCATTTGTTGTAACAGTCTACATTTTCTTGATGGTTTGTCAACCAACTCATTCCAATGATCACATCATATGATCCTAAAGGTGCCACATAAAGGTCTACCTTTGTATTAAAGTTAGGGAATTGTATTTCTGCATCGAATAGACACTGGGTCACCTCTTTAACTGCCTTATCCCCATACTGGACTGTCCATGATGATTCCATATGATTAACTTTAAATACATTTTTCCTTACAAATTCAGGTGAAATAAAACATTCAGATGATCCAGTATCTATTAGAATTGAGGCTAGTTTTCCAAATAGAGTACCTGTAGTCTCTACGGGCACATTCTGGGATTGAGTACGTCGATTTCTTACTGTCGCATGAATCCTTTGTGTAGGTCCCCTCTGAGGTTGATTTGCTTTCATCTGAATTTGCATCCTTGGACATTCTCTAGCAAAGTGATTCCCTCCACACATGAAACATCCACCTAGTGGTCCTCGTTGCATTGGATTTTTAGGTTGGTTATTGCTTGCTTCATTGAGCCTTGGCCAATTATAGTTCCTTGGTTCATTTTTTTTGAAGTTGTTTCTGTTAGTGTTATTCACATTGTACCTTTGATTATGATTTGGAGGTGGTCTTCTTTCTGATGAATTGTTCCTTAGGTTCTTGTTGAAGTTTTGATTCCTTCTGAATTCTTGTTTCCTCTTGAAATTATTAGTCCTAAAAGATTGTCTTGCTAAAGTTAAAGCTTGTAACTTCCTCTCTTGCTTTAAGGATTTCTCTAACACTTCATTCATACCTTCTGGTCCATGCATGTCAACCTCTGCTCCTATGTTGGTATTTAATCCCAAAATGAATTTCTTGGTTTGGCTCTTTTCATCTTGTTGATATATTGGCACATAATTTAGCAGTTTGGAAAACCTATCCCAATATTGTTGAACTATCAGAGATCCTTGTTGAAGGTTGTGAAACTCAGTCATCTTCTCATCGAAAAACAATTGTGGTAGCCACCTTTTACGAAAGTGCTCAACAAATTTTTCCCATGTTATGTCCTCCTTGGTGTACTTATTTTGTTCCTTCACATTAGTCCACCAACTAGCTGCTTCACCAACAAGTTGGTAGGACCCCCATAAGGCCTTAGTAGTTTCGCTGAAATCCCTTAACTCAAAATACTTTTCCATTTCATTAAGCCAGTTTTCTACCCTTTCTCCTAGTTGATTCCCATCAAATTTTGGAGGGGTGATTTTCTTCAAGTCCTTAGTTAATTCTAGAATAGGATTTTCTCTCCTAGGTGCAATAACATCCATTATGTTATGCTCTAGATTATCTCCGTCAGGAGGGTTTTCAATTTGAGGTTCGACTATATTTTCAATATTATCTTGTCTTGTTCGAAGTTGTTGTACCGTTTGCTCCAAAGAGTTGATTTTATCTCTTTGTTCAGTTAACAGTTCTATTATTGCTTCAATCCCATCATGAGCTTGTGGTTCATCATCTTTGTTCCCTTTTGGCCTTCTACTGACACCAGCTCGAGTTGCTCTTCCCCTTGGCATTTAGAATTCCTGTTTAATTATTCACATATTAGTATTATTCTAAGTTTTGAAAAAGGTTATTTCTAACTTTTAAAGTACATATTTCAATTGCGCGAGTCGTAGTAAGCTCAAGGCCTAGTTTTTGAATCTCGCTCTGATACCACATGTAAGGACCCAAAATATTTTTAACCGAAATACCACTCTATTTAATAATTTATTTTTTTCAAGTATTCATTCACAAGTATACTCGGGAACTTCTATCCATACGGGATAGATATATCATCTGTTCATATGGAACAGGAATTCACTTCATCTATTCATATGGAATAGGAATACATCTATTCATATAATCGGAATAGGCATCCACCTAAACGAGGCAGGCATCTATCATATGATAGGTACGTGCTCTGGCCAGAGTCTTGGACTCATCGGGATCATCTGGATCCTGAGTCGCTTCCCTGATGACCACACTTTCTACTAAAAGTGCACCGAGGTCGTCGTCCTCAGGGGTATGTAAAATTGTAATTCTAAACTTGAAACCCGCCTCGGAATTTGGCCTAAGGGCCTCGGGGAATCAAGCAATCCATGCGGGATTCTTCCAAGTATAGTTGCATGTATTTTGGTTGATTATCTTATATAACTAGTTATGTGATCTCTCCAACCCTAAACCCCATTCCCGAACGCCTGAGTACTGGGAGCATCCTTCGTTTCCCAGACTGCCTACATACCCTGCTTCCAAACGGGATCAAGGCGTAAAATATGTAGTTCTATTTTCTAGGCTATGTTTATGTGAACTGTTATAAAGCGGGTACGCAACCCTTTCTAGGGTTTTTATTTCCCCTAGACAGTTCCTCTGCGGTTGCTACCCACGATGGGAAGCATGGATAATAAACGATTGCCTTGACCATTTATTGTTTACCTATTAACATTCATCTAACCCTACTCCCTAATGATGTTCATTTCCCTTGACCCGTTTAAATGATTTCCTAATAATTTATCCACATGATTATATCTTTGAGTTAGAATTACATTTGCACCACTGAAAATTCCTAAGTTACAATTTTCTAGGTTATCACTAGTGGATTTGATTCATTTTTGTTTTATCTTTTTAGATTATCGATCCAAAGGGGATTTCCCTTCCTTTGGATTTTAAACAACCCATGTTCCTTATTTCTCCCTGGTGATTTATAGGGATGATGCCAAAGACGCCGTTATTGCAGCTGTATTAGGCTATAGATGCAGTAGCTCAAGCGCGACGGCTTTACCCGTAAACGTGAACCAGAGGCACCATTAATACCGAACACTGCTGGTTTTGTTTTTCCTTCTTTGATTAGTTTCCAAATCTATATCTTAAATATTAATTAGGAAAAGAAAGTTCATAAGGCACGGTAACTCTTAACAATATTCAAAAAAGGAAACCCATGATGATTAAATAAATCAACAAGCACTGGTCAAGAATTTATAATAAGTTCCATAGACAATAAAATAATTATTTAACTATCAATTAAGTAACTAACCCATATCCACTTGTAAAGAAATCTCATGCAATGTAACTAAGTGACATACTTAAATTAATTACATGCGTTATTTTTGGGAAATTTCATCATATAACGTTTTGTACCTCCCTTGCCAAATTTATGCAAGAACTCCTTGAGTTGAACATCTTCAAGCATTGTTGTGAGGCTTAAGATCATATCTATATTATCCAGATAGTTTATGTAACATTAGGAAATGAAAATTACAATTTGACTATGTAATAAAATATTTAACCAACACTTAACTAGGGCTATTCGATGAGGTTCCTACATTGCCTATCTTTTATAGAAGATTATTTCTAGGTAAAAAGAGGCTTCACATTCTCTATATTTACAATTGAAGAGCCTAGACCAAATATGTGTTGATAGATGATTTACTATTCGTATGCTTCGACGAAGGGGCAATATTAATTAATTAATAAATTTTATTTTATTTAATAAGTCCTAAAGTCAAAGGTTTTTATCAATGGTATTGGATTAATGATATTATGGATTTATTATATTGAAAAATTTCAAGCATGACTATACTAAATATCAATTACTTATTTCTAAATATTATAAATAAAGGAAAGTATCTTCACATAAATATTTGAGCTTATAAATTTTCACTTTAAAAGAGTATTTGTAAGAGTTCATCTTAAAAGATTAATATATTAACTAACCTTCTTTTTCTAACTATCTTCACATCAAATAAATATTTAAACTTATAAATATTCACCCTTAAAAGAGTATTAATTTGAAAAGTTTATCTTAAAAAGTTAAAATACCACTAATCTTTCTTTCTTTATTAAAATTAACATGTACTCTTCTTTCTTTCTATTTTTTAGGGAAGATTCATGAGATTTACTTTACCCCCAAAAATTTTAGGCTTTAAAGAAAAATGTGCATTTTTTTTTTCCTTAAGTTTAGGACATCACACGTGGGGATGATTTTTACTTTGAATTTTCATTACTTAACAATATAAATAGGTTATTCCATAACATAAGAAATTTTAATATAAGGGTGTACATATGAACCGAGACACTCCAACATGCCTAATAATAAGGAGAGATATAAGGAGTGAAGGGATAAAAACCTATTTACCATCCTCCTAAGTAACCATTGCATGTGTTTTCATTAGAATGGTTTTTTTTTCTTCTTAAAGTACTAAATTGGTGATAGATATTGAATGCCATAATCAAAAGATATAAATGTCTATATTTTGAACAGGAATCACAATATCCTACTATATTTAAAATCAATCAATTAAATCTTTCCAAAATAATGTATATATCCAGAATCTATAAGTCCCAAATGTTATAAATTATTCACTTATATTAGCTTAGCTGCATCAAGATAATTTTTAAATCTCATAACTCCTTTAATAGGTAAATTCATAATTACCGCAATAATTAAATCCTACTCCAATTCCAAGAACAATTTCATTATCCTTATTAATACTTGATCACTCATGGTAAAAAAGGTAGAGGAAATAGGAGTAACATGCGCCTGAATCTACTGTCAAAAAGAAAATTTATGTGAAACTGAGATGCAAGGAGATAAAAAAGATACTGATTATTTATGTTTTCAAATCCTTCCTTAGTCAATTATTTAAGTTATTTGTTCCCAGACATATGACTTAAAACTCTGATTAGATATGTTGGTTTATGCTTATCAAGAACTTGGTTGAGATAATGATTAGTGGAAAGCTACTAGTTTTTACACATGGATCAACCCAGAATTTACAAATTTAGGTTTAAGAATATTGTTTTATCTACATAACATCAACTACTATGGATTCGGTCATCTAAATGGCCGCATTCTCCTGATTTACGCATAAACTTATTACCAAGTCTGAAACTACACATCTGAAGCAGTATGAGTTCACAACCTAATTTCTTTTCATGGAATGATTAATGTAATGAACTGCCAACAAAACCATATATAATCATGATCATTTTAAGAAGGTGCAAATCTACCTGTTGCACTAATTCTTGGAGGAACTCTAGGATGTTTGATGGCAAAGGGAGTACCAAAGTCACCATGATGGCCTTCCAAACAGATCTGCAAAAAAAAACTCTGCTGGAGCTCTGCCAAGCAATTCCACGTAAAATGAAACCTTCAAATGCTAAATGCCTGCTCATTGATCTGTTTCAAAGGCAGGAAAAAAAACAAACAATCTAAAATTCATAACATAGAATTGGAGAGTTGCCTCAAATGCATGCCTGCATGTTCAATTTATAGATAGAAATGTATTAAATTATTTTCCACTATAGTTCTCGAATTAGCTCCGCTATTTATTTAGGGTAGTTGGAATTATCCATGTGAAAAATATGGGTGGCGTGACAAGTCAGCGTTGGGCTGCAAAATGGTGTTCTTGGTTGGCAGGTACACACATGCTATATCCAGTGCCTTCAATTTATTTGACTTCAATTCCCTATCTCAAGTTCTGTTAGATTTTAAATTTAATGAATACTAACTCACAATCTGATAGCCAACAACGTGGGGAAGTAATTTTTTTTTTTTAGCTTTTCCATGAGTATCACATGCATTCATGCATTAATATTTAAAGTCTATCAACGTTTGCAGTAAGAGTTGGGTAAGAGAAGGAGTTGTGACATCCTCCCTCCCTTATTTGTGCATCGTCTCGATGCATATATTCAATAAGTTTGATATAGTAAAGAGATATAATACTTTAAAACAAGAAAGAAATATAGTATCTAAATAGTGCTT